>KB455566.1:0-57793 GCA_000341325.1 Panagrellus redivivus | reverse complement strand
TTTGGATGTCAAAAAATCGGGGGTCGGCCCTCCTAAAAAACCTCGCGAATGGCCTCTTAACGTAATTGTTTTCCTATCAATGCAGCATGTTTTTCAAGAAGATATCAACAGCGTAAAAACATTGCCCCCGGCTATGGGCGATCTTGAAAAAAGGAAAAGGGATGATCACGGGAAAACAGGATATTGGCAAGGTCCTGCGGTTTGATCATGGCGAAAAAGATGCTCCATTCGAAGAAGATGGTCACAAACGTTGAATTGTGATAAATTAGACGCCACGAAACTCGATTAAGGTTAAGGATGTTTCCGTTTGCAATGGAAGACAGTTGTAAAGTTGCAAATGGGGACAAAGGGGGCGGGATTTGACCTTCAAATGAATAGCTCGAATACCACGGGGTTGACGACGTGAAAACGTGGATGGCCATAAACATCAGCACACACTTTTGTTAAAATTATTCAAAATGAAGAGTGTATAACATGATTTTGACTTTAATAGGACAGGACATGCATGCTAAATACCTGTAATACATAACGTTCAGACCACGTCATGCGAAAAGTGATCGCAATCAGGAGGCGGCCCAGACGATCGTGAGCCATCGATAGACACTTCCGATTCGAAAATGAGCCCGTTACACTGCCCTTGGTCCGGAGCTGGCGGTGTTTTTTGCGCATTGCGTTAAACGACGATTGAACGTTGTCTAGAAGGGCCCTTGCTTTTGGACAGGCACTGAAGATGTAAAAAAATGATTGAAACCAGTCTAAATGGGTGTTGTAGACTTGCATATTTCTTGCAAGTGCATCGATACAGAAGCCTTAAGGCTTAAAATCGAAAGTATTTTGGCTCAACACTATTTAAGGTACATTATTTAGACATTTTACTAATGCAAAGATTCACCGCATCAACACTAACATAAACTTAAAACAAATTTAACATCCTCAATAAACTGGCTAACATAGTGTTTTATGGTAGCACGTTAAAATTCAAAGTCAAGGACAAAGAAGTCACAAAACGTCCCACTTGAAATGCTTGACTCGATCGCCTTTAAAAAGTTGGCCCAACATGGCCAAATGACAACTTCGTGTTACACCAATAAAGACAAAAGTGCCCCGGACCGATTTGGCCATCAAGTTGCACGTCCATAAACACGTCTGACATAAGAGCTGGGGTAGTTTAATGAAAGAAACGAAACCGCCGGAGGTGTGTGAAGTGACTACTAAACCAGTCTGCAATCATGCGTCGTTTTCGCTTCTTCTTCGATCACCAGCCTTTTTTGAACCTCGTTTCCATTTTTATACGAAAAAAAACAATGAATGATGAGCCGGGGATGATTGGGGATGCCCGATAATTGGTTAAGCGATTTTGTATAGAGTTATAAATTCCAAACCGAAGTCAGTTAAAGTCCAAAAACAGAACACTTATGGCAAGAATGTCAAAAAAGTCTCCAAAAAGGCGTACATTAAGTAAAACTATGTTGCCCTTTGACTCATTCCAGTAAGTTACAGCCGGTTTTCACCTCCAAAATACCTCAAAGGTCGCGCACTTATTTCACTTTTGTTTGATTACGCAAAAAAGTTGTTTAACCTTCGAGCCGGAAGCACAAAAGTCTTCCACAATCAATGCAGGGTCCAATTTTGTCAAGAGGTTATTGTTTACTTTTGTGGGGGCATGGGTTTAACCTATTCATGCGATTTACACTATTACAGAATCCCAAAAAACAGCAATGTACACGGAAGGAATTGATTTGCTCTTATCTGAATCTGAAACATTATTATCGCTTGATTTTTTGAGGAAACATGATAGCAAAGATAATAAAACGCGTTTATTATCGTGGGAAAATTTAAAAAAACTTAGAAAACAACGCATATCGGAATTTCACAGCTTCTAGACCTTGCAGGCCTGTGATTCCGTCAAAAATCAGTAAACGACCCCCGTGTTGTTGGAATTGGGCCGTCTTTGCCGCTAGCGATGCAACATGTCTGACAGGTCAATGGCTATTTTGCGCTTTTTCGCGCTCTGCCGTTAGTGGTGCACTTTTATACAAGCAACTTGTGGAAGAAAGGCACGGGTCGACCGATGGCTGGCAGCATGGCAATGGTTGGGAGCGACGGTTCCGATGGCCTTGCCGATAGGGGTCGGCGGCTAGTTCTGTTCAAACTATGCTGCAACTGTGATGCATATCGGCGGGTTGAAGACGATGGACAAAAACAGCCGCCAAACAAACAATGCCTCACACCAAGTTAGCTTGGTCAAAGTTTCTATTTGACTTTTAAAAAATGGACTGTCTAGCCGGGAATGGGGGTGGCTGGCAATGGTCACAGAATGTAAATATAAACAATGATAGAATTCAATCTGAAAGGGGGTGGAAGAGGTTCAAACTGTTATGAACCTCAGAATTTGATGACAATGCCACCTTCAAAGTTTGATTAGATACCTGTTTGTAAAAATAGTTCCAACTGAAGTTTCGTCACTTTGCTGATACTTGCCTCAAGATGGTTATGAATGCAAGGTTGAATTCGTTCGTAAGGTCGCCACTGAAGTTTAGTGTGCCAAGCGGTCAGCAAAAGCTGCCATTCACCAATTAGCCTTATTTTAAAACGATTAATCGCAGCCCAATTAGTTAAAACTGATATACTCCTTTCAAACTGTTTCCAAGGGGTAATCATGATCGTCAGAATTGCAACTTCAATCCAGAAAACCCAGAACAACGACCGATCGCCAGCGGCGACGCGCGGGTAAACCGCATCTCTCCAACCACGAAAAGACCGTTTCAATGGACGATCCACGGCGCACAGCATGATTACACACCGACAAACGCACGTAATGACAGTCAATTGTGCGTCGCAATAATGAACATGAAGTGGCTCTAATTGATCCTGTGAAACGCGGGCTTTTGCGTTGACGGATCATTTTCAAAACGCTTTGCGCTGGTCATCGAAACCATCCTCATCGTTATCACGTCTCACAAAGCTGCCTGAATCTCCATTCCAAAACGTTGCTGAAATACCTCACGTGTGTTGTAAAGCGTTGTCGCCAGGTTTCTAAACCTTTGGCGACTCCAGACAGTTGAGATAACCGGCTTTATCAAAGTTCCCTATCGTGTGATGATTTTATATATAAATCTCCTCAATTTGCCCTTATTTTCAATTAGAAATGTCTTATTACCATCCCTCAACATTACCTTTGCACTGTGAATGTTGTAAACTGCCATGTTTGCATTTACACATGCAACTTTGCGCGTCTTTTTCCCCCACATTTTCGCTGGTCCCACCGCGCTAACGACCCCAATTCCACACTGTGCATTTTGTTTCCGAAATTTTCTACTTTTGCATCTCATGCCGCTCATCTCAAGTTTTGCTTGTTCAGATGTCTGACGAAAACAACGTCCGTCGATCTGGTCGGGCTCGCCAGTCGAAACGGCCCTTGTCGCCGACACCGCCCCCGAGTCGTCCATCGTCATCCTCGCGAAAGACCGATTCACGGACGCCGTCATTGCCACTCACAGAGACGCCATCAACTTCAGCATGCAACAGTCGTTCAGGCAGCCGACTTCCCGATATTCCGATGCTCGAAGAAGAAGATGGTCCATACCTGGACGGTGATCGGATTGTCTTTCCACAATCAATGCGAGGATATACCGGTATCAAAATAGGTCGACTGTTGGCTCGAGCGAGGGAAAAATACGGCATTGGTAAGGGTAAGCGACGGAAGCCTGCAGCAAAGCGGAAGGACAGTAATTCCCGCAAGCCCCGTGCTGTTCGGAATGAACATGTTGAGGATGCTGGGCCTGTGGAGAAGGAGGCCGATGATAAAGGTGATGATTCTGCCCCGGTGGACGTTCCCCATCCTGATGAACCTGAACCACTCGAAGGCGTCGAAGATGATGTCGCAACTGCCGAGGAATATGAGTCCGATTCGGATGACGAGGTTATAAAGAAAGCTCGAATGCAGAATGAGCGAGAAAACGACTTCGAAGCCGCTATGAACCACATAGACCCCACCCTTATTGCTGGTACTTATTTGTCTTCAGTGGAGTGTCATCGAAAACTTCTTCTTCCAGGTGGATCGCGTCGCAAGATCATTCCGAAGAAGGCCTATACCCCACCTCCGCAGGTTTCAACCTTTTCAAACATTAATGAAGCTGAGTTGGAGATGGAAGAACTTTCAGTAGAGGCTGATGATGAAGAGCTTCAGGACGTCCCCGAACGGAGGTCCGATTCTTCGAGATCTTTGTCTGTTGAAGTCCTAGATCCTGTCGAACAGATACCCCAACCCGCTGCTTCGGCGCCGATTCGCCGATCTGTCCCTTCAGCGACCAATCAGCAAGCCATTGCCCCAGAGCCGGTTCCACAACCATCCTCTTCACAACCCGTTCGCCGATCCGTCGTCCCACCAGCCCCCACCCCTGCCGCCGATGACGATGACGACGAGATCCAAATCATCAAGACTGTCGCCGGCCGTCCTCGCCAACCGATGCCTTCTGGACCTCGACCAATCATCGCTCGATACAGCCGACCTAACATCGCCCCACCGCCACCAACAGGACCTCCAAGCCAAATCACATATCGTGCCAATGGTACCACATATGTCCCACGGTCAGTAGCCGAAAAATTGGCACGTGATCGTAGCGGTCGATATGTCGAGCCGCGTCGTGAACTCATCTTCTCCGACTGTACAACCCACCGTCCTAGGGTTCATGTTTTATCCCGTGATAAGACGTCTGCATATGTTTACGAAGCTGAGGTTGGTTTAGCTCAACTTTTTGTATCATTATAACCACTCTTATACGGTAGCTATGATTCCGTGTCTTTCCAGAGCCAACACTTCGCCAACGTGGTTCGCTTCCATTGTATCTTTCCCCACACTGATCGGACATTCCTCGAATTGGTGACCTTGGACGATGGTACCATTTGTGCCTATGAATTTGGACGTCATAATGAAGGCTGCAGGAGACCCAAACTGGAATTTGTCCGAGACTATATCTATATTGCAAAAGTCCGAAGTCAGTGGCTGATTTTTGTAAAAACCACGCATCAATGCGTTCTTTCCGAAGATACCATGTTTCTGAGTGTGCCGACGGGTAATGTCACGTATGAATTTCGCTATTTTATGAATACCTCGATGGGACACACCTACACGTCTACATGTGGCTGTCCGGCACAGTGTCGTATGACGAAGGATACGCTCTGGGTCAACTATACCCACAATCCGACCTGTGATAAGTTCAAGCTTGCCCAGGCTTATGCAGATACTGGTGTTGCGGCGCCGAGGCAGGCTATGGATGTGGATGAAGTCCCAGGGCCGTCGAATCGTCGAAGTGCACCTCTACCGGACGTTGCGGCCGATGAAATCCAAAGACTATCGATGGCTTATCGGCAAGATGTTCCTTTCGACGAAATCCCTGGTCCACCTCGTCCCCAAATGGCACCCTTCCGTGAAATTCCAGCCTATGAAGTCCCCGGGCCATCAAATTCCGTTATGCCAATCCCGCTGCAGGAGGACTTCTTCGTGCCCGTTTCCTTCGCTGCCCGCTTGAACTTACCACCAAACCCAGCCAACATTGCCTGGCTCGAAATCCTCTCCGCACGGCACCAACTCGGCGTCAAAACCAGGCCTACCTACGCCTACTGGGATCGAATCAAACCACACCGGCATCTACAGGCCATAAACCTGGGTGTATGGGGTCAAGGCCCGGCCGAATTGGACGTAATCCTGGCGGTTTTGCTTCTCGGCGATGCCAACCGTTACCGTGCCTTGATAACGCATTACAAAGAACAATTTTTGAACCATTATCAGATTTTGGGTGAGTTGTTTCATACATTTGTTGAACCCATCCATATCAATTGATTGTTTCAGGCAATTGGAGCCACCGAGACTACAGAAAATTCCGCCCCGACAACGACCACATTACTCGTACCATGAACTCAGCATGCACCAAAACCCTGATCCAGTTTATGGCCGTCTATGCTGGCTTCCGGTTGATTGTATTTCTTGGAATGGGACGTGAAAAGCACATGTATGGTGATTGGAGCAAACCGAAAAATCCGCTTGCCGTTATCAAGAAATGCGCCGACAGTGACAGATACGAAGTCGCCATCGAAGTCACCGATGCATGATTAAAAAGTGAATGGATTTATTTGTATATCAATTTGTATTTAACTTATTTGCTTCGAACATTTATGGTGTCAGTTGTCACACATGTTTGCAGAAACAGCTGTTTATAAACACGAAGAACGATACGAAAGAAGGAGAGATCAGCACCAAAGTTTACAAAATTGATTAGTAACAACAAAAAGTTTAACAAAAAATAACCATTATCCGTAATAGTCCATGGAGTAGTCGTAAGCTTGGATCGGCGCGCCACCATACATCACTGGCGGTGGAGGTGGGGGCGGATACGCGGAGCTACCGTACCCAGGGATTTGATGGGGTACGGGTTGTCCGTAGGGACGAGGCGGCCCACCGCGACCCCGGCCACGTCCACGATGACCACGTCCGCGATGGCCACGTCCATTCTGACGCCCGAGAGTTGGGATGGGTTGAGGCAGACCGGATGGGGGATCCGAACGGGGCTTCCAGACGTCGGGCTGGGACAGGATTTTGACGAGATTGGTGAGTTCGAGGCCATTGTGGTCGGGTTCGGACAGGACTGCTTCGGGAGATTCGCAGACGGTAGCGATGACGGTGTCGAGGCATGGCCGGAGGGCGGCGATAAGGCTGGCGACGTGGACTGGGATTTCGATCGTGAAACTGAAACTAACTGATAAACCAGGCCAAACATGGGAAAACAACTCACGCATTGTCCAATTTGACAGACTTCAGACCGGTGGCATCAACTCGCTTCGCTCCAAACAACAAAACTTGCAATGGGTTCACTTCAGACACCTGATTGATGATGGCAGTGTGCGTATAAACCTGAAACTTCATGATAAGCGTCTTCACAGCCCTAAAATGCCAAAAGCGACCAACCTGTTCCGTGAAAACGACCAAAGGGCTATCGAATTCATAAGTTTGAGCCCGTTCTACCGGCAACAGGCACGAATCCTTCGATATCAGAGCTCGAGTCTTATCAGCCGTGACCACCAGTCGACGATTCATCACATAGGCAAAGTTGCCATCAAAGGCTGAAGTCACAATGGAAAGGAACAGTCCGACACGGTCATCATTGAAGTTGGGGTCGATTATAGCGTCAGCGAAGGCAGATTCTGGAAAGCCGTTGGCGATCAGGTTGTCGATGAGGTACTTGGAGGCTTTCCTAAAATCTGAAGCTTGAAATAAGTTCTAATAGGCAAGCTAGACTCACATGACAGAAGTCAAGACATCAAAATCAAGCCCATTCTCAGTTGCATAGCCAGCGGCAGTACGCTCCGAATGGCGATACTGCTCACGATAGCGTTGATTCACGCAGACCAGGCCCAAATGATCGGAAAAGTGCTTCCCGTTGAAGCTGCGGTGCCGATGAGCCAGACGCTTGTGACGGCGATCCATCTGAATCCATGGTAGCTCGAAGGACGTCGTCGCAGCAAAGGTACAGGCGACATCGCCGATGCCAAGCACGATTCCGAGGATAATGGCTTTTCCGAGACTCGGCGCAACTGGCAGTGTCGACAGCAACTTCCCGAGATGGGTCAATTCGAAGGCATCTGTCAAAGCGCCAAGCTTCTTCAACGCAATCTCCGATGTTACGATGGCATCAACGGGCGGCGGGGACAACGCCTTTTCTATCAGGGAATGGACATTGCCGAGTCGGAGGCCCTTCGCAGCTAGAGTCAATTCGAACATTGATACCTTCAGCATTTCGGGGATCGAAGTTTCGTCGAGAAGTTCATACCGCTTCCGCGTGCACAGATGAAACACGAAGCCCTTTTCGCCATCGGCTCGAATACAGCGACGTCGATGGGCTATGCTGGCCTTGGATGCCCATTCAATCGAATTGCGGTTGTACGACACTTCTCGAGTTCGGCAAGAATCAACGACATAGGCGACATCACTGATGCTGAAGGCCGTTTCGCAGATGTTCGTCGACAAAACGATCCTCCGAATACCTGCCGACGGCGGCTGCCCTAGCAACTTTTGCTCGGCATCGGTCGATTTGTCGTAGAAAGCCAAAATCTGGCAATTGGCCGGATTTCCTAGGACTTGATGCGTCTTCAGACGTTTGCGAAGGCCCCGAACGACAATATCACCCGGAAGGAAGACCAAAACAGTGCCCTCGGTGCCTTGTTTGTGGATGTCTACCAGCAAGTGTTCGATCAACTCGAATGGGATGGCGCCTTCATCCATGGAGGCCAGAGCGGCTTTGGTGGGTTCACTGTAGCCTTGAATGTTGATGAAGGTCGATTCGCCAATGGCCAGGGAACCGGAATCTTCGTCGACTTCTTCGCCAGTGACATCGATTTCGGAGGTATTGTGCTTTCGCTTCTTGGACATTTTAGTGATGACTTCAGCGGAGGGGGTGTAGTTGAGGAAGGTGACAACGTCCTCGATGAAGAAGTCTGAAAGTGACTTTGGCCATGTGAAAGTTGTGAAAAAGTAAGAACTCACAATCAACATTAGCCAGCGGTTGCTCAATATCGACGATTCCAAGCCCAACATCCTCAAAATACTCGTTGAAGCACTCCGTATCTACGACAGCAGAGAGCAGGATGATCTTCAGATTCGGGTAGGTGCGAGCCATGTCCCTGACCAGCAGAAGCACAAAATCCGTCTGAAATCAATAAATGAGCATTCACAACGGCTTGAGAATCAAAAAAAACTTACATAAAGTTCCCGCTCATGAATATCGTCAACAATCAAATGCGAAATCCCCTGCAATCCATTCTGCATCCGCTGAATCATCTTCCGAGACGCCGTGAACATGATGCTTCCAAACGGCCGCGGATAAACATCCTCAAAACGGACACCGTAACCGACCGATTGTCCCAACGCCTCACCACGCTCTTCAGCAACCTTCGCAGCCAATGCCGTCGCGGAAACCTGACGTGAAACGCTTTGAATCACGTTGCATTCGGCTCCGACGCCTCGGGATATGGCATTGTCGAGGATGTATTGCGCGATTTGGGACGACTTCTTCGTGTCTGTGGGGCCTTTGACCAATGTAACCTGGTACTGCTTGATAGTTTCAAGGATTTCGCCACGGAAAGGGTAGACGAGATGGGCTTTGCGTGCTTCAGTGATAGAATCGGGCTCGGCCAAGGTGGATTCGGCAAAGTCGGCATTGACTTGAGATAGTGGGAGGTCGAAAAAGGGGCCTTCAGTGATCTCAGCCTGCCTCCAAGGGTCAAAATTCGTGATGGGCGGACACCAAGCGACGACATCATCCGAACTTGAGGTTTGTGGTTTGACTTCTCTTTCTTCAGGTCGAACAAGAAGGCTAACAGGGTCCTCGGGAGAAGCTTCAAGGGTGTCGAGAACATGGATGGAATCGGTGGCTTTGAGATGGTCTCGGATGCGTTCGATGATGCTTGTATCGAGAGCGACAGTGATGGGCGCCGGTTCGGTGGGCTTTTTGGGCGCATTTGGAAGGGCGGTTTCAGGCATGGCTTCAACGGCAGTCAATTGGCGGACGAGGAACAGTGCGCATTGGGTTTCGGCCATCTTTTTGTTGGTTCCGGTGCCTGTGGCCATGATAGCTATAAAGTTGATCTTTATTAGACGGAATGAGAAGATAGAAACCTACTTTGGTCAAGTCCCTGAATGTAAACACTAGCTTCCGCCGTGAAATTCATCGCATGGGCTTCATTGCTGTGTTGACGGACCTTATAGGTCGGAAGTGGCAGTCTAGCCTTCTGGCAGAACTCATTCAAGCCCTTTTTAGCGTTGTCCATGGTCCACTGATCTTTCGGGGCATCAGAAATCGCTTCCATTGGTACGGCTTCGGTCTTGACTTCAACCGGCTCCACAACGTTCGGCATCGCGTTTTTCTTTTTCTTCTTCGCAGATGGCGGCGCGGGGACGGCATCGCCGAAGTTCCGTGGAATGGCAGCGCCCCAGAGGTTTGGATCGGGGTTGGCGAGCTCGGGGTCGGTTGCCTGGAATACAGTAGCTTTAGAAGATGAATTCAAAGAAAAGTGACTCACAGCCAGTTGCGGCAAATCGGCAGCGCTCAACTTCTGCTGGGACAGCATCCAAATGCCAAAACTTTTGGCCGCAGCAGACATGGCAGCCTTCTTGCTCGACGACACTCCCAATCCGACGTAGTCAATCCCAGCAACCTTCAACTCACAGCTGAATCGCATCTGATCGGTAGGCTTGGCCTTCGGCAGGTCGACGGTCGTGTAGATCGGGGTTCCGAGCTTCCTTCGACCCAGGGCAGCGTACAATTCGGTCTTTATGTCGGCCATGGCTCATCTGAAGAGATTTATAAACTCAGAAACGTCAAAATTACATAACAAATATATCAACACGACGAGCGGAACCGGCTAATACTAGCAATAGGGGGAAAGAGGATAAAAAAATATATAAAAACAGTCAAAAATGGCAAAATTCTATTCTTCTCGAGGCCGGAGGCACTGGTTCACAGTCTTCATCACCGACGGATTGTCCATCGCAGCGGCAACCCTTTCCTTATCCGCAAGCTGCTTATTGATGGCAGCTTCGGTGTTGTGAGTGCCCGGGGTGATGCGAACGACGGCCTTCATGCCCGGCGGCAATGAACGCAGCAACTTCACCTTGAGCGCCAGACCGATAAGCGTCGCCAAACTGCAATGCGGGATCGTCGGCGTGAAGGACACATCGATCCACGGATCCTCGGCTTCCGAATAAACGGTAATCAGCTCCTCCTGGACGACATTCAACTGTTCAAGCGTGTACGGATGCTCGGGATCATTGATGTCGCGGATGTAGTCGAAAACTTCACGGGCATCAATCGGATCGACGTCGTTTTCGTCAAAGTTGACTTCACGAGCACGCTCCTCACGCGGCTTCGTGTCGTAGACGACCGGGGCAACGTTATCGAGGTGATCGACAGCCATCTGCAAGGTTTAGATATATAAAATTGGAATTTGGGTTTATGTCGTCAAAAAAGGCAGACAGTGGATTGCGAAGGGGAGATAAGATAAGTAGCTAGACTCGGGCTAGACAGGTCGGAGGAAAAAATATATGAAAATACTAAATTAATGTCAAAATTGGGACGAACAACGGTCAAGGTGAAACTTGCGCGTGTTTCACAACTTCACAGCTGTTTGGACAAATTGTTGTTAGTTGTTTGGACACGGAACGCCAATGGTGGCGCGAGATTTGTTTTAAATTTTTGCTAAAGTTTTTCATTTTTGATGATTGTTGATTTCAATAGGCTATTTTGTTCACAATTAAGAAAAAGAATTTTTACGAAAATTAGTTCATTAAACGAAAAGATCCAATAAACTGATAGCCTAATTGCGGAAAAGCCGTTAAAAATGACCAAGTTTTTGGCTCAAAAACTCTTTGAGTTAATGGAATTTTCAATCAATAGCCTTAAAATGATCCATATTAGCTTTGGATGCAAATTGGCCTACATTTTCTAATTGAAGACACTGTCTTTTCCCTGATCATGAATAAGTTGTTCGTCATCGTAATGGCCCTTTTGGCATGACTTCCGCGGAGAACGTCGTCTATAAAGAAGTATCAGTCAATGATTCAGAGGGAGAGATTATAGTAAGTTTAAAACCCCATTTAAAGTCAACAAAGACCCAACTTAAGCCTCTTATCAACGAAGCAATAGTCCGCTACACCGGCAACAGCCCAATGCAAGTCTACAGTATTATAAAGACGGAAAAAACTGTAACTGGTTCTAAGCAATTTCGCCTTGAACTTAGATTTGTTCATTCTTGCTGGTATTCCCATGAATGCAATTATTCTATGCCCGGCGATAAAGTTCGCTTCCATGCCAACGGCAGTGCAAAGAATCTGAAGTCCATGACGTTTGAATTTGATTAGACGGAACAATTTTTATATTGTTAAAATAAAGGAAACCGCATCGAAAAGGAACAAAAAAGCATTAAAATTCTGAATACAATCACAAAAACAAGCAATTGACTGGATTGGCACAGTTGATCCCTAGGATTGCACGGCTTTTCCATTCTTTTCTTGGTAGGCCGGGATTTCGTATTCGTCGACCAGTTGCACATAAAACCGGCGTGAATCCTTCACCGCGTAACAAAGATGAGTGAGCGTTTTGTTGAACCGCTCCATGTTTTGCTTAATATCCTGAGCATGATGGTATAACATGGTTCGGAAGTAACCGACGACTGAAACAATGCCAGCAGTCAGTACGATTACGGAAACGGCAGGATTAAATAGCCAAGTACTAACTCACCAGCTTGATTTCCCTCTTGTTGCGCCATTCCCGCCTGGGCCGTGGCATGCTTGAATGCTTCTAAACCGATTGTGACAGCGATGTTGCTTTCCATACAGTTGTACGTGGCGCCTCCGACATCGAGTTGGATACATTGTGCCGTCGATTGGAACGGATTTTTAACGGTGTCGATGGCGGTAGACACAAGTGGGAGGTGATGGCACAGGGGTTGCATTTTGATGGGCAAGGTTGGCACAGTCTGAAAGGAGCAAAAGGGCGTTAAAGGTGGGTAAACGAGGGAAAAATATACAAAAACATCCGGAAATGAGGTAAAACGGAAGGAACCACGAAACTGGGCAAAGAAAGTGAAAAGAAAACAACTGCAAATCGTCATGAAACGCTGTCTGCGGAGGGTAAATGATGGGTGGTATCGATTGATTTCAAAGTTGCGTGATGGGTCTTTCTTTTGTTGTGAAAAGCACGGTCCAAAAGCGCTGTCAGCAAATCATAATGAAACGCCGTTTGCGGAGAGTAAATGATGGGTGGTATCGATTAGAGGTGTGACGGGTAGCCTCTTTGTTGCAAAACGCACGATCAAAACGCGCTGCCCGCATGATTTTCCACGCAGTGCCGTCTGCGGAGGGTAAATGATGGGTGGTATCGATTGCCCTGATTTGAAGTTGCGTGACGGGCCTCCATGTTGTTCGCCGCACCGATTCGTGAAATTTTCTATTTCTTACAAAACGGAAATGCAACGGCATTTACGATCAGAGAAGACGCAGTTGCGGGTCGTCATTTGATTTTTGTGCGCGTTTTCGTCGAGCTAGCTGCGAATAGCGTTTTGATTTTACATCGACATTCCACATTCGTTTCGTCGATTTCAGGCCATCAGCTTTCTCCCACCGCCATCGTGCTACATCGCGCAAGTTCTACAACATGAACAACTACAACGTCGACGTTCTCCAGCAAGTGTTGCCTCCAGCCGTTTTTGACGCTTGGATGTCAATTCCAGCATTGCAGCGACCAAGTTTGCTGTCAATAATTCTCGCCGTCCATAGCGAACAGATGTTCCGAATCGATGTTCCGACCGGTCAGATCACGTTCTACGACTTTAACAACAACATTATTCCTGATCCTTATGGCGCTACTTTTATGTAATAATCATCTTTGCCTGTTAATTCCAACATTATGTTTTCAAAACTTGTAAAGTAAAAAACTCAGGCACACTTGGCAAAACTAAAAAAAGGGGCGAATAATAGGCTTGGCAGTTTCTGTTGATGGCTTCTATCTTGTCTTTCTGGTGTTGCGGGACGGTCGGAACAGCTTAGTCGCCGAATTGTAGATATTCTGTATGGCGCTCTTGTGTTTTACGCCAAACGTCCGTACAAATGCCTCGGATACTCCGTGGGCGTGGGCGGTCTTCACAGCGCTTCGCTTCGATTCGAAGAATGCTGAAAGAATCATAAATGTGTTTACAAAGTATACTGTAACAATCGAATTGACTTACCTTTGGCAAATGCGATTACTCCAATGTCCTGATTCTTGGCCAAGATGACTTCCTCTGCTGGATCCAAGATCTGTGGAGGGGTGAATCCGGCCGGTGCTACTTCACCATCGTCGTTCACGCTCAGCCAGTTGAAGTAATCATAGCAAGATGGGTCGAAAACGGACTCGAATTCATCGTCCTTCGTGATGCGGCCAAAATAGAAGAAGTCAGGCGACTGCACTGAAGGTGAGAGGAATTCTTCAAGGTCCTCAGCGCTGCCTTCGGCGATATTTTGCAGACTCTCCTGGTCGTACTCTTCGATATCGTGCTCAAACATGGCAAATGATCTCCTCAGTTCTTCAAACGAGTACGTGCCGTCGGCGGCTTTGGCGAGGTGATGGAGGGTTTTCACGATCGCGGCAATATCGGGGTTTTCACTGCGGTAGAGTAACGTCAAATTGTCCCAGAGGATTCGCTTGTGGGCAACTTCTGATTGAACGGCATTGGGAGCGTTTTCATTGACATCGTAGGTCGCAAATTTACTCGGAAGCTTCAAAAGGCCAGGCCAACCGATAACAATGTGGGTGTAGGTGTCGAGGTCGGGCGAGTTGAGGACCTTCTTCAGCACATCACTGCATTGGTGTTGCTGCATCTGCTCAGCTACCGTCTTTAGATCCTCGCCAGAAAAGAAGAAGACTTCTCTGCCTTTGACGCGCGTCAGAAGGTTGAAGCATTCAATGTCGGGAATGGGTGCTTCGTCAACGCTGCATGGACAGACCGTATTGGGGTCGAAGTTGAACCTGTAATGACGACATTACATAAAACAGTCAAACAGCCTAAAAAACTGAACTTACACTTCTTCGGTGACTTCGGCATTTTGACGCATTTCACCATACAACTTGAAATACAATCCACAAGCGGCACAAAGGGCAATGTCACCAGATTCCAAGCCATTGGGTAGTTCATGGTTGCAGTTCTGGCATTCTCCACTTTTGACGTAATCGTAACCCAGTGTCGGTTTGCTGCCATGTATTCTCGTCGAACAAAAGTAGTGGTCCCGAGGCACTGGGCACAGATAGCACTTCAGGCGATGATACGCGTTAACGATGTTGGCCCTTGACTTGGTTGGCAGCTGAAATCGACCATTTACAACCCAGGGTTACTGTAATTGCGAAATCCGTACCACTTTTTGCAGCTTCTTGACTCGACCTCTAACCCGAGGGTTGTTGCATTCATAAACAAAGACCTCCAAGTCCGCGGTACTCCAGTATCCAGGGCCAGACTCGCTGACGATGCTGCTTAAAGCGGCAGAGTTCGGATCGTCAATGGAATTCAGCGCGGCACGGATGTCGTAGGCATGGCCCTTCAGATGCAGCAGACACGCATCTTCATCGGCGCCGAGTTTGATGGAGGCGGCGAGGAGGAATTCTTTGATCTGCGAGGGTTCAAATTGCGGGATTTCATCGGGATTGATGAGACATTCGTCGGGGTCGGGGGTCTCTTCGTATTTCCTTCTGTCGGTTTCATTCTAAAAAAGATTCCTATTGCCAACAAAACGTAAATATTATATATATAAACTGACCAATAAATATTTCGGAACTTCAAATAAGCGTTCTACAGTGTCCTCATCCTTCTCGACTTCCTTGGCTTGAGCTACACGTGCACTCTTTCGAACAGCGGCTACCGATGGCGGTTCAACAGGCTTCACAGCGTTCTTTCGACGACGTCCTCTCTTCTTTGGCATTGGATTCTGTGGGGTAGCGGTCACATCTGTCACAGGGGAGTCGCTCGCGGTGACGGAAGCCGTAGGTTGAGGGCGTCCGGATGCGCCGAACGCTCGCTTTCGTGATTGCACTGAAGAGCTTGGAGCAAAATCGGCAGGTTCAGGAGATGGTTCATCTCGTATTTGGTCTGGTGAATGTGGAAACCATGTCCTCCGGCCATCGACCTGCGGTTTAGTAGTTGCACGATTGTTGTTGGAGTCAAGGAATACAATCTTGCCGGTCGGAACTTTGATTTTGAACGGACGGTCCATCTTGACAGCAACAACTACGGTCCACAAACTGGGCTGCTTCCGTACCGGAATGGAAATCCAAGCGTTGAAAGCTGCGGGTCCTATCTGTTTCTTCAGAAAGATAGCGTTGTAATATGACATATAGCAGGAGGTGGACGTGGTACGATATCGGTGAAAGAAAGCTGATGTCCGGTAGCCTGAAAGTTGATCAATTAGTATGGTGTCGCGGTGAGTAAGCTATTGAAAAAACGTCAGAGATACGGGCATTAATCCACGAAAGCAGTAGAAAATCTATGGTTCAAGCCATAAACTTTACCAAAATAAAGTGTGCTAATAAAACATTATTACAGCAAGGCTTTCGCGTGGCAATCAGTCAGCATTTTCATTCTTTAACGCCACCGTTTGAAATGCAAAAGTGAAACGCGGTCCGAACGTGACCGGAATATAACGACAGCGAGGTCATTTTACGCCGGACAGCTATGTGCCACGTAAAGCGTTTACAAGATTGACCCGGTACAAAAAACACGGACGGCACAGTCTGCCATAACTGACGAGATGGAAACATGTAAATCAAAAAATGCCGTATTGCGCGTGCAATGAGATCTGTTCCTTTTATGACACGCGCCGTTGCTTGGAAAGGTTGCAAGACGCATATAAAATGGACAATAACTGGTAGCCATTTTTAGGAACACGACGAGCGCAGAAAACCGGGTTATGAATCGAAAAAGACATGCCGCCGGGCTACGTACAGACGATCCGGCAGCAGCGTCCAACTTTGCCATTCACGAGCAACGTGAGCAAAAATCGGCTGGAAAATGCACGGGTTGTGCGCTTTGTCCAGTTCGACGTGGTCGGTCGGTCAACTGTCGATCGCCCTCGCGACGAGACCCAGGAAATGCGCGCGCGGTTCAAAAAAAGGCTACTTACAGCTGTACCCCTACCTGATAACCGATGCCGTGTCAGGATGATATTTCAAAAAATGTTTTTAAACCAGTTCTCCCAAAGTTCAAACGATTAGTATAATAATTTTGAGTGCACTTCTTCTAACCGTTTTTTGTTACTTACTCACAAATCTGCAACCTTCATCATTTCCAATTACGCCTGACGTGTGCCAACCTTGATGTGTAATCTAATCCACCACTGTCAAACGACCATTTTGCAAAAACTTAATAAATTCGCTGTTCAGCTTGAATACAATTTGCCAGTTTCACGAATTCAATAGTTCATGTACTTTGCACTTTATCCTTTCCGTCAAATGTGATGTATGCCAGCCCTTTCCTCCCTTCCAATGACCGCCTTCCTTTATCTACGGTCACAGATAGCTGGCAATTATTTAGCAGGAGAGCAAATCTAATATAATAGGGCATTTTGAAAATTGTCATTATGACGACCAAAAATCACATGGCTACAGCATCCTGTTGGGGGCTTCTTTATTGTTTGAACAGTCCAGCCGGTGCCATTTGAAGTGTATAACTTGAAAAAAACAAGTGCCTGAGGGTTTCGTCTGGTGGAGTATACTCGGTTCGGTTTTATCCGTATTTCCGTCGGTCTTGCTTTTAAGAAGCCAAAGCATGAGCTCGTCGGTCGGAAGTGGCACTTCTCCTCGCCCATAGATGCGGGATGAGAGCCGTGAGGGTCGAGAGAGGGGAGACAGTGAGCGAGATGGCTCTTCTATAGACCTCATCATATCGGTGCAAAGCCTTGAGGCGCTTTCAAGGAGGCCCTGAGGCTCATCACTGAACACTACTCTTAGCTTGAGGGCGTTTACATGGAGCCATGGCTTGCTTGGTCCTTGAAGTATGGAGCCGATTTTTTTTAACTGTGTTCTTTTTTTGTTGCTTCTATTCTTTCGTTTTTTGTTCATCCACGTTGTTCGTTGTCAGTCGGGAGGGACGGGACGGGACGGGTGTCAGCGAGAAGAACACGGCTTCTCTCTTGGAAGCGCCCTCCCATATCGGACCACGGCCTTGAAGCAACTCAAAACGAAGCCTCGTAGCTCTCTTGCCCCTGGGACACAACAAAAAAATTGGCAGCAGTCAGAGGCGACAGACCGACAACGAAAATGGGCATGAGGCGAGATGCCAACGGCACCATGGAGAGACCGAGACCCCGAGTCCAAGGCAGCAGCGGCCCGAGCAAAAAACGAAGACACGCGCTCCACAGCAAAAACGGCTCTTTTTGTGGTTTCTGCGCTCCGGGAAGGCCTTCGGGAAACACACGAGACACCACCCAACATATCCATCGCTCTCCATCCCGCGCCAAGAGGGCAAATGCCTTGAGGCAATGTGTCGCGTCAGTACCCACTTGAGCTGGGATGAGTTTCAAGGGTTTCATCTTTTCCATATTGGAGGAAAATTGGAGTGTTCTATGATTAACAGACGTCTTTTTCACGTTGATCTTTTAAAATTCAAATAGTACTACGTTTTCAAATGTATTCAAATTATATTCCACCTACTATTGTTTGCACTACCACCCGATTATTGTATGCGGGGTTGAAAACGGCTCAAATTGCCGTTCATTTTCGTCTTTTCGGACGGGGGCACGACTTTTTGCTCTTGTGAGGCATGTCACAGGATTTTGATATCCAAAAAAAGTCTGAAACGACTGCCATGACGTGAGGGGCATTTGTTGTCGGCGCGGTGGGGTGCCTTTTTTGTGTTAATTTTAAATTTCGATAAGAATGGTGTACCGTGGATTTGGTTTGTTGTAAAAGTACAAAGAAGGGTACAAGGGATTGTGCTTGGAACTGGTGGTAATCTTTGCCCGGAGCATTGGAGATTAATTTAAATTTGTAGATTTCGGGGAAATATACTTATCAGAATCTGTAGTCGCGATTGTGGTGGCATTTTGAAGTTGACGTTGGACCGAGTTGGTTGAAGTTTATAATTAACTCTGAAACGGCAAAGTTTTCCTTCCGTTTTTCTATTTTAAACCCATCAGAAGCCAACCCTTTTTACCACGCCTGCCTATTTTAAGTAAGCGTTTGCACTTTTCATTCGAAAATCGCGTCACCCACCAAGGGGTTCATGCCATGTCATTGCTACCCCCGTTTTTCCCCCTCCTCACAGAAGAGTGATGTCGATTCCAACGTCCGCCTTTTTACACACCACCAAACCCAGCCCAAAACGTGTATGTCTCCCACGGCATTTGTTGGACCGCACCACGCTTCTATTTTCGGCAACCGGCATCCCCCAGGGCCATGTCTGCCCTATACCCCCTATATCATCATACAATTGTAATCGTAATTTGACAAGCGCTGATAAAAATTAATCCGTCACCACCCGCGAATGACATCATCCCCGCCCTCCCTGGGTGTTTCTGTTTTACGAACGCAGCCACCAACTGCCTATATAAGTTTACCGAAACAGAGTCAAGTCGAGTGCAAATTACCTTTTTGACTGCCCTTTTTCTGTTAAAACCACATTTAATTTCAATCCCATCAAATGAGGCTACAAAATCATCTTTTTTGAATCCAAACCAAATTTTAGTCAAAGCCCTAATAACTTCCTTTGAAAATCTACAGACTATAGCCCGTTTTGATTATAGCTGGCGCCGTTTAATTTTGTTTTTGGTTAAAATGTTATAGTTTGCTCACACATCGTAATCTAAGGGGTGTTATTAGAAAATTCTAAAGGCTAAATAAGACTGGAGGGCAATATTATTGCAAAATCTTGTCTTATGAAGAAGCTTATCTCGAGTCTGTTGTCTTTAGTTTTAATTTTGCTTTTTTCTGGTTATTAGCAGTTTGTATACTGCAAAAAATACAAGTGTTTCTTTACAAAAACTTTATTTCGGGTATATACAGTGTGATTACATGAGTAATTTAAGACTGTGTTGGAACATGTGCTCGAATGAGGTTGAATATTGGTGACGTGCGGTTTTTAAGTATAACTGAAAACAAAAAAGGTTGAGCTCGGATGAACATGCGTTATTTAGGTGGCTTTTTGCGGTTGTAATACGGTTAAGAGGGGATTTTGGTCCTGATCTACGTCTGGGCGGCGCTTTTTAGGGTTACTAATGCTGGCAAAGGGGTTCATCAGCTTACATTTTTGAGTTTTATATGTTTACAACCATTTCCATGTCCATCTGTAACCGCCACAAGCCATTCTTATCAGCCAAATTCCATCACTCCAACTGATAACCCCCTCCAAACCGACAGAAGCCAAAAATTGACCTCTGTACAACCCCCTTTGTTCCTCATTGTCCCCCCGTATCAATGTCCACGGCCATTTACACCAGTTTCCACGGTCCTCATTGATTTGTTTAGTCCTTTCCATGCATTTTGTCTTCCTTTTCCCTCTTTTCACACGCAATAGCCAGCCACAACTTCCTTATTAGGGGGTTTCAGCCTTGAAACTGTACATGTAAATTGTAAATCGTTCAGAATTTATGGGTTTTCTAACATTTAAACTGGCATGTATTTTGCTTTTTGTTTTTGAGTCCTCAGGGAATGGCAAAGTGGCGGCATTTCCTTTTTGAACTGTAAAAACGTTGAAGAAGCAGTAAAAGCGATAATAATGTCGTCTCGCGACCCCCTAGATGGCTATAAGAGAATCATTTTTTGGAAGTTTTTGCACCAGTGGGCGGTTTTGATGTAATGTGATGAGTCTCTGATCATGCAAGGGTGGACGCGGGCCGGGTTTTTGACGGCCCGGCCCGGCCCGATTTTTTACTAGGCCCGGCCGGCCCGGCCCGCTTACGGCTCGGCCGGCCGCGGCCGGCCTGCGGGCTTAGCCAATTCAGCCCAAGCCCGGCCGGCCCGGCTGGCCTTGCTCAAAACGAGTTCAAAAATGTTTAAAAAAAACTTTTTTAGTACTTTTATCTTATTTTGGAACTCTAATAAACTTCAAGAAGTTGAAAGCACTGCTTTTGAAAGTTTGTTCAACATTTTTGGGATGTTTTCTGTCACTTTTGCGCTCCCTTGTTTTCGGTTGGTCGGTTAAGCCCGGTCGGGCTCAGGCCCGGGCCCACTTTGTTAGGCCCGGCCCGGCCTGGCCTCTAACTTTCTCGGCCCAGCCCGGCCTCAACTACGGGCCGGGCCGGGCCGGCTCGGGCTGGCCCGGCCCGGTGTCCACCCTTGAGCTCAGTACCTCATTCCGAGCATTTGCCTTACTTGCTTGTCATTCTATCACCTCTTCTGCTTTTTCGTTGAATCTCATTTGTTCATTTAAATATCAAAAATGATCTCCACTATCGTTAACCTGCCCGAAACCTTGAAGATCCGTACTTTGGATAACCAAGTTATGGACGTCACGGGTAAACTTATCAATGAAAGCAAAATCTTAAAGAATGCTTTTGGTACGTAAAACTTTTTATATTTCAGTATCAGCTTTAACATTTTAATTTTTAGAAATGCATGAAGACCCCGAAGTCGGTGAAATGCTCGTCCCTGCAGAAAGCACAGCTCTCATGTTGGCCCTTGAGTTTTTGGAATACTTCGACCTCGATGAACCCCACAACCCGGACTTCGATCGTCAGACCTTCCTCGAAGCCAATCGGCCCGCCATGAAATTCCTGGCAGGTCTCCCGGAAGGCGACAAGGCAAGAATGACGCATGTCATTGACTACCTTGAATGTGATCGCCTCATCGACTGCGTGATGGTGTACATTTTAACTAATGTTGATAAAATATCTTCCTCCACCCATGAAGTTCGACGTCAGTTTTTCGGTGACTGCAAAAGCTACACCGAAAAAGACGATGAAAAAATCGTCGAAATGCACGAAGAAGTGCAAGTTAACCGGAATTTCGGTCGTCGCAGAAGCTGAATCTTCTAATATTAATGAATATTGTATTGTTACTGAGGAAGACCTTTGGGAGATAAATTAATAAAGTTGTTGTTATTGTATTTATTAGCATTTTGATATAAAGTTGCAGGTGGTTTAAAAAAAATCTCATAACAAATGGTCAGTACACTTAAACTAAACTGATTTTGGAAACTCTCAATAATTATATTTGAGCAATAATAAACATGATTGTACATGTTGTGACATTTGGGGCGCACAAAGTGGACGCAAAGTTTATGCATACCAAACAAGTTCATTGAAGAAACTACATTGTACTTTCCTGTGAAATTCGCGGACTGCCATCGTCTGAAAGGGGCGTGCAGCCGCTACGTAAAACTCTTTCGAGTGTCCGACAGACACGTATTTGTCGTAGATAGCTTCGCCGAGTGACACAGGCTTTTGGTGTCGAAAATTAAACTCATAGGCAGTTGGACGAACTGGTAATGACTGAAAAAGCTCAAACGTTAACTTTACTTGTCCAATTCACATTGATGCTTACCACAAAATAGTCAATGATTTCCAAAAGAACATTGTCTGATACATCGACTCCATCAAGACGCATATCTCGAGGGATACTCCTATTTTTACGTAGAACTTGTGCCATATTTTCACCGTAGACGACGTTATCAATGTACAGCCTAACATAAAACAAAAAGTATAAAACTTTTTTTTGATAATAATTATCTTACCGAAGTACTTCACAGCGCTTCAGATGTGGCCAAAGTTCAGAAAAAAGAAGCGGCACTGTCAAAGTAGCGTATAATTCGATATTTTTGTTAAAATTGCCAAATTTACAACATTTTAGTAAATACTTCAACTCATCGAATGTAATGTTACTTCCTACAGTTTTTTTCATTATAAGAAGTGATTCTCCGTAAAAGAAAACACGATTGTTTTTGAACCAAGTAATCATACCAGGAAGAGCATCCGTAAATTTGACCAATGAACCGATCATTATGTTACATTTATTGACCGTAGACAATGAACATTTTTGAATTGTACCCTGAAAAATGTGATAGTGACTATGTTATTTTCGTAATATTTGTCTAAACTATCGAGGGTAGTAAAAGCGCAAAAACAAACATTTTTGACATAAACCAAGCCGCCGTAAAACAAACTAGGCATGTACCGACCAATTACGGTAGTAAACAGCGGTGAAATTGCAGCATACTTTGAATGGTTTGGGTTGTAAGGTTTCAATGGATGGGTTTCGATGCGACCATCAATATCGTAGAACTTTTCTATATCTTTGATATCGGTTAGTTTCATGGGGTGCAACTCGGCGAATCGAACGAGCCAATCGTAGGTAAAGCGCTGGAGGGCAGAATCGGTAGAAACAGACGACATGGCTGGATAAATAAGTTATTGAGAGTGCAGTTCTGGCCGAACAAACGCAAATGCACAACAGCCGTCGGGTGGTTTATTATTAGCCGTCACCAGCAGCGCAGCTAACGCCTTTCAATGCCTGTCAATCGATCTTGGACACTCATTCCGATCTGGTTTCCTCCTGTGCGCCCGGATGGACGGACAGATGCCGTTCGCGTTGACGAAGTTGGCTGTGCGAGTTCGGGAGGAATATCAGGTCGTGATCGAACCCCCGGATCTTGGACATGCCAATCCGCCCGCTCACTGCGTATACTATAGCCATACTCGCGTCGACACTATAGTGCGCGAGAGCGACTGACCCCGAGACCATTAGGCTTCTAGCGGAACCGACTTTTATGTATTGGTGCCAAGATTCAGAGTTTGGCGCAGATCTGTTTGCGGCATCCGTGCCCCCTACTAAATGTGAATCGGAATTCAATTGACTCTCACGCGTGTTCGCGGTCACAGCGCAACCTGGGTGTAAGGGGGACCCTTACAAATTTCATTGAGACGAATGGTGAAGTTTCAAAAGAGGACAACACCGCAATTCCTTTCAAGTCTGCAAAAATTGAAATAGGTTTCTTAAGTCTCAATGCTATTCGTTGGTTGCGATCTAGACGAGCTCAAATGGTAATAAAAGTTTGGCCAAGCTGACCCCGCGCCCCCAAGCCTTTTGAGGTGGATACGCGCGAACATGTGAGTGTCAATCCGAAAGAGGAGCACCTAAAAAAATCAGCAATCTAAACACTTCGACAGATTCGAAAATTCAGAATCTGAAATGAAGTCTAATGCGGTGTTGCCTATAGCCCCGTTGTAAATTCGCCCAAATCAACACACCAACTCGCGACTGCACAGCTTATGCTACATACCAAAATTTCAGAGGACCAAAGATGGTTGGTCTAAATAACATTAGAATCGTTTCATACTTCACAAACATGATCAAAATTCCTTATGCCTATTCTAGCGCCACGGCTTTGACAACCGGTTTACTTTTGATTTGCCCGACGTCCGGCGTTGTTGAAGAAGGGCAAGGTATGCGGCATCTGTTTCGCGATGTGAATTGGTGTCGGAGGTGTAAGCGGTTTGAGATGTGCGACTGCGGGCGGCAGTTAATAATATTGGTGATTTGGGGATGGTCTGAAACAGGAGTTGATTGATTACTGTATTCTATAGTAACAAGAGTATCGTTAACATACCAGCGGTCGGGGCACAACCGGGCCGCGTGACGCGCCGTGTTCGGATCGTGTCGAAAGTTCGCTAAAATGGAACTGTAAAAAACACAAGTCAGGACAAACGACTAATCTACCCTCTAAGTGATGGCGTACACCTCGATGGTTTCGGGACTGGTTCTCGCAATAATTTAACACCGGCGGAGATGCATGTTAGACTGCCATGGCAGGACGTGCTTTGAATAAACGTTGAAACCGTTGGAAATAGTCGGCGAGGAGGGTTCAAGATAGGCGATTTTGGAGCGCCCGTATTCGATTGACTACTTGTCGCAGAGACCATAGAGGCGGAAGTAGTCGTCGTCGATGCCGGTAAACGTTCTTGGGTCCTAAACGATTTTTGCAAACCCGTTGTCCCGTGAGAAGTGAATGAAAATAAATGAATAGAAAAAAACGAACGTCGTTTTCGATGCGTCACATCTCAAAGGTGGTTTAGCCGCGTCCAGGAAAAAAAACTAGGAATTTCCCGCTGGACCAACTTTTGCTTCTTCTTTCGTGGACTTGAACCGCACTCCGATCATATTTCTGGTGGTGGCTACACTTTCCGGGATCTAAAAAGAGTAAATTACCACCATTCATAAACTCTTATTGTGTCACCCTCTGGCATCCGTATGTCAAAGTCAATACTGGCTTTAGTAGCTCTTGGCGTCCTTCAGGCAACTCGTAAATAACGATGGCCCCCACCCCATTCAATTCACCAAAAAAATACACGAACTTTAAAATAAAGCCTGTCCCCACAGGCTTGGTAAATTTGTTCCAAGATATGTAACCGGTCTTCAGACTGATCAAAGTTACGGTCCCCTCAGAGCAGGCGGAAATGTACTGGTTGCGAGGCGACAGTGCGAGACCTGATATTGGTTTTGTGAAGGGCTGGAAACTTCTTAATGATAGTGATGATAAGTTTCGAAAGTCGATTTGACCGTCTGACAATCCCGTTATACAGTAATCTGCAGTGGAAAAGGCTTCAACAACGTTTGGTATAGCTTTTCCATAGCTAAATGATCCAAGCTCTCTCAACGTGAAACCAGTGTGATTGACATGCCAAAATCTGACCATACGGTCTGTGGACCAGGTTAGAGCTACTCGGTAACCCGAAATAGTCTTTATACCGGTATACGTCGGACCGTTACCCAAATATGTAGATGACGCTATATTGACATCTCCTGGACTGTACACACTGACATGGCGTTCTGTGGAGGCAATGTAATAGAAGCATCCTTTTGAAGATATCGCGGTTTTGAATTGCGGCACCGTGAAGAAGTCTGTTAAATGTTCGATCGTTATACCGCGATGGTCGTGGTCGCTTATCGTAATTGTGGCGATGATGACTTTGTGTACTTTTTCTTCCACGTAAGCCACCTTATCCAACTTTGGCGATAGAGTCATCAGTTTTGCCTGAAAAACGAACTAATGCAACTATTGCGTTTTTATTTAAAACTTACGTCATCCCCTAAAGAATACTCCATTGAAGGGTAAACTGTACACGATTCATCCACGATAACTTTTTCAAACAGAGATTGCGATAAAACTTTTAGATCTTTTGAATTTTTCAATGCCGAATGCGGCCTTTCGTTGATACTTTTCGTGCTTCGACGGAATTCATTGGCATTGGCTTTTTCGGGCTTATCCTGCAAATGCATGTTGAAATAAAAGTTAAATAAAATCTAAATTCACTCACGCTGGGATCTGAATTCGAATTCGACATTATCGGAAAGCAACGAAACCGAGGCACGGATAAAAAAGGAAATGACACAAGCGTCCGGCAAACGCCGACAGTGAATTTTGGTTTGAATTTGCATAGTTTTTGACTTTTTAGAAAAAGTTTAAAGTTTTTTAACCCCAAAAATTGAAACTTTATAAATCTTTTTTTCCTAAACTTTAAAGTTGAACGCGTACATATCGCTTTGCGTATCCGAAAATTACCATAAGTCTGGTTGTCTGCGCAAACGCACGATTTGTTCCTGCCCTGTTCCTCGGTTCAACTCGGATTCGCACCCCTGATTCCAACGGTTGTTGCCTGTGGCCATGGATAACTACGAGCCACTTGGCCCCATCGGCAATGTTCCGCCTCCACCACCGCCTATGGACCGTATGTTTGCAATTTGCTACATGACATGACGTCAGTTTGTTAATGATTCTGTTTGATTCTAGCGGTTCCCAAAGCATCTTCAACGATGACTGACCTGCGATCGACTCCAGAGCAGAAGGGCGGCAAAGGCAAGGGGAAAGGCAAAAAGGGCCTCGGAAAGAAAGGCGGAAAAAAGAAGAAGGCGACAGGTGCATCGACTGAAAGCGCTACAACGACGAATGCCACCGATGTAAAGAAGAAGGGAGGTGCTCTGGGGAAGAAGCCAAAGAAGGGGAAAGGCGATGGAAGCAAGGGAAAGGGCAAAGGGAAAGGCACAGCGGAATCCGATCAAAAGACAAAGAGTGCCGATAAAGAGGAGGGCGATGATGACGATGATGACGAAGAAGGTGGAGGTGGGTTTGGCTTTTGAGTTAAACTTTCAAAAATGGGTTACTGTGGTTTTAAATCACAGCTTAACTAAAAATATATCGATTAAAAGTAAGTTTGCAAAATTTCAGACGAAGAAGAAGAAAAGAAGAAGGACCCCTTCTTCATTAAACGAATCATCTGTCTAGTCATTGCCGGAGTCTTACTCGGCCTCAGTGTGATCATCGTCGGTGCCGGCATCTTTCTACTAGTTGGCAAAACAGGTGCACCGTAATGTCTTTCTTGTTTACTGTTTTTTGTATTTTTTAACCCATGAAGTGAATTATCAACTCCCCACTTGTGATTTCAACCTGTTTGCCGCATCCCATTTGTCGCAAAACATCCATCCTATCAGGATTACAGAAAGATAGAACCGTTTGATCCCGAACATGCCCATCCTATCTTGTTTGTTCGCCCCCTCAGGCACGCATTTCCGGCCCATTTGCACCCTGTCCAATCGATACACATCATTTCATTTCCACGCTTCGGCTTACCTCATAATTGTAAGGTGTTATCGTTGCTTTTTGATTAATCCCGTTTCCGTGTCCCCACCAGGCCAATCAGCATGAACTGTGAACAGAAAGGACGACATCGGGGGAACAGATATGCGAGGGGGATCAGCGTCGGATTAGGCGCCTCCGGGCAGTTAGTGTTTCGTGTGTATCAAATTTGGGCGACTGGACAGATGCCGGGGCGTCTAGGTGAGGCGAACACACACTTTCGGGTTGATCCTATTCAGAGCGATCTGCCTGTTGCGACGAGGCCATCTGAATCCGCCAACGCAATTAACTGGTTACACGTATAGGTATGTTCATAGCTGAAAATCCCCGTCCCTTTTGATTGGCGGTGGTGGTGTGAAACACACTTTTACGACGAAAGACAATGAGACGGCCGCATGCACTATTGCTGGCCTGGCTCGTCTTGGCACTGCTCACGGCCGTGCCAATGGCCACAGGTGAAGACTATGAAGAAATGACGAGTAAGTTTAATCTTTATGAGGTTATTTATGGTTATGTTTGTCACGTGTTGATTTTTATGTGTTTGTGTTCGTTTGAGTTGATTGATCATTGGAATGTGACTGATTTGTGTTTTCAAGTTGATTTTTTTATAATTATGACATGTGTTTGAAATTTAAGTTTATTTAGTTATCAATTTGTTTCTTCATTTAGTTACTTTCGCGACAACGACGACAGAACCCGAAGAAACGACAACAGAGCTGACTACGACAGTGGCGCCGACGACGGTGGCTTCTACTGTCGCATTGACAGTTGCAGCGACAACGGCGGCTGCGACTACTGTAGCTGCGACAACTCCAAAAGCCACCACGAAAAAGGCTGTTGTCGAAAATGACTATGATTATCCGGAAATGACCAGTATGTTTTGGTTTTTTTTTGTTGAGAATTAATTTACCTAATTTCTTTTACGCAACGACGTGGAATAATTCTAAATTTTATTTTACCAGTTTTTTTTCTTTGCACTTTCGTTTCTAATTTAAAATCAGTTTCAAATCATTTTTAATTATTTTTGACATGTTTGTTAAATTGTGTTAGTCTACGTTGAAATTTAGTTACATGGGTGACCGAACTAACGACACAGACGGAAGCGACTTCCGAAGCTTCTACAACTGATGACACAACGACTGTTGCGCCGACTACAGTCGCATCGACGACGGCGCCAACTACAATTGCTTCGACAGTAGCATCGACCACAATCGCGCCAACTACGGTGGCAGCTTCAACCGTTGGAGCCACAACTGCAGCTGCAACGGTTCCAGTTGCCACGACGAAGAAGGTGGTCGTTAGCGATTACGACTATCCAGAAATGACCAGTATGTTTAAGTTTGACTTTTTGTTGGAAATTAAAAAGTGTATTTCTGTATCAAATTGGCTTACATGAGTTTTTGTCATACGAACTCAGTCATATTTCTGTTTTACACAATTTTTGTTTTTTAACGTATTTTTTTCATCTGTTTGTCAAATTTTTGTCCACTTTGTTAATCTCCGTTGACATTTAGTTACATGGGTGACCGAACAAACAACACCGACGGATTCTACCTCCGATGCTTCCACGACCGATGAAACAACGACGGATGCTGCGACTACAGTAGCATCAACGACGGCGCCGACCACAGTCGCATCGACCACGGCGGCGACTACGGTAGCAGGTGCGACGACGGCTGCGACCACCGTCGGAGCCACGACTGCAGCAATCACGGTACCAGTTGCCACGACAAAGAAGGTGGTAGTTAGCGATTACGACTATCCGGAAATGACTAGTATGTTTAAGTTTGACTTTTTGTTCGGATTTGAGGATTGTTACAACCTTCATAACTTTTTGTCAAACAAACTTATTCACGTTTCCGTTTTACAGTTTTTTACCATTTTGATTTTCATCTGTTTGTCGATTTTTGTCTATGTTGTTATTCAACGTTAACATTTAGTTACGTGGGTGACCGAACAAACAACAGCGACGGATTCTACCTCCGATGCTTCCACGACCGATGAATCAACGACAGATGCTGCGACCACGGTAGCATCGACGACGGGAGTGACTACCGTAGCAGGCGCTACGACGCTTGCTACAACTGTTGGAGCAACGAGCGCCGCTGCGGCATCAACAACGAAAAAGGCGGTAGTTAGCGATTATGACTATCCCGAAATGACCAGTATGTTTGAATTTTGCCTATTTTGTATGAAATGGTTTTGACTGGCTATTCCGGCTGAAACGAATTTTTGATTCAAGACTTTTTGGTTTCCTTTCTTTTGTTTTTTTTTTAACTTTTAAAGTGCATTTATGTTTGATTGATTGTTTTTAGTCACTTGGAAAACCGAACCAACAACTGCAACAGATGCCTCGAGCTCTGACACCACGGATGAATCGGCGACGGCAGCAGCTACGACGGGAAGTGCGTCTGATGCGACAACAGCGGCATCGAGCGATTCTTCCGATTCTACGGATTCAGCTACCACAGCGGCGGGAGCTACGACAGGTGGTTCAAGTGATGCATCGGACTCTTCCGACGCTGCTTCGGACAGTGCCACGACTGTCGCTGGAGCGACAACTGCTGGTGGATCTAGTGACTCGACCGATTCATCAGATGCCGCATCCGGTGCTGCTACCACGGCCGCCGGTTCAAGCGATTCCACGGATTCGTCGGATGCCGCTTCGGGTGCTGCAACAACGGCAGCGGGGTCCAGCGATTCGACCGACTCGTCTGATGCTGCTTCAGGAGCGGCGACAACTGCTGGTGGCTCGAGTGATTCCTCGGCCGCTTCGGATGCGGCTAGTGATTCTGCAACAACAGCTGCGGGATCTAGCGATTCAACAGACTCCTCTGATGCGGCTTCAGCAGGAGCAACGACAGTAGCCGGTTCAAGCGATTCCACTGACAGCTCAGATGCTGCCTCAGGCGCTGCAACAACCGCTGGTGGCTCTAGCGATTCTACCGACTCGTCAGATGCCGCATCCGGTGCAGCAACAACGGCGGCAGGAGCAAGCGATTCGACTGATAGCTCTGACGCAGCTTCAGGCGCTGCTTCGACGGCTGCTGGCTCGAGCGACTTAACTGATTCTTCTGATGCCGCTTCGGACGCAGCATCGGCCACTGCCGCCGGATCCAGCGACTCCACAGATTCTTCAGACGCTGCATCTGATTCTGCAACAACTGCAGCAGGCGGGTCCAGTGATTCTAGTGACTCTTCTGGTGCAGCTTCGGATGCGGCATCCGCAACAGCCGCAGGTTCGAGTGATTCGACCGACTCATCTGACGCTGTCTCTGGCTCAGCGACGACGGTGGCCGGTGGATCAAGCGTTTCGAGTGATTCTTCCGACGCTGCTTCAGACGCAGCATCGGCGACTGCCGCAGGATCGAGCGACTCGACGGACTCTTCAGACGCTGCCTCCGATTCAGCTACAACAGCTGCAGGTGGCTCTAGTGATTCGTCAGACTCATCTGACGCAGCTTCAGATGCTACCGCTGCCGGTTCAAGCGATTCAACGGACAGTTCTGATGCAGCTTCCGATTCTGCGACGACTGTTGCTGGTGGCTCTAGTGATTCGAGCGACTCTTCTGATGCAGCCTCTGCGACAGCAGCTGGCTCCAGTGATTCTACTGATTCGTCCGACGCTGCTTCTGACTCCGCGACAACGGCTGCAGGTGGTTCAAGCGATTCCAGTGACTCTTCCGATGCAGCTTCAGACGCGGCATCGGCTACTGCCGCGGGATCAAGTGACTCCACAGACTCATCTGATGCTGCCTCCGATTCCGCAACGACCGCAGCTGGTGGCTCTAGTGACTCATCGGATTTGTCCGGTGCTGCCTCTGATGCTACAGCCGCAGGATCTAGTGAATCCACTGATAGTTCTGATGCTGCATCCGATTCAGCGACAACCGCCTCTGGTGGATCAAGCGATTCAAGTGATTCCTCGGACGCTGCTTCAGACGCAGCTTCTGCAACCGCCGCGGGGTCCAGTGACTCCACCGATTCCTCAGACGCCGCATCTGATTCTGCAACAACCGCCTCTGGGGGCTCAAGTGACTCATCTGATTCTTCCGGGGCCGCATCCGATGCTACAGCAGCTGGTTCCAGCGATTCCACTGATAGTTCTGATGCTGCTTCTGACTCAGCTACGACTGCCTCAGGTGGATCAAGCGACTCATCGGACTCGTCGGATGCCGCATCCGATGCCACTGCCGCGGGCGCTAGCGACTCTACCGATTCATCCGACGCTGCTTCTGATGCAGCATCGGCGACTGCTGCAGGCGCAAGCGATTCAACAGACAGCTCGGGCGCCGCATCTGATGCCACCGCGGCCGGATCCAGTGATTCTACCGATTCATCCGATGCAGCTTCCGATTCTGCAACGACCGCAGCAGGTGGATCGAGTGATTCTAGCGACTCTAGCGACTCGTCTGACTCTACATCTGGAGGTTAGTTTGCATTCTTGTCTTCTTCTTTAAAGTTTTTAAAACAACAAAACCTAATTACCTAAAACAATTGACAAACACAAACTAAAATGTAAATACAGTAGTCACAATTCAACAAATTGGTAAGCCTTACAAGAAAAGTGTGATGTGGATCCAGTGAGTCCTCAGATAGTCTGATGCTACATCCGATGTCACATCAAACCTAAGTGATGCTACTGATGACGCAGCTTCAGATTCTGCCACCACAGCATCGGGAGGATCAAGTGACTCGAGCGACTCATCAGATGCCGCGTCAGACTCCACAGCCGCTGGGTCTAGTGATTCCACTGACTCATCAGATTCTGCATCAGATTCCGCAACGACCGCAGCTGGTGGCTCTAGTGACTCATCGGATTCGTCTGATGCAGCCTCGGATGCCACTGCTGCCGGTTCCAGCGATTCAACAGACAGTTCTGATGCGGCTTCCAATTCTGCATCAGCAACGGCCGCAGGTTCGAGTGATTCGACAGATACAACAGAAGCCGGTGCTAGCGATTCTACTGATTCCTCCGATGCAGCCTCCGATTCGGCCACTACAGTATCCGGTGGGTCAAGTGATTCTTCAGATTCATCTGATTCCGCATCTGATGCCACCGCTTCCGGCTCGAGTGACTCAACCGACAGCTCAGACGCTGCTTCAGACTCAGCAACAACTGCCTCTGGGGGCTCAAGTGACTCCTCTGATTCATCTGATGGTGCATCTGATGCAACGGCCGTAGGCTCTAGCGATTCTACTGATAGTTCCGATGCTGCCTCTGATACTGCTACGACGGCATCTGGAGGATCAAGCGATTCTAGCGACTCATCTGACGCAGCATCAGCCACCGCCGCAGGATCTAGTGATTCAACAGACTCATCTGATGCTGCTTCTGATTCCGCCACCACAGCATCTGGATACTCCAGTGATTCTTCCGATTCCTCGGATTCTTCCGATAGTGCATCTGCTGCAACTGCTGCAGGCGACTCTAGTGACTCCACCGATTCCTCTGATTCAGCCTCTGACTCAGCAACAACCATTTCAGGTGGATCAAGCGACTCATCTGATTCTTCAGACGCCGCGTCCGATGCCACAGCTGCCGGTTCTAGCGACTCTACCGATTCCTCGGACGCTGCTTCAGACGCAGCTTCTGCAACCGCCGCGGGGTCCAGCGACTCAACTGACAGCTCTGACGCCGCATCCGATTCTGCGACAACCGTTGCTGGTGGTTCAAGCGACTCGTCCGATGCCACTGCAGCTGGAGCAAGTGAATCGACTGACTCATCTGATGCTGCCTCTGGCTCCGCGACTACAATGGCTGCTGGATCAAGCGACTCTTCTGATTCATCAGGTGCCGCTTCCGATGCGACTGCCGCGGGTGCGAGCGACTCCACGGACAGCTCTGGCGCAGCTTCCGATTCCGCCACAACGGCCGCAGGCGGCTCGAGTGACTCATCGGATTCGTCCGATGCAGCTTCAGACGCGGCATCGGCGACTGCTGCTGGCTCTAGCGACTCCACGGATTCCTCGGATGCTGCTTCCGGCGCCGCTACCACAGTGGCAGCTGCAGCTAGCGATTCTACCGATTCTTCTGATTCTACCGATTCATCCGACTCAACATCCGGTTGGTTTTATGTTTATAATCTCTTCAAAGTCATAATATCGACAAAAAAGTACCCGAAACGATAAGCTAGACATATAATGGACTAAAATGTCATGGAAGTATACATACAGTAGTTACAAAAATGGATTAAAGCTCTCACAAATCGACAGGTAGATCATTTTGCGCGACCGGAGTGTACGAACTCCAGCCTTTGCAGTGCATGTGATTATAAATTTTAAGGATGAAATATGCAATTATCACAGCCACAACTAAACAGAATACAAGAAGCGCGAGGGAATTGATGATAAAGGTGGCTATTGTCCCTGAGCTGTCTTCGCGTTCGGATGCCGAACAAAAGTGTTCCGCGGAATCGAGATAAGATTTCAACGGATGTTGCCAGTTTTCGGCGAAACAGTAATACTGCGACCGATCAGTGTAATCAGCTTGCCGTGAAAGTAGGGGTGCTAAGGCAAATAGGTTGCATTCGCAACGGAGCGGGTTTTCAGCGATATCGAGGTCGATTAAAGTTGTTTTGAGGGTTGTTTGGATGAGATTCTTGGTGCTGTGGAGCTTGTTTCGGCGGAGGTTGAGATGGACTAGGGTTTGGGGCAGGCTGAAAATCAAAAATGAAGGTTAGGCATACTGTAGGGTCGGCTTACTTGGTAAAATCGAGTTGAAGGAGTTCATTTTTCGCGAGATTGAGACTCTGCAGATCTTGAAGCTCTCGCAAAACACTGATTTTTGTAACTGCGCAGTCGCTAACATCCAATTCTATCAAGTTTGTCAGCTTTGATGCACTTCCGACCCAACAAAGACCCTCCAGTTCGATTTCCTCTTCACAGGCATCGAGAATTCCGCGATTTCCGCGTAAATGGAGGTGCTGCAAGCTTGGCATGCCGTCGAAAGCGTTCATACTTATCCCCTCAGGACCGAAATCGTTAGAACTGAGATCGAGGACTTGCAATTTCGGCAAGACCAGCCTCGGGAAGTCTTTGATCAGATTATGACTCAAATTCAGATAGTGTAGATGGAATCCAACTTCTGGAAACGCGTCCTTCGGGATGTTGACCAAGTCATTTTCCGCCAAATTCAAAGTAGTCAGCGCCGCAAAGCCGACGAGAGCTTCACTCGGTAGGCTTGTAAGCTCGTTTTTGCCGAGATTCAACGTCTCAAGTTGATGCATCATCCGTTGCAGTGCCGGTGGCCCCACGACGAACGGCCATTCTTTGAGCTTGTTTCCGTCCAAATGGGCAACCCTCAATCCTGTTGCTTCGATGTCGGCTTCCGTAATTTCATTGTCGCTTGCGAACATCCATTGAAGGCCTGTGCACTCCTTTGACAGAACGATGGACTTTGTTCCGGTGTTCGAAATGTCCAGCCATTCAAGTCGAGAGGTACAGTAATGCCAAATATCGCGAGAGTCATTGGCCAAGGTGGCGCCATGGATGTCGAGATGGCGGAGATTGGCTTCGGGATGGAAGAGGGTTGAGAGGCCCCAGGTTAGACGGGTTTTTGCCAGATTGAGTGAAGTCAAATTGGCCAAAAGCGGCATGGTAGCCGGGTCAATGTGAAGTTCAGGATTGTGGGACAGGTCCGCCGTGACAATGTGGCTCCAGGCAGCTGATGGGATGCTAATGTGGCGGCAAGATTCTGGGGCACAGGAGTCAGATGGCTGAAAAGAATTGCTTTAGAACATCTTAAAACTTAATTTCAAACCAACCTTAAACACAAAATGCGTCCCATTGACCTTCGCCAATCCAGTGTTAGCCAGATGGACCTGTCTACTCATTGGCCAGGCATTCTTCGGTCCAGGGCCAATTTGAATCGGATTCCCGTCCAAGTTCAGTTGTTCCAAAACGACTGATTCCGAAATGGCGAACTCGACTTTCCGCAAGTCTTTGATCTTATTCCGTGCCAAATTCAGCACTCTTAGCTTTTCAAGCCTTGAAAATAGTGTATCCTCCACGGATTCCAACAAGTTATCGGCCAAATGGACAGTTTCCAAGTTAGGCAATGGCACAAAACTGAGTGGATGAATCTCCGCCAAACCACAATTGTTGATTCGAAGCACTTTCAAAGCGGGGGAGTACCCGAAGTGTGGCATCCTCGGCACACTGACATTGTGGAGATGGAAGGTTGATGTCCATGGCGGTAGATGGAGGGTATTGATAAGGATATGGGCTCCTGTACAGGTCACTGCTGCTTGATGGTGGTCGCAGAGACAGTACCGACAGATGGGGAAGTGTTCTAGCGTGCTTTGAAACTTGTAGGGTGAAAATGAAATGGCTGGCGGGAAGGTGTGGATCGGTGTGATGAGGGTTATGAAGATGAACCCCAAGAGGGCCAATGGTGACCCGAGCATGGTTGATCCTGGAAATTTGGAAAGATTTATATTGGGAAAAGTTGTTTCGGATGTTTTGTAAAACACGGAAGTTTGAGAAAAAACAAATTTCATGTGGCGACGGGCATCCCACCAACCCCCTGATTTCTCAAACCACATCCCACAACCACTGATTGCCCCACGTCAAAGGCCACCATCAAGTCCAGACACCCTTCCCATTTCCAAACAAACAGTTACTAACAACATTTATCCGTTACGACCCCGTCGCCGCTTCATCTCCTCCGCTCCAGCGGCACCGCCGCGCTGCCTAGCTTCTTCCGTTTTGTCAATCAAACTCCGCCCCATTTGACGCATCTTCAAATATGGATGCCCTGAGGCGCTGACGCCGTTCTTCTCCCGGCACCGAGTCACTCAGCGCCTTTCGTTCCCGCGGGCCAAGGCTAATTGCATCAATCACGACGGGCGCCAAAAGGGCGGAAACGCATCTTAGCGCCCTGCCAACACTTTGCCCTCCGGAGGGAGCAGTTTTTTGGCGGTTGGAAGCTGGAGATGTCGACGCGAAACTATATGGAAGTCGAAGATGGCTTCATCCGAGACGATGTCGGCATCGGCATCGACATCGGAATTGTGAAAACGGCGTTGTAATAGGAAGACTTTTGATGGGGGATGCAAATGTTGCTGTTGGGAGCGATATGGATGCCATGGCATGGGTGGGGGACAGCAGTTATGGGAAATTGGATGACTTGGTTGGAAGTTTGGAAAGCTTGAGATTGGTAAAAGTGCTTGGAGAAGTCGAAAAGGGCAGTTAAAGTTGAACTGTTATGGCTTTTTGGTAGAATTTTGATGGTTTTGAACCATAAAGTGCCAAAAAATTGCACAACATGCCTGGAATAAGCGCAGTTGAAAACACTATTCAATGGCATTAACGTCATCTAATCACTCTAAGACTAAAAAACACGACTATGTAGCCTCAAATCTGTTTACTGATATCCCCTTTTCAAAAGTTACTTGGTCTTTCATGTTTTCAAAGATCCAAACTAACATCAAAACATAATAACAAACACCGCACCGAGAAAAGGCTCCCATTTGACGCAACTCAAATGTACTCTAATTAACAGCTGTATGTAGACAGAATGTTTAGAAGCGCACGCCAACATCATCAAATAACGTCAAAAAGGTTGAAGTACAATCCAATCAACCCCGTAAAGACCCCCGCGCACGCTTAAATTAACGAACTAAAAAATTAGAACCCCCATCGAATCATGATTGCTGCTGACAGGACAGTCAGGCTGACTGGAGGGCAGTTATCGGGACCACTTTTTGAAAACAGTTTGTCACAATCAAAATTTATGACTCCTGGCAGGCGCCCTGAGACACCACACCCATATGGGGTCGCATCGGAGGGGTTCTAATCGCTCAGGGCTGGCGGAAGCATACATGTAAGGCAAATCGAATCGGAACGGTATACACTTTCGATTTTTTTTTGCAATTCGGTTTCGCACGACATATATTGTTGGTCAATGTGACCATGGCGGGCGAAACTTGACTAATAATAGTTTTGGTTTTGTGGACATTGTAGCTATTTTTAAGACGTTAGAAAAGGGGAAAAGTTTTGTTTGGTCATTGAACACGGAGCATGCATGTTCTTGGCTAACATTGCGTCGAGAGTGTCAGTATATAGAAGGGCAGGAAGTTGGGGCTAAGTAAGACACGCTTGTTCTGACTATTAGTCACTGTTGACATTGTTCGCGGAATAAAAATCCATGGATTGACGTCGCAAACAAGGTCAAAAGTGAAATAAAGTTAAAGTTGGCCAGCAAAAAAGCGAACACTGACTGAGTCACTGATAATTCGCATTCACAGCCAGACAGCGGCCAGGGTGTCGAATTGGCCCTTGTTATCATCACACAAACAGAATTCCATTTGTACTTTCTAAGCGCCGGCGCTGTGATAAGGCTGTTTTGCAAAGCAAAACCCTGCCACAAAAAACTTAACCAATGATTTTGTTTTTTTCCAACACACGCGAAATGAACAAACAAAAGTACAAAATGCCAATATCCAAAAACATCTCCAAAACTCAACTCGAGCCAATCCCAAGGATAAGGCACATCCCAATTCATTCAATGGTTTTGTCTTTCTTTTCGGCAGCTTTCTTTTTCCGCTTTGCTGTGCCGTTGTCTCCACTTTTTTGCTTCATTTCTTCTGCAATAAAGCGCCGTTCTCCTATTTTGCCATGCCGACGACGACGCATCTCGGCCGTTGAAAAAGGAAACCGTCTTCCTTTAGTTGCTGCTTCTTCGTAGTGCTTGGTTTGGTAGTCGTTGTTGCCAAAAAAAAAGCCAGCGCAAAAGCTTTTCCTTTAAAAAACGCCGTCCGGCATCGCGAAATTTGATTTATATTTCGACAAATAGAACCGATAAAAAGTGAAAATTTGAGGAGCCGGAAGCAAATAGGTACCACCAGTAAGTACGGTGGTGGATATTGGGTTACGGGGGAACGAATTTAGTCGGTTTGTTGGTTATTACGTTTAAATTTACCGAAAATGATGGCATTGCGGGGCCAAATTAGAGCAAGAGGACAATGATCTCTGGAAATTTGACATCAGTTTGTCAACAGAGTCAAATTTCGGGATAGATGTTTTGCCCTGAGGGCACAAATTGGACGAACTAAGACTGGGGAGAGGTCACGCATATCCAAAATGGGTATCTAAAAAGATAAAGAGACACATTCATTAGCGAATCATATGCGAGATGTACTCAAAAACGCATCCATGCCCCACGCCCTTCAGCCTTTCAGTTCATCGGACACTTTTAATATGCACATTATCAAAAGGTGGTAAATATTTTCGAGACTTTGATAATTTGAAAGCGCACAAACAACGCAATTGCCCTTCTGGGTAACTCGTAGTGATCTATGCTTACCTAAAATGTGCAAATTGTACTCACTTTAACCCCTTATAAGGATATAGGCGCTCAAATTGCGTGACAATGCGTGCCAAACACCCGAATTCGAGTTTAGTCTGTAATACCAATAACTTGAGCTTAGGGTTGGGGCGAATATTAAATTTGTTCTTCGCCATCGGAAATTGGAGGGCGGCAAGGGGCTTGAAATTTATTGCCAATATCCGATGAAAGAAGAAACTTTTTTTGGATGGATAGTGATGTAAGAGCAAATAAAAACGGTACCGCGAAAGGGAGGAATGCCCTCGGGCGAAGACGAACGGGGTTCTTACTATGAAAAAATGGACTTGGAGGTCTAATTAAATTTACGTTTGTGAGGACAGATATTTTACTGTATGAGTATTTTTGGGTGGTCAAAAGTGGTCGGTGATGTAATAACGCTCAATTCTTTTAAGTTTGACAAAGTTCGAAAAACAAAGAACATACTGTTTTTGCGGTTTATTTGATTTTGTAAAGTGTTTTGCGGTTTTTAAATTGAGTTATGGCAAGTGTTGGGATGTTCGGGTGTTCGCAGATTTGAAAAAACTAAAAACAAGCAAATTTAATTTTTCAAAAAATTGATTTTTTTATGATCAAACTTGAAAAACGAAAAGAAAAAACTACAAAACTACCACCGTTAACTCATCTTTGCAACTGACATTTTTCAAAAAAAAGCTAAAATTCTCAATTTTCAGCCACCGAAGACATCGATCCCGGCCATGGCCTGCCCCCAACATCGACCAAGGCCCCTGCTATCACTCTGGCAACACTGCTGACGACCCCGAAGATCATCGTCCTCCCGACCATCCCGATCGTCACTACCGTCATCCCTGGTGCCCCAACAACCACTCTGCCTCCACCGTTTTCGACGTACCCGCAATACCCTCCGACCATCCCGATCCCTGCGAACAGTCCTCCGACAGTACCTCCACCAGCAGCTGCCACAACAACCACTGTCACCGTACCAATCGGAGGTGGAGCCCAGCCGACCATCCCAACCACCACAACAACAGCGGCATCTGGTGGTCAAGCCCCCAATGTCGGTGTCTGTAACAATGGATACAAGCTCCTCTCTGCCACGGCAGACCCTGAGGCTATTGGTACCGGCAAATTCGGTGGCTACTTCACGTACCGGTCATCATGTTCGACCCTTTGCGATAACAACTATGGCCTCATGCCATGTATCGGCTACATGTATGAACCCTTCAATCGTGGAAAGTGCACCATCTTCCAGTACGCGTTGGGTACGGTCAGCAGCGGCGACAACACCCGGGCGGCAGTCTATGAAAAGTGCATATCGTAATCATCCTTGGGTTTGTTAATCGTCAACTTTATGGTCCAACAAAGTCAACAACATACAGGCAAAGTCACTCCCCACCTTGTTTAAAGTATAAATTTGAATGAAAAATGTGTGTTAATTAAGGCAGATTTACAAATTTTGTGCAAGTTACAAAAAGCATAAACGTGTAAATAGTTTGGATTAGGGTGGATTAGGGCAATTAAAATTGAGTGGATTTGGGGGTTGAACTGCGGGGGAAGGGCTTTGGACTAAAATGAATAGTTGGAAATCTACGAGACCACACACAATTGATTGAAAAGCAGTTTTAAAATAAGTGCGGTAAATTGGAGGAAGTTGAAACAGGCAGAATAGTGGCAAAAAAGAAACGTAATCGTTGCGTATTGCAAGGATACGCCCACAAAAGCGAAAAACGAAGTCAAGAAGCGCGTCCAATTTCAAATGTCCCGCTCTAGCCAGCCGCCTACGGTATCTTCCACGCAGCCGACCTCCTCCTACGCACTCACTCGCGTTTTTCCAGGATGCGAGCGAGCGAACAACCCACTCGCGGATCACCACGGAAGAGGCCACGCACTCGGCCACCCGCAGGTTATGGAGAGACACGTGTGTCTTTTGCAGTTCTTTTTTCGACCTCTCTATTTTCTTAATTTGCGCTTTCATAACTTTTTCCTTTACTTCACTCCTCCATCCATCCTCCATTTCAGTGCCCACCTCCAACTTGCCGCCATGTACACCGAGATCAAGGAAGTTTGCAACTTTCTCGTCCGCTATCTGCGTTATCGCATCCCATGTCAAACTGTAAGCCTTTTTTGCCCTTTTCATGGTTCAAGATCACAGTTATCCATTTCCAGCTCAAAGACTACCTCGAGCACCTTGCCAACATGCTCATCGTCACGATGGAGCCAACTTGGAACACCCTTGATGAGCGCCGTCGTACGTTTTTTGCCACTTTACTTTTGCAGTTTGGGGTGAACCATCGCTGACGTGTCAACTTTTCAGAGTGTCGCATCAACGTCCTTCACTGGTTTGCCAATGGCACCACGAGTGAGGTCTTCTACAAGGCAGCTCGCCAATCCGGCATGAATCCGGATTACATGAAGGTCCTTCTCCCCGAGAAGTTGATCTTCGCCATTTCGCCTGGCTTGGTCACCTATCAGAGCACTGATGACCCGCGTCCGCGTCCGATCTGGGAAGGCGAAGTCACTGAGGACTTGGACTATGATCCGAGCCCGTTGTGCACGAAGGTCATCTATGAACCGCCGTGTGTTACGATCTCGAAGACTCGCGGCGGGAACGTGCTTTATGGGAAGCCGTTGGTGATGGAGGACTTTTCTGGTGGGTCTTTTTGGTGGTTTTAGCCATTTTGAAGTTCAATTTGACCATTTTGACTCCACTTTCAGAAGCCCCCGCCTTCTTGACCGATCCCATGATGCCCGAGGCCCACTTTGTCATGCTGCTGACCAAGGTCCCGCGCAATTCCTACGATTACGAGGTCTGTCTTCCGACTTTTCACATCAACCCTCACTAACCGCGCCCCTTACAGTACCTCAAAGACTACGAAGGCAAAATCTTCAAAGTCGAGCGCTACGTTGCTCCTCGCCAAGTCCCCGAGTACGGTCTCATCCCGGTCTCCCAGTTCCACAACACCCGCTTCGGCAGCTTCCGCACCAACATTGCTTCTCCGCCGCGCATCCTCGACGTCGAAGAAGACACCCGTTCCCTCGCGGCCATCAACGAGAATCCGTCGCCCCCGCCGACGCCGCACCATCAGCCCCAAGTCGACATGCATCCGCTGCCGCCGTGGACTGAGAAGTCGTCGCCGAGTTCGAGCGCCCATTCCTCGACGGAAGAGCCGCCGACGGCCTCGAAGCCGTCTCTCGACCTTGGGCCCTTGATGGAGGTGCCGATCAAGGTGCTCCAACAGATCCTCAACTCGGAACAGAAGCGTGTTCTTCGTCTTTTGAACTATCCTTGTGATTAGGGGGGCTTCTGTAGCCAAAATTGTTGGTAGCTCAGGCCTTTTAGTGTTTTAGGCCATGTTGCCCAAGGCACTTTTGTTAGAAATACACTGTCTGGGTGTTTTATCGTTGTTTGTTGTTGAAAGATGATATTAAAGTTTCATAAAATCACATTTGAAATGCAATTTTGAGAGTGAAAGAAAAAGTATTAGAACACAATTTGGAGGGTTTGCCTTGTTCTGGTACTTTGAAGAAAGAAACGTCAAACGCTTTTTTGGACGTTTTACAGCCGTTACGACCTCATTCCGCGACACATTTCACCTCTAAACTTCGTGGTCTCGCACGGAAAACCCCTTCCCGGCTTATCATTTGGCCTAGAAACGTCCATTCCATAACCAACCGACTGGCATTGTGTGCCCATTGCCAATGTTGCTTTTTCCACTTTCCAATCTTTTTCGAAGCCACTTTCCAGCCGCTTCAACCCTTCTAACACGGCTTCAAAAGCCATTTCCACCCAAAAATGTCCTCCTATGACCCTGACAAGGTCAAGCCCGAAGTCAAGGACGAAGAACGCTCTGCTGATGAAGGCGAGTTCGCCAGTCCATCGAAGGTTAAGCCCGAACCCGTTTCATCCAACGATGCCAAAGCGCCGGCTCGCCGATCCCCGGTTCCTGGGCCCGTAACCTCCGCATCAGCTTCACCGGCACAGGATGTACGGAAACCGAAGCCGCCGGTACCTATGGATGTATCGCCAGGTCCGGCAAATCCGCCACCCAATGTGGAAATGCACGATGGCGAAAAGAAAGCCGTTTCTCGATCGAAAGTTGTGACCAGGACCGTCGCCAAGGGCAAGGATGGCTTTACTCACAAGGTAGGATCATTTTTTATATATAAATTTAGCTTTTTTGATGCAATTTCGTCTTTCTAGATCATGTTGTTGGATTCCTTTGCTCCCATTGAATTCAAAAAGGAAAGCGACGCGGACAAACTCAATTGTTACACTGGTGCCGTCAAGTCTGCATTGGAAGCATTTGCTGCTGGCCGGAGTGTTGTTATATCGTCGGATGATGTTGCTACCAAGGGGGCCATCATCAAGTAAGTTGCCCTTTTCGTCTTTTCTAATCTAAAATGGTCAATTTGACTTCAAATTGCCTTCAGCCACTGCCGAATATCCTACAACATCGACGAAAAATCCGTCATTATCGTCGTCCGCAACCTCGACGTCGCTCGCCGACGGCTCATCCAACTTTCCAATGAATCCCTCGCCTTTTCCATGCTGCCAGCCGATGGTCCTATCTTCATCGATTCAATTTGCTATGTCGCGACGATTGATTCCTTCAGAATGCAGGTCCTTCGACATCCCGACAATTGCACTCGAGGATTGGTTATCTTTGAGGATGTGGAGGAGATTGGACGTCCCGGTAAGCCCTCAGCAAGCTGAAATGCAGTTCAAAACAACGTCCATCTTTCCAGATAGAGGCTACCTCTGGGACGAAGTCTTCGCGAACCTCCCCCACGGTGGTCGATACATCTTTTCCTTGCCATTTGTCACAAATGCGGATGTCTTCACTGAATGGCTGGTCTTTACCCTCAGGCAATCTGTCGATGTTGTTGTTGAGACCCCGAAGAACGCTCCAATTCGGCACTTTCTTTGTGTCGAGGGGTCACTTTCCATGATGCAGGTTTTGGATAACAAGGTGGGCTTAATTTTGAAATATTGTATCTGAAAGTTGCCATTTCAGGGCGAATTCCACCCCGAACACTTCCCAAAGATCGTACCCAGTCTCAAAGAAGCTAAAGAACGTTGGGAACGAAATGAAAAGGATAGACAAAGACACTTGCTAGCCAATGAAAAGAGCTTCGTTCGGGTTGTTCGAACCCTTTTCGGCTCTATGAAACATCCAATGCTTGTCTACACGACGAATCGGGAAGAAGTCGAAGTACTGGCGAATCATATCAAGACGCTGAATCTCTTAAGTAGTAAGTTTTAAGCCATTTTCGAAATTTTGGAGCTTCATCGTGCCATTTCAGCCGCGGAAGTGCTTCGCATGAACACCCAACTCAGCGCTGAATGGAAGACCGTTCCGCCTGCCGATCGCAAGTTCAGCCGCTTCGACGACATTCAATTCTTCCTTCAACGCGGTATCGCTATCTATCATGCCGGGGTGGCGCCGTTCATTCTTGAGCTGATTGATTGGTTGTTGAAACATGGCCTTATCAAAGTCGTCATTGCCGATTCGACGATCATCGAAAGGACGAATCATCGCTTCCAGATTCTTGTCATCAATGATGCCCGGGTTGTGGTTGATCCGGCGACGACAACTTGGATTGATGGTGGATTTTACCGGAAGTTGATCAATCGACTTGATGTCCCGGTCGGTGAGATTGGCGTTTCTGTGGTGATAGTGTCAAGGGATATGACTGCCGATGAGGGAAAGGCGCTTTTCCAGGTATGTCGATTGCTTTGTTCATTTAAAGCTCTAAAGACGGTTTTTCAGGCCCCGCCACCCTCCCTCGAACCCGATTTCGTCCCGACCTTCAGTGGGGTCCTCAATCTCATCGGACGACATGGTGCTGCTGCTCTCCATGCTCTACCGTACACGTTTTATTCTTACTATACCATTAAAACGATTGACGATGCCAAGAATAGTAAGCTTTTATTTTAAATGATGTGTTTATGTGTCCCGTTTCAGAGCTACCCAGTCTCTACAACGACCTCCACCAAGTCGACATCACCGAAGAGCTCAAACACTACGAAAAGGCAAAGAAGAACCTGGAAGACCTCCGAGCTGAACTCGCCGAAAAGATGTACATTGAAAAGTACATCGAATGCTTCATCGATGTTGGCCGACTCGTTTACGTCAAAGTGGACGGCAAAGATTTCGGCTGGGGCATTATTGCCCATAAACGAAACACCGGCGCCGCCAATGTGTTAATTCGAGTCACCAAAGAAAGCGCAAAGTCAGCCGATCAGAAGCTGTTCAAGCCGTTTGATCCTGCTAAACCCGAGGACATTGAGTTGGTCATCGTGAAGGTGGATTACAAGCATATCTGGATTCTCAGCAGTGGCTGTCTCGCGATTCCGCCGGATTTGAAGCTCCCAGGTGCGAAGGAGTGTGTTTGCAGGCATTTGGAGGTTGGTTTAACGTCTTTTGGGGCCCTTTAAAGATGAATTTACAGGCTACTATCACGACAAACTATCGCGGCGATATCCCCGAGCTGGACCCCATCAAGTTGGAGATCACGGACCGCTCCGTTCTGGTGGCCTACACGAAAAAGAACAAGGCCTTCAAAGATTTCAAGTTCCACCTTAATATCGTCAAGGAGCAGTTGCCTCGTCTGAAAGCCCGCGACAAAATTCAAGCCCAAATCGACGCTTGTCAAACCGTCATCGACCGAGGCGCTTACGATGCTACCGTCGCCGAATGGCAACTCCGATACAACTTTTTGCAGAAAAATGACTATATCAATGCCGACGGGTCCCTGACTTTAACAGGCGCTTTCACATCCCATCTGCTCGGCGTCGCTGATGCCATCTTCATCGTGCTTGTGGAGCTGCTCGTGGCCGACTTCTTCAACGACCTACGCCGCGACGAAATCGCCATGGTTTTCTCGGTCTTTATCCCGATGGAAGCTTTCGTTCCGGACAAATACATCAGATATGGCGAAGACAGCCATAAAGAGCTGTTTTCTAACCTTCGAAAGAAGATTGAACACGGTCTGAAGCGTCTGCGCGAATCTGGATGGACCTCAGTGGACGTGGATGAAGTCATGAAGCAGGTGAATCCGAGCATGTTCCCGTTTCTGTGGCACTTTATCACCAGGAATGAAAGCTTTGCCAGTGCTTCAGTCGGGAATACGGACGCGAATCTGTTTGACGGTTCGTTTTTTTTCGACTTTGACTTTGTTTTTCAACCAAAATGTCAAAAACCAATACAAATGTTCGATTGGTTGTTTGACGTTGCAAACATTTGTCCCCTTCGACTATTGACATGCTCTTTTTGCAGGCTACTACGCCACGTACATCCAACGCATCGACCGTCTCATCGGACAAGTCATCAAGTACGGCGCCGGCTACCAGCTCATCGGTAAAGAGGTCGTGGAGCTGCTCCAAGACACGAGGAAACACCTCCACCGCGGTCTTCCGATCGTGAATCAGCTTGGGTCGATCATGACCGATCTTTATTAAACTTGTTATTTGCCCTTTTAGTCGTTTTTGGCCTCCACCTGTTTCACTGTTCTGTTTATCCCAACCCTTCCCACTTTTTTGTACACCGCCTCAGGACATGTTATATAAGACCCGTCAGATCGTCTGTCTATGACGGAAACCCTCGTGAACTTTGTCTTTTGTAGTACCCGAGTACTTTTTCCTCACTAGCCATGTCCAAAGTGCACGTAGACTGCAAACTACGTGGCGGATTTCCAAAACTCCACTCTACCTTCGCCGATAAAAGACCTTGACCTTCACCGTCGTAACTTGAGATTCGACATGTGAGGCCACGTCAGAAACATTGTATTGTACATTGCGGTTTGGTTTTTTGCGACTGTTTGTGTCGAATTCCTATTTTCCAACTTTTTTGTTATTCTCGATCTTTGTATTTCTTGCCATGACGTCGGTGTTGTTATTCTTGTCTGTCTTAATGTTTCCTAATTGTGTCAATTAACGGTTAAAACTAACTTTGTGCCATAAATCTCGGTCTTTGTATGAATATTGAGATCGCCCTTGTTCTTTGAAAGCGAAAGTTGTCATAATTATGCGTTTGGCGTGCCAAAGTCGATCGAAGACGACCACATAGTTTCCGGGGGGTCAAGGTTTCCGGGCACCCCCCGAAACACCTGAAGATAGATCGCGACACGGATAGGGCGGCTGGCTGGTCGACGCCGTTGTCTGTCTTGGTATTGATATCTTTATCAAAGTCGGCTGATCTTGGCGATTTTACGGGGAATGGATTGATTTTGGTTGCATTTGGTGACAGTTTATAATTTAAAACTACTTTTTTCGTTTTATTTTTTGCCTTATTGACTTCATTGTTGACAATAGTGATGCAATTCCACGTTGTTATCATGTAGGTACAATTGACCTTGGCTAATCTTCAAAAAATAACCCCCTGATTAGCGCCATTTTGCAACCCTTTGGGTCCGAAGTCTCCCTCGTCCCACTGATAACATTGACCCATTCCGTTTTTGGCCCATTCATTCATTTTGTGCTCCCATTCCGTCCAAAGACTGATAAAGTCGTCATGTTGGTGGACAAGTTTCGTAGCCACCCCATTCATCATGCTACAAATGCCTGTAGCTGGCATCTGTCTGGCCTGATGCGTGTTGTTTCACGTGAAATTGACCATCTTGACAATGTTTGACAGTCTTGACAGTCCATAATTGGGATGGATGGCTTCGATAGGCACGCCCCATATGCATGCTGTATCCACATGTATTCCGACAAGGTTGTCAACCCCATCTTTTTTGTTATGGTGTGATTGGTATCTGGAGAGAGGGAGGGTTGCCAGACGTAGCGATGTCGGCGTAGCGGGTGGAAACTGACTCTTGATCAGTGACATTGGTGATCTGAGTTGGGATGGGAGAGGCAAAAAGGTTTGGGATTGATGTTTTTGGGTATAGAAAAACAATTCGAAGTTTTTTGAAATGAACTTTAACGCCAAAAATAGGCAATTGCAACACCTATGCACAGATTCGTTTGTTTTAAACCTGCTATTGATGCCAACAATTGCATGTCTATTGAAGTTATTTCAAATAACAACGTTTTAAACTAGTTACTTTGAGCTGAATCCAAAACTAGACGCTGTCCTTAACCAAAATACGAACCAAAAGAAGCAAAACTCAACGAAGCCAACTTACTAAAGCAGCCAACACTTACATATTTATTTATTTCCCCCTCTCTTCCGGCAGTTAGTTTCTCAAAGCATCCACATTTGAGGGCAGTCAGAGCCTCCAAGTTCCCAAGACTCGTCATCTAACGGGAATCGGTTTTCTCAGCCTTCCTTCTTCTGCCGGCATGAGCCTTACCATGGCAGCCTCCATCCATCCTCAGTCACGCTGGGATGGCATGGCTCTCACAAATCTGATGTTGCCGAACCGACGTCAGCCGTTTGTTTTTATGCTGTTTTGTTCACGCTGAAACGGCATCTAAGAAGAATAGATTTAGTTTTGCACGGAGGCGGAGCATGCCCCGAGGGCATTGGCATTGGCATGAGACCTTTTGTTCTTTTTCGGTTTTTGAAAAGGCATTGTTTTGTTTTTGGTTTTCTTTTGGAAAGTTGGTTTGGGTTTTTGCAACGTCCATTGCTAGCAGGATCAACATTTTTTGCCAAAACTTATTCAACTTCCGTTCAGCCCCTCTTTTTTCACTTTTTGGTAATAAATGAAATTACGTTTCACCCGTTTATCAAATTTGCTCTTCACCCCTTTTGCACCCCTTCTTTTTGATTTCAAGTAAACTACATTTTGACGACATGACCAATTTCGACAGAATGCAGCATGCTTCTTTCCTCTTTACCCTGGAATTGAAAATCCACGTCGCGCTATGCACATTTTTGAAAGCAAAACACCGGCAGAGGGTCTACCATTTTTCGATTAATGATCATCCGACGTGGACATAACGCACCACCCACGTGTCTTTTCCCGCCTGTGAGCCTTTGATGTACATATTGATGCTCTTTTGTCGTGGAAGGTTGATAGAAGTCAGATCTGCAGACGATGGCGTGAGGATCCTAATGCGGAAACAAAAGTTTACACTTCTAACTTCTCACCGTTAGTGTGTCAATAGTCTATTTGGACACGTGTGTTTTTGCATGAGAGGACCGCCTATTCTGCAGAGGAGTTCTTATCAGTTAGTGTTAAGCTGATAGGAAGGGGGGTTGGAGTTTTGAAAGGGGGTTGGATGGGTATAAAGGGGGATTTTGGGCGTTTTAGGGGGATAGTTTTGGGAATTTGTTAGTTTCTCAGTGTTTAGCAGTTTTTTAACGATTACCTTTTGGTAGGCGGGTTTTGCGGTTATTATTTTTTAAGTGTAAAGACAAAATCAAGTTTAAACTACGTTCAAACAAAATTTTTCTATTCAAATTTTGTAAAAAAAAACCTTTCGCGCACTCTTAAAAACCCCTTGGCAAAACGTCCCCAACGACTAAAACCCACCCAAACTCCAACGTTGTTTTTTTCGATGAAATTCGACCTCCGTTTTCACTTCCGTGTTTTCACGTTTTTCACGTCACCCCACCCATATTTTACCTCATTTTCCAATCTCCCCCACTTCCAGGCCACCCCCTTGAACCATGTCGGCCAAAGCTGTCAGCGAATACACCGGCAAAGAGCTGCTCTATCGCCATCTGCAGCCAATCGTTCCGTCGCTCGATGCGCCCACTGCTTTCACCCTCGGCGAGAAGGACGACTTCGATGCCGTCGTCGGCAATGCTCCATGGCTCCAGAATGGCGGCAAGGGTGTCATCAAGCCCGATCAGCTGATTAAGCGTCGAGGAAAGTTGGGCCTGGTCAAGATTGGTACCCGTGATGAGTTGAAGGCGTGGTTTGATAAGACCAAGGGCAGCTATGTTCAGGTTGGTTGGGGTTTTGGTTTTAAAAGATTGGGAGGAGGGATTTTGATCTTATTTACTCAACATTTCATTCAAAAATCGTCATTTTATCACCAATCAACCAAAATTTGCCATCCCCATTTGAAAAATATATATAAAAACCCATCTTCCAGGTCGGCAAAACCAAAGGCCGTCTCTCCAGCTTCATCGTCGAACCCTTCTGTGCCCACTCCGATTCCGACGAACTCTACATTGCCATCTTCTCCCGTCGCCAGGAAGACGTCATCCTGTTCTACGAACAAGGCGGCGTCGAAGTCGGTGATGTCGATGCCAAGGCTCGCTCCTACGTCGTGCCCGTTTCCCTCTCCGATTCCGAATCTATCATCCCCGATGCCGCCCTCGACAAACTACTCGGTCCCTTGAATGCAGCTCAGAAGGCTATTGTCGGCGATTTTGTCAGGAAGTTGTACAATGTCTACAAGAATAACTATTTCACGTATTTGGAGATCAATCCTCTAGGTGAGTCCATTTTACATTGCTAAGTCGATCTGAACGTTTGACTGAACATTGTTTTTCAGTCGTCGTGAATGGCAAGATCCACATCCTCGACCTGGCCGCGAAACTCGATGAAACCGCCCTATTCCTTACCAGCGAGGACTGGAAGACTCGAAGTGGCGATGCCGTTGTCTTTCCAGCTCCATTTGGACGTGATCTGTCTACCGAGGAGAAGTACATCGCTGAATTGGATGCGAAGACTGGTGCATCTCTGAAGTTGACGATTCTGAACCGGAAGGGACGCATCTGGACTATGGTTGCGGGTGGTGGAGCTTCTGTGGTTTTCACGTGAGTCACTTTCTTCCTTGTGAATGTGCCTTTCAACGTTGGTTCTTCAGTGACACTGTCTGCGACCTCGGCGGCGCCTCCGAACTTGCCAACTACGGCGAATACTCCGGTGATCCCAGTGAATCCCAAACGTTTGAGTACGCCAAGACCCTGCTATCCATCATGACGGAAGGTACTCCTCGCTCTGATGGCAAGGTCCTCATCATCGGCGGATCCATCGCCAACTTCACAAATGTTGCTGGAACCTTCAAGGGTATCGTCAAGGCCTTTGAAACCTTGAAAGACAAGCTCATCGAGCACAAGGTTGTCGTCTACGTCCGTCGTGGTGGTCCCAACTACCAGGAAGGTCTCCGCAAGATCAAGGAAGCCGGCATCAAGCTGAACCTGACGATCCACGTCTTCGGCCCAGAAACCCACATGACAGCTGTCGTTGGAGCTGCTCTTGGCGTCCGCCCCTTGCCAGAAGCCGCCGCTGCCCCGAAGACGACTGGTCAGTTCCTCTTGACCCCTGAACGCAACACTGCCGGCACTGTCCGTCCTTCGAGTACCGCTGATCTGGAAGCCCTGAACAACTCCGCCGCCACCGCTCAGACCAATGCCGGTGATACCATCGCTGATTTCCGGAAGATCCGCCTCGCCAATGGCCAACTTGCTTCACTCTTCGAGAAGGATACCAAGGCCATCGTCTGGGGCCAGCAACTCAAGGCCATTCAAGGCATGCTTGATTTCGACTTTGTCTGCGGCCGTGAAACCCAATCCGTCGTGGCTTCGACCTATCCCTTCACTGGTGATCACAAGCAGAAGTTCTACTTCGGCCAGAAAGAAGTCTTCATCCCGGCCTACAAGTCCCTCGCCAATGCCTTCGAAAAGCACCCCGAAGTCAGCGTCATGGTGACATTCGCCTCGCTCCGATCCGTCTATGAAACTGTCCTGGAAGCGCTTAACTTCCCCCAACTGCGTGTCATCGCGATCATTGCTGAAGGCGTCCCCGAGAACCAGACCCGTCGTCTCATCAAAGTCGCCAATGAGAAGGGCATCACGATCATCGGCCCAGCTACCGTCGGTGGAATCAAGCCCGGATGCTTCAAGATCGGCAACACTGGAGGCATGATGGACAACATCCTGGCCAGCAAGCTGTACCGTCCCGGAAGTGTCGGATATGTTTCGCGATCTGGTGGCATGTCGAACGAGCTCAACAACATCATTGCCCACAACACCGACGGGGTTTTCGAAGGTGTTGCCATTGGCGGCGATCGGTACCCAGCCTCGACCTACACGGATCACATTCTTCGCTATGAAGCCGATGATCGCGTCAAGATGATGGTCCTTCTTGGTGAAGTCGGTGGCGAGGAAGAGTACAAGATCGTCCAGGCCTTGAAGGAGAAGCGCATCACGAAGCCGCTGGTTGCGTGGTGCATCGGAACCTGTGCCGACCACATCACGTCCGAAGTTCAATTCGGTCATGCTGGAGCCTCTGCCAACGCTTCTTCCGAGACGGCTGCCTCCAAGAATGCTGCCCTGAAGGCCGCTGGCGCGAGTGTCCCCGCCTCCTTCGACGACTTCGGAACCACCATCAAGAAGGTCTACGACGACCTCGTCGCGAAGGGTGTCATCGTGCCCGCCGAAGAACGCCCGCCGCCGCCAGTCCCGATGGACTACGCTTGGGCCCGTGAACTCGGCCTCATCCGAAAGCCAGCTTCCATCATGACATCCATCTGTGACGAACGTGGCGACGAACTCGTCTATGCTGGTGTCCCGATTTCGAAGGTCCTCGAAGAAGAGATGGGCGTCGGTGGTGTTCTTTCTCTGCTGTGGTTCCAGAAGCGTCTTCCCTCCTACGCCAACAAGTTCATCGAACTCTGCCTCATGATCACCGCCGATCACGGCCCGGCTGTCTCCGGAGCGCATAACACCATTGTCTGCGCGAGAGCTGGCAAGGATCTCGTTTCATCGCTGGTTTCTGGCTTGTTGACCATTGTAAGTTTGCTTTCACCCCTCTGAATCCATCCCTCATTGCTATCCTTTTCAGGGACCCCGTTTCGGTGGCGCTCTCGATGGTGCCGCTCAAATGTTCAGCGACGCCTTCGACAAGGGCCTTTCTCCGATGCAATTCGTCAATGAACAACGCAAACAAGGCAAATTCATCCTTGGCATCGGTCATCGCGTCAAATCCATCAACAATCCTGATAAGCGCGTCGAAATCCTCAAAAAGTTCGCCCTCGATCGCACTATCTTCAAGCAGGAAACCCCATTGTTGGAATATGCCCTCAAGGTCGAACAGATCACAACCTCCAAGAAGCCGAATCTCATCCTCAACGTCGATGGTGCCATTGCCACGATCTTTGTCGATCTGCTCCGTCAATCTGGTATGTTCACCCCGCAGGAAGCCCGTGAAACCATCGAAGTCGGCGCTCTGAATGGCCTCTTCGTGTTGGGCCGATCAATGGGCTTCATCGGCCATTACTTGGATCAGAGCCGTCTGAAGCAGGGTCTGTACCGTCACCCATGGGACGACATTACGTATGTGTTGCCGGAAGCTGGCGATGATGAACGATTCAGTGGTTGAGGCAGCTGAAAGTAGTGCAATACCAGACAAAACTATTTATTTATGGAGCTTTTGTGTTTTTTATTTTGGATTGAATTAATTTAAGTCGATTTTTACTGTGAATTTGTAAGATTAAGAAGATTTATGTGGTTTCACTGTGCGATGAGAGATAAAGGATAAGGTGAAAATGTGTAATGAAACTGATTCAATTGAAAACTGTAAATGGCTTTTGTTTATTTGGAAGCGATAGAAAAGGTCAAATTGGTGATGTCAGCGTTGCCCCGGGCCGATAGTGAAATAACATTCACCACGACTGGCATGATGGCCCCTTCCGACGAGTGAGCATTGATCGCCGCTGGACAATGGAACTGAATGAAACTGCCGGGTGGTGCCGTTGACCGTTTCATTGGGCGCATTAATCACAGTCAGACCAGGGGCGCACTTTCGGAACGGACTGAACGAGGCTGCCTGCAGCCAGCCGATAGACACCATCGCTGGCTTGACTGCCGATGGCTGCCGAGAAAAAGCCCGCCAAAAAAGCGCCCGCTGCTTCTCTGCTGCCCATCGTCACTTATGCCGTGGTGTTGTGTGTTGTCTGTCGCCAAACGCCATGCCCCAAACCCCTCAAAACAACAGCAACAATGTACATTTGTCTGCCGGCCTGTGGTGTCCGCCCCCACGGCGACAACGCTTGATTGCTTGCGCTTTGCGCTGCGCTGTTTGCAAGTGTGACTGACTGACTGCACAGTTTAGTCTTGCACCCGTTGCCCGATCGATCCGTTTCCCCCATCCCCGCAACCCACCGCACTTCGTATTATTGAGTGCCCATCCATCGCACATGATAGCCTCGGGGGCCACGGGTCGCCGGCCCCATGAAAATACCGCCGAAATTTGGGTTCGCACCGTTAAGCCCTTCGCCTGAGGTCGGCACGGCATCTACACTCGTGTAAAAAATTTTGGGCATTTGGTAGGTTGTCTAGATGAGTATTCCTGAGTTTCACACCAATAGGTTGACTACGGCATTTTATATGATTTAAAACCCGACACAACCCGCAAACTTAAGGTGAAATTTTTGGTTAAGCCCTTCGCCTGAAGTTGGCACGGCACCTACAATTACGAAAAAAATCGGAGACGTGGCGACAAAGGTCTAGATGAGTATTCCTGAGTTTGAAGGCAGTTCGTTAACTTTTAAATTTTTGGCAAGCAAAAAACTGCCATTTTGTAACCGAAAAGTGCAACCGTTTGCGCATGCGAAGCATGCAAATTCGATAACGGACAAACAAAATTTTGGCGGTCGCCGGCGACCCGTGGGGCGGACGCGTTTCCATGGACTTTGTTCCGTGAATTCTAGCCAGCTGAAGGCTGTTTGAACGGGTCTCGGTCAACGCTTGAAACATTGACACACCACGTGTGTCCAAAAACACTCCCACCACGAAAAAGTTGCACGAAACGCGGGACGCCAGACATCGGGCGCGCTGATTCGAGCGTGGACACAACTTTGAATGCTTTTGTTACCTTAATTATGGCACTTTATCGAGTATTCAATTCTTGTTTTTTCGCTTCCTTACTTCCACAAAGGCGTTGGCCAAGTTTTGGAACAGCTTTTACCCCCAGGGAATGTCTTTCCAACGTTTTGGACGCGTTTCAATATATAGACTTGACGTTTAGCGTTGTAATGTGCTTTGTCGTGCTACAATTTTTTCTAACGGTCTTTTTGTCATACGTTATGACAGCACTCTCCTCTTAATGTTATTTTGGTTGCTTTTTTATATATAATCTATATCTATTTAAGGTCAAAATGGCCCTTACAATGCGGGTTGCCCTGTTCTTGGCGATCAACGCCTGTCTGGCTGTGCTTTGCCAGGGATGGAAGGTCAGTATGACCTATTCTCTTGATGGTAGGTTTAATTTTTGTTATATTTATATTTAGAAGCTTAATGAGCGCTGTTTCAGGCAAAACGTACAACAATTTCGGCGACATCAACGTTATCCAAAAATCCGATGGCAACTTCACCGGCTCCATCGAACCCACTAAGAATCTCGGCGAAACTCTTGCGACCAAGTTGAAGGAAGCTGTTAAACAGAACCCGAAAGCGTTGTACTACATCCAAGCTGGGCCTTTGTTGACTTCCAATTCGGCTGTATGTACTTTCGTCGCTCTATTTTGTGTCTAATTGAGCCAATTTCAGTGCGCCCTCCTCAAAGCCAATCTCGCCCACGATTTTGCCGTAACCATCGACCATGAACACGGCGACTTCCTTTCAATCACGATCTACCCGAGGGGAATCTACGATGCCAGCGCTGAGGACTTTGACTGCTCGACTGAAGGCACTTTCGAGGCTTATAAGCCGAGATTAGTGTCCAACGTTATTGTTACCAGTGTGAAGGAACTGCCATCGCCTGAAACGGCAGCCTATCTGCAGAGAATCGAAGAGGAAAAGCGAGCTCGGCAACACGGCGCTGCACAGGACAATCGGGGCTTCTTGGCGAAATACGTATGTTTTGACGGGTTTTCTTAAATTGTACTAATAATGGATCATTTCAGTGGATGTACATTGTGCCATTAGCGTTGTTCATGATCGTTTCGAGTGTCATGACCGGTGATGAAGGCCAATAGTTTAGTTTCATTCCAATCAACCGAAACGCGGGCTATGCGAGCGCTGCTTATTTGTTAGCTTTATTTATTGCTCACCTTTTTCACTAATAATGTAATAACATCAGTATAAATTGTAGTTTTCTTCATTTTATCCATTTTTGAAGCGTCAAACCGTTTAAAACGGCTAAATACCTGTCTTAATTCCATTTTTGGGATCTGTTTCAAAACCCATGTCCATTCCAGCCATATGGATCGCATATCCGGCCTTGGTGCCCCCGCTGGCGGCGGCCCATCGACAACGACCTCCATGTATGCCCATCAATCGTCGACCTCGTCCCCAGCCCCACATCAACAGTATTCCACAGCATCAATGCCCGGAGGATCCGCTGGCTACCATGCAGGGCCGTCGAATCCAGGGCCTTCCGTTCCACCTGGGGCATCTCCTTCAAATGCCGATGGACAACTCGGTGGTGCTTCCATGAACAAATTGACCGAAGTTTTCATGACAGCAAGTTTTGCGTTTCAACGGTTAGGCGATATAACCATGCAGATTACGGCTTCGGCGGGGAATCCGGATGAAATGTAAGTTTCTTTTTGGTCAATACCGATTTTTCTCTCCCTTTTTGACGGTATTTGGCAGTTTAAACATGTCTAAATTCAAATTTTTACAGGAAATGGTCCGAAAAAGACGCCGAAAGATTATCACAAGCGATCAAACAGTTTGCCGATGAATGCGATAAGATTCATACTGATGTGAGAAGTAGAACAGGGTTGGTTTTCACAGCTTTGACGAACAGTTTGTAAATGATGTCCCTTCAGACAAATGATCAAAACGGACTTTAAAAGAAGAACAATCCAAGTGAATCAACAAAATGCAGCAAATTCTCTAATTGGCAGTTACAACCCGAATGGCCGATCGCCCGGTCCTGGCGCTTCCACATCCTATGGAACTCCCATGTCCCACTACAATGGCATGACGACACTGAGCTCGATGGCACCCACGACTTCGACGGGGTCCTACACTTTGGCGGCTCAGAAGCGACCGGGGACTTCCATCGTGGGCGGTCCTCCGAAGAGGATCATTTCCAGTGGTGGCACAACCTTCAGAACCATCAACAGTTCATCGTTAGCAGGGCCATCTGGCCTCCGAGGCACTGGCGGCGTCATTCGGCCGATGGGTGGTGGAACGCATTTACGCGTCGTCCATGCCAATGCCGCCGGAGGTGAAGGCAGCCAAACCCCGTCCTACAGTGGGCATCGCCTCGTCCCCGCGAATCGCCAACTTCCAGCCAATCAGTACTACGAGCAACTCGATGCCGGTAGTGGCGGTGGCAGCACGTCCGCCATCAATCCACAGCCTCAGGGCTCAGCAAGATCGGCGAGTGTCGCGAGTAATGCCAGCGGCAGCGGCGGTGGGCCCAGTTCCAGTGCGCCAGTCCTCCAACAAATGACGTCCACGGCAGCTTCCAGCAGTGCAGCACAATACTGATCGCCGTTATACTGTTATGATCCTGTCATTTACATTCGGTGTTGGCCGCTTCTGATCGTCCGGGTTCTCGTGTTGTCTTCGTCCACCTCATTGCCGTATCTACAAAGTTGAAATGGTCTCAGGTTGTGTTTCTTACCACGTGTTTGTACAACCATCGCTTTTGCTTCGCCCTTTCTGCATCGTCTACCTTTCTGAATCACATCCTATCCGCCTTTTTTCATACCGATTCGTACAACTGCCTTATCCGTAACTAGCACGGTTTTTGCTTTTTATGAAAAGAAGTTTATTCATTTTTCCTTTTTAATATTTTTACACGCCCCAAAATCAGTGACCTCAATTGTTTATAATTTCTTTTTCCTTTAATAATGGTTTTTGATATTACGATAGTCCGTTATTAGTTTTATAACCAAATAAAAACGTATCTTAATTCCATTGGTTTTATTTGAATTCGAAAACAAACAAATGCAATTACCAAAACATTAATGATAACAGAAAAAAAACAAATGTGGCTTACAAAAATTGAGTTGAGTCTAGGATGGACTAATTTATCATAGGGGTCAGAAGCACACGTTAACAGACGGTGTTATAATTGGCTATCTCATCGAGTTGAAGCAGATGTTGCTGTTCGAGTGGCTGAGATGACAGCATCGGAGCAAAAATGTTGTGTTAGTACACTTTTAATAAATTTTGAATATGTGTTTTGAAGTACCACAAGTATGCCTTTGTGGCAGTTAAGGGTCCTAATCACTTCATTGGCGTATGTTTCTTCTTTCTTTTTACAGTATGTCCAATTTTGTCGATTCCAGACAGTCTGCATGGCGGCCGAAACGAAAAGCTGTCAAGACGATTCGTACCTCTTTGATTGCCAACCGCCGCCTATCACACCGACAAAGAACTCAGTAAAACGGGCGTCAATTACACATTAATATACAATATGCATCGTAGAAATTCAATGGGAAACATCGTTTATCGCATCTGTGAGAAAGATGCACCTTTAAGAGGCCATTCGCGAGGTTTTTTAGGAGGGCCGACCCCCGATTTTTTGACATCCAAA
>KB455565.1:586347-614182 GCA_000341325.1 Panagrellus redivivus | reverse complement strand
GAAGGTACCTTCACTTTCTTACTTGCCACATTCTTCCTTCTTTCATGCATTGGTTATCTCAGCTTCGCAAGTCTTATCTTTATCTGTTGTTACATTAACGTTTTTGGCTGCCTTTGAAGCACGTCATAATATATTTTTCATTACTAATTTAGCTGTTATCACCGTGCTGTTAATGGCGGCTCATGTTAACGTTTCACAGAATGACTGATTCTGACACGACGTGGAGTTTGATCTCGTACGATGACGTTATTGCCGCCGTCCCACTTGGCTGGATTGTGCGTGTTTGCTACATTGTAATCCCGCGTTTCTGCTGGTTGATACGATTTTACGGAACGGAAGATTCTTTTGAATAGGCTGATTGTATCGACCGACAGGTCCTGTCTCTACCATTAGTGACACCCTAAATGAAAGATAGCAGTTTGCTTGAGTTGCACTAGATGGCAATCGTGTGTTACATGCCTTTCATTGTTCGTTTCACTTTTCCGTTACGGTTCATGCAGTCTTTTGAGTACCGTAGTTGCATTTGACACCGCACTTGTAGATCGCTCGCGGCCCTTCGGCGAGGTCACTTAGGTCAATGTCGTTTGACGACGCTAAAGTTGACAATAAATCAGAATGAATTTGACGAGAATGGTTTTCAGTTAGGCAGGGAATGGCTGTAGCAACAACAAGCAGACTGAATCAGAGTTCAAGATGGTATTTGCGTTGTCGGACAAGTTGCTATTCAGATGCAATTGCCCACAATAACATGTTGTATTTGCTTGCCGTAACTGTGTGGTGTCATGAGCTGCGTTTTAGTGATAAGACGGTAAATTTTTTGATGTTTGAGCATAGAAAGTGTACTGAACGAATGCAATCCTCCGTTCGAGTAACTGCAGCCGCAAGCTTGCGCAAGCCTTGGCCTACCCCTAACCGCCGCTTAAAAAATGATTTCAAAAGGCCTGGACAAAATTCTGCAAACAGTTCAGAACAAAGAAGCAAAAGAAATGTTGGAAGTCATGCCCACGGATTGCTTGCATTTACGCCTTTAATGATGTCTCTGTTCGAAAAAATTAAGAAATTAACAGAGCGCCAGCGTATGATGGCATTGCGGTCGGGATAATCTACTTGGCGTAGCAATTAGAATTGAACAACGCTGACGATAGCCAATGCACTTTTATGCCAGGCATTTCTTTGCTTCGTTTGATAGCGCGAGAGTGCACGGAGTCTCGAGAAAGCTAGAGAAAACGTCTCTCGTTGGGGGTGGGAATAACGCGTCCTCAAAATGGAGCCAGCTTTTCGTAATTCATGAATTGTGTTATAAAAAACGCACAAATAAACTTTCTTGTATGCATATCGCTAGGCAATCGCATTATCAATTACATTGTATCAAAATTTTGCACGTTAATCAAGAAGTTTACGTTTGTTTGCTATTTTGTGGTTGACGTCAATTTACAAAGTCTGCGGATCGATCTCGACCTCTCTCGTTTGGAAAACAAAGGTCAACTTGCTCACAATGGACGATCGATGGATCGGGGTGCGCATGGAACAAGAGGGCATCAGCAAGAATAGGTGCGTTATGGCCGCAACTTGTCCATTGAAAAAGAGAAAGGTCAACCTTGCAACTTTGACCGTCGCTCGCTGATTGCAACACCAGTCGTCGCTTTTCACGTGGAAAGGTCATCTCTCTCGTCGCCTGGTCGCACTTGCTTGTTTCGCGTCAAACGTGACTCACTAAACGCGCTGGGTATATAAACCCCTACCAAATGATATGTTCCCATGGTCCGAAGGCAATGGGTTATCAGTTTCAATTCGCATTGGACCGGAAGCTTCAAAAACTTCCGCAGTGTCCTTTGTTCCGGAAGCCTCAAAAACTTCCAAAACCGAAAGTGTCAATACTTTCAAAAACCGGAAGACTCACGTCTTCCACCCCGGAATTCCCGTTCCAACCCTGAAGGCGTCTCCTTCATGCTCTCATTGTGAGGGCAATATTCCCATTGCCATCCCTTGACCATACTTTTTTTCGACTTTGTGAATTCGTAGTACGGTATTTAGTGATTTCTAGCTGGTTCTGTTTGTTTATTTAGTAAATTGAGTACATACATATCAGTAAATTAGTCCACGATTACCGTACAAATTATAATTTTTGAGAAATAGCTATTTTAGATACAGCAAAAAAGAGGTTCAAACAAATAAAGTCAACGCCGAGTAATAGTCACAGTCCTTGGTTGCGTAACCGCGCTTTGTTGCCCTTGATGGGACGACGCTACCGAAGTCGGCGACTGCTTCACAAAGATGTGTGTCAACGCTTTTCGAACGTCCTTCGACATTATCAAAATGACGAATACATTGTTCAAATCGTACAAATCTCCCATAATGTACATAGTCCACTCGGTGTAGCGTGTTGATTGCGGTATGCGTGCCGTCAAGTAGTCCCGAAAGGTGAAATACGAAATGTACAACACATTACAAAGGAAAAGTACAAACGCTGGGTACATTAATCTCATTTCTGCTCGCATACTGGTGGTTTTTGAGAGGGTGCGGATTTCTTTCAGTTTAACAAACATGATTAGATAAAAGAAAGTACTTGTTGCGATGATTGCCCAGATGTGTACCTTCCATGATATCTGGTACTTGCCCTGGAAAAAGTTGTTTTACGGTTTTTGATTAAGTTTTTGATTTACTGTAATGGTGCCGTCAACAAAAACAGGTCCAACTCGACCGATGGTCTCTGTGCCATTGATGATGGTTGTGTACTCTGATGCCATCACATCAAGGAAGAAGATTGGAGCTGTCAGGGCGAATGAAAATGCGAAAATAGCGAAGATTGAGGCCTTCGTGGCGAAGGTTGTCCAGTACTGTAATACCTACAGTATGAAAAAGCGTTTTCTCAGAAAAGCAAACCTTGTTGTAAAAATTTCGCAAAGCAATTGACGCAAACCGATTGAAACAAATCAGAATAGTCAATTGCCATTGTGCGTGCCCAAAAAACCAAATCAGGAAGAGAATTATCTTCAAAATGAAATTCGGTTCATTGAAGGTAGGAACGAATGGGAGGTCGATCTTCCAGTAGATCATTTTTCGTGGGACTAGAATTAGATACGATCTAAAACAGTTTCATGGTCAAGCTTTGCCATGTTTTGATGACTTACGCAAGATCAACAATGCCAAGAGCGATGTAAATAATAAAAAACTGGGAATTAAATGGAGCTTGGTGCCGTTTGAGATAAATAGCAATGAGGACTACCGTATACAAAGGACAGGACCACAGTAGACTTATTAGGGTTATTATCTTCGTCGCAAGGACACTTAGGTCAAGGAGCTCTGATTCTGACGACATGAGTGTACAAGTTTGGCAAATCAGAATGATTGTGGGGGCATAGTTGAGGTGGCATTGCACTTACGGGTGGCCAAAAAGTAGCAAAAAACAGCTAAAGGGTGGTCTTTGAGTGCTTTCTCAAAAAACGGCCACCCTGGGTTACACTTTTAATCATGTGTTTGTGGTGTCGTGACTTCAAAGAAGTGTAGTGGTAAGTGTCAACATGGTTTTTTTGAACTTTTGGCAAGCACTTTGGGGGTTCATTGTGACGAATTTGTACTGTATCCGGTTAAACGTCCATCAGTGATAAGTGCAATAAGCAGAATTTAATCAAAAATGTTTACATGCATTGTTTTACTGTCTTAGTCACCAGCTATTTTTACGACCCCACGCAGCCGGTGCACGCACACTACACGCACCTCCAGCGCAAAACTCGCGCACATTTCGCGCAGCATTATTACCTGACGATAACCTGCGTGTTGATAATTCATAAAATGCTGAAACCCACTGGCTTTAAAATGGCGTCATAATTAGGTACCATTAGTTATTTTGTGAAAAGTTATGATTGGTTTAAAAACGGTACAAAAATAAAATTGCTTTTTATTAACCTTTTTGAAAAAATCTGAAAATGTAGTTTTGTTGTCCTTGTTCTAAAACCGGTTAAATTAAAAATTTGTGATTCTGGGTATTCATCGAAGCCGGCTACAGGGTTTTGAAGGAAAAAGACATTGACTTTTCAGAACGCACTCTTTTTTCCAAAACGCGCACTTTCTACGCTCGACACACAATGCCAAACACATCTGGCTCCTTTTTCGCTGACAATTTTTCGTTGAGTTGAGCTTCCTTTTTTCAGCTGTTTCGCTTCTTCCAACCCCCATGACTGCCTCTAGCGCCATCTGATCCGTCCACCCAACCAAGCTGTAGCCATGGATCTGCTCGACGAGGAGCTTCCCCCGCCATCGACGAGTTCCAGCGATGCAGCCGTGGTCGAAGTCTCGGAAGTGCACTTCCAGCTCAATTCGCGGATTCGCATCTCCCGAACGTGTCGGATGAATTGGTTCATCGACAATCGGTTCATCAACTTCTCGCTGGATGCATTCGACATCGGAGACAGGGACTTTGTCATCTATGGAGCGGAAGCTGCTGATGGGACGCCGTTGGCGAAGAACGCGCTTTTGCACATGACGCCGACTACGAAGGCGCTGTTTTTCGCTGGAATTTATAAGAAAAGTATTGTTTTGGATCTGTCGCCGGGGTGTTTTGCTGCTGTAAGTTCATGGGGGATGATGTTGAAGGGGAGAATGAGAAAAAATATATATAAATTGGTTGCAGGATGACTGTGGCGAGATCCTCTACACGAATATGCTTCCGGCTTTGAGGAAGCTGCTTGTCGAGCTGCTAACACCTGTAAGTCGTTGTTTTAAGGAGGTATCGTCCTGATGGAGGTGTTTTAGTTCAAACACGCCAACAACACTGTCGTCCATCACCCAAAAGTTTGCATCACCTTGATCGCTTACACCCCGTTTGTCAATTTCCAACATCCGCCAGTCTTGATCCACGGCGCATGGGTGACCCTGGCCAATATTGAACAATTCCTCGCAAAGACAGAAGCCTATGTAAGGAAATTCATTGATGATCTCGACATCTTTATGCATCCGATCAACGCCCGACGCGAAGCCTCTGAAGCCGCGTGTTACCGTATGAAGTTAAGTGACGTCAATGACGCTTCTCCAGTCCATGACGACTTCCCTCTTAATGACAAGGTCAGCATTGACTTTCGGCTGATCCAAATGATCCGACTCGGCATGCTGGGGCTTCAAATCGCGCCCAAATCCGCCCACGCTAACATCCTTATCGTCACCGATGGCGTTCTCTACATCCCAGATCAGGCCGTCGTTCAAAGCATTGCCATCAGTCTGCGAGCGAGTGGTGTAGCCGTGTCCTTCCTTCAAGTAACGACGAAAAACACAACTGGTTGTCTTGGATTGGTGCCATCGAGTGATATGTTGTGCTTCCTGGCGAAGGTCAGCTTCGGCACGCACTTCAATCATGAACAAGTCTATGCTTCTGACTTTGTTTCACCTGAGAATGGCATCCTGGAGCATCCGACGAGATTCCAAAAAGACTTTCTCGCTTGGAGCTGCCAACGAGATCCCTACGAAATGGAGCCGCCATTGCCGATGTATGCGAAGGATCTGCTTCCACGATCATCAAGGTCTACGAAGTTGAAGTGTGACTTTTTCATGCTCTTCCATGTACGGCTAAGAGAAGGATACACGCTGAGAAGCTTGTCGCTACATACCCATGACAGTAAGCAGTACATCAGCGCTTCGTTTACCCTGCCTTGGAGCGTTGATGCGCGGATTGAGTACAAGATTAGTACGCTTTACGCTGATACTGAGAAGGATGACTTGTAAGTTGCTATTTCACCTATCTATATGACCGATTTGATGACCTTTTTTAGACAAGCCATCTCTCAAGAAGTCGGCATTGTTACGAACTATCTCCCCACCCAAGACAAGAAAGACAATTCTCTGTTGGCAGCGCTTTTGTAAGTTTTTACCCAACTTTTTACCGTTAAAAGTCATAATTTTCTTTCCAGTGTCCGAGAATCCGAATTATTTGCCATCAAAATGATCGGCTTTCGGTTCAACCCCAAGCATTACGAAACAGAACACCTCCCACTCCATCGATATCCCGGAGTTTATGTCTTTTTGACCAGAAATCGGCCTTTCCCGACCCTCGCCATCAAAAACCTGGAAAACAGCCTCTTTAACACTTTCTGGCAACCGCTCATCATCGCCGATATCAATGCCCTAAGTCGATGTTGTGATGTCGCTACTCATCGCTTTTCCATGCCATACTTCGTCGATGAGGCTAATGTCGTCAATTTTTGGCCCGATATGGACTCGCCATACGTTCCTGGTATTCTTAAACCGAAGTTGATGGAAGCCGTTTATGCGTATTTTGCAAAGACTACTACTTTTTGTCTCGCCGCGAAGCTCTCCTGGGTCAAAGTTATCCGTGATGAAGCAGGAAAAGTGCCACCAAATGCATGCTATTTCATTAGGGTGCACAGTGATTCGACATTGCTGAGTGTCCAGATTGTCTTTGTGGGCGATTGGTGCATCGAGGAACGGAATCGCGTTTCGAACAAGATTCGCCGCGAGTTGAAGGAGCTTCAAGATTTTGAAGGGCTGTTGATCAGCTTGGCTGTGGGGACGGATGGGAAACTGATTCGGTATCGCCAAGTTCCACCCCTTTTTGGAGCCATCATGCCACCGGGAATCTCCTCACCGACGGAACCATGCTGGTCGACGCGGCTGAAGATTCACCAGCAGGCATTGAGCCGGTTTTTGATCCCTCATCGGCACATCTACAAGGTCGAGAAGGACTTTGACGACTATTCGTTCGGGCAGGTGGCGCTGGAAGGCATGAATTTCATTGTCGCGTGAGTTTTTTTGCCTTTTCTTTGGCAGTTTTAAGCCGTTAGTATTGCAGGCGACGTCGCATGGACGGCTATCGCATCGGATTCCGTGCCGGTGCCATCACAAACTTCATCCGGGAAGTCATCTGTGAGCAGGACGACATTGACAAGTCGATCAATCTGGCTCAACGTGGATCCCGACTCGATCAGTGCATTATTTTTCCGCCTATCAAAGAGCCTATTGTCCTCAAAGGGTACGTTTTTTGAAATATTAAAAGTTTTGATTCAAAAATAGTCTCAAAAATCGTACAGTTGGTTCCATGCCTTGAGAGCAGAGCATCATTAAAGGAATAACGAGCCTTTGAATGGCCTTTCCCGTGCTTTCAATTTTGACAATTGACAAAAAACACTGTCTTTGATCGCTCTAGGCCGCTGTATTTCTTTTCATGGACGCTTCCCCATGGCTTTTTCATTCCCTCAATAATGACCGCCTTTACAGTGCTTCGGTGCAGCAACTCCGCGAACACCTGCACGTCGTCGGGAAGAGCCTCGTGATACAGGACGCCATCCTGAGCGTTGATAACTCGCCAGATACGTCGACAAAGTTGGCTTCATCGGATGAAACCCTCAAAGCACCGAATCCCGAGGCCGTTCCAGGGCCTTCGATACTCAAGAAAAGCGATGAATCATGTTGCACCCCGGTGGCTGTCGTTGAAGGCTTGGAAGTCCTGACGGGTGTCGTCGATGACTGGAGTACCGGAGTGTCGCTGCACCGGCGCGGATCGCAATCGACCCCCGATCGGATCACGTTGTTGGAATCGACGGGATTGAAATCGGTTGAAAAGCCGAAGCCAGCAAAACCGGCTAAACGGAAACATCACAAAAAGGGAAAGAAACACATCCTGCCAAAAGTCAGGGAAAGACAATCAAGCGAAAATTCTGAGACCCTGTTGGCCATGTATGCTCCAAATGATGACCCAACGCCACAGGATAACGAAATCAGTGATCCAGGACCCCCGCCTGATCCATTGCCAGCGCTTCCGGACCCGTTACCGACCAGAGAAAACGTCCCGGAAGAATACCTGGAAAAAGGCTGTTTCATCGTGACAGAATACTGGACCGAGCCGACGGAATCGGGTGAATTGCCTGCTGGCGATGTTGCGGTAAGTTCATTTCTTACAAGTTTCTCAAAAAGAATACAGTTTCTTGCGATCGATTGACTACCGAAACGGCTTCCCTTCTTTTCCAAATGCAAACTAGCGCTTCCTTAAACAGTTTTTATTGCAAGCCAATAAAAACTGTACAGTCTAAGACGACCGATCCTCAGGGTAAAGGGATGCTCCGCCTTTAAGGCTGTTTCCACAAACGCATACAAATAGAGGCAGCTATCAAAATTTGGCCATCATTTTGTCCAGGCGCACTTTTGACACTGTCTTATCGGTCCCCACTGGCCTCCCCTGCTCGCATATTTGACCAAGAATTTAAGTGAAGAGAAGAATCTGACTGTTTTTAACGATACTAGTGAGATTCTTACATCTTCATTTAAATTCGAGTCAAACGATCGCAAAAAAACAAAAGAAAAGACCAATTTTAAGTGGGTTTTGTTTCACCCTTGACATCAGCTTCAGAAAACCATCGAAGAAGACCAAGCCATGCTGAGTGCGCTGGTGACCTTCCGTGCCATGCAAGTTGAACTCGATCGAGCTCCGGGAATTGGCACTGCCCTTCTCGGTGCGGAGCCCTATTCGACGAGGGTCAAACCGTGTCCAGCTGTCGACATTGCCCCGAATGTGTCCTACCATCCGCATCTCTACAATGTCGTCAAAATGTGTCGATGTGGCGAGCGGAGGTTGATGCTTTTCCCGACTTTGAAGTATGTTTTCACTGATAAGGATCGGAATAGCCGCCTGGGGCGGATATTGGATTCGTTCAATCGTGAATTACGGTCCTACATGTCGCAGTATTTCGATTTTGAGGACCATGATGGAGCGTGGGCGACGCTGGCGGCAGGCCTTGAGGACGAGCTGAAATTTATCGATGAAGTTGAACTCGAGAAAGCGCAGGCTGCTTTGAAGGCTGCGGAGGCGCCGAAAGTCGTGGAACCGCCGAAGATTGTCGAATCGGAGACGGACAATGAACAAACTGCTGACGATTCGGCTGAGACCGGCACGCCAACAGGCTACGACTCGGCTGGAAGCAATGCCACAGGAAGTAACGCATCCGCGCCACGACCAAGGAAGGTCAACGAAGCAGCGGAGTTGCTGGCGAGTCTGGACATGGATGCCTTGACGAAGCAGATATTGGGCGAACATACGGCTCCACGGAAAAATGCTGGAAGTAAGACTTCGACAAATTCACCGAAATCGATGGACGGATCAGTTTCGTCTTCAATGGCACCGGCTGGGCTTCAAGATGATGACGATGACAATGATGCGCCGTACTTGCCGACGGTGAAAAAGTCTGGGAAGTCGTTGAATCATAAAAAGCTCGTGCAAAAACTGTCAAGTGTCTCCGGGAATCAGAACGACAGCTCCGCCGAAACAGCGTCGACGCAGGTTGAAAACAAAAAGAAGCGTCGAAAGAAGAAAAAGTCCGGTGGTGCCAGCCGGAACGCTTCTTTCACTTCCTTTGATCGCGAATCGATTCGCTCGGGGAAACGCCTTCCGGAGGAACAGATCGACTTGGCGCCACTTGCCTTTTCGGTGTATTACAAACGCCGAGATCCGAAGACTGTCATCGTTGTGATTGTGCCGGCGACATGTCGAGCTGTAATCGCGATAACAAACTCCCAAGTGCCCCGACTACCCGTTTTGGCCTTCATGATCGAGGAGGATCGGCTGTTGAACATTTTCCAAAAGACACGAAGCCTTCCGAAGGAATTCCCGCATCGAAGTGTCATGAACTTTTGTGCGTTAAGCACGCTATCGGCTTTGAACCTCCAAGTCAATGCCAAATCGAAAGAGCCAAATCTGTCCCCCGGCTCAGGGTCCCCCTTCGAGCGATCCACCGCCAGCGATTATGACCCGGAATTCACTGATTTGACGGATTTCTGTGGCAATGTCGTCCATGAGCTCCTCTTTTCACGAGCTTATGCCCATGCAGCTTACACATGTCTCGGAATCAATGTTGCTGTCCCGCAGGTCGTGCTGAAAGAAGTCCTCGAAGAACGGTGCCTCCAAACTAGCGTCAATGTAAATTCCATTCAAGACGTCTTGCGTGTCACCTGCACCCATCTGTCCTCCTACCTACAAAGCAAGCGTTGCAGCCGGTATCGACGGCATCAAATGCCGAATGTCGCGGCGTACTCTGATATTTCCTCCGCCAGTGATTCGGATATCGAAGTCCAGCAAATCATGAACCCCTTCCGATACAGCGAATCCGAGAATGACGAAATCTGTCGCATGGAGCGGATGGAATTCACGCACGCATTTGAGAGCGTTTTGAAACGGCACAAGTTCTACAAGGTCCCCAACTTCGGTGAATATTACTTCTATTGGCCGAAGAAGCGACCCAAGCCAGAGGAGGACGACAAGGACGGCGAAAACAAAGATGGCAAACCGGGCGAAAAGAAGGATGGACCCCTTGACAAGAAGAAGGAAGAGAAAAAGGTCGAAAAGAAGGAGCCCAAAAAGAAGAAAAAGCCCGGCGAAGACTACGAAAGTGGCACTGATAAGACGAATCAGAGCGATAGCAGCGATGAAGAAAGCGACTTTGATGACAGCTTTGAAGTCGACATGCAGCCGCTGTTTTTGCAGTTTTACGTTGATTTGGAGAAATTTGGCGACAAATTGAATAGCTACCCTGTTGGATTCATCCCGAATTGCTTGAAAGAAGTCATGAACAGTGGGCCTGGGCCGGATGGGTTGAGTGAGGAGGAAAAGAGTCGTACGTTTTTGGCATTTTGTGATTTTGGGACTTTAACATTGCGAAAGTTTCAGACTTGGACGAATTCGACGTCAAAATGGAAATGTTCGTCCTCACCGTCCCCGGCATGGTCTCCAACGATGTCTGCTTCGATGAAACCCTCTTCCGAGTCGAGGATGACCAATTCGATTTTGATTTGAGGCTCCAAGATTTTGAGGATGACAACAAGCGACCCAGTTTGGACCTTCCGAAAAGGGAAATTGATGTCATTTTGAAGCTTTGCGATGGCATTCGTCATATGCTAGAAACGGAGAAGATTTTGATCCTCTCCCGCTACTTCGACACCCAGAAATCCTACCGCAACATTACCCGGGTCATGCGATTCGTTCAAAAGGAAGCCAAACAAGTCGACGAAAGAACCCAAGTCCAGATGGCCGCCAATGACACCCTTTTCGTCATCAATGAGCAGGAAGGAATGCGACGCCTAGCGAAACGACTTGAGGGAGCCACCTTCAGCTACTGTCGGATTCAATGTGTGAAAGACGAGCATAGCAAGCATCGCGACAAACCTGCCATGGTCTTCTATTGCTGCTCCGTCGATGATTTTGACGCCTTCTGCAAGGAACACAGCGCGAATGCGAAGCTGGTCAAGTTTGACTTTGTCCCGAAAAAGAAGCCAAGACGAGGCCGCAATGACACTCTCGTCGAAAACGGCATTGATGAGGACGATAACACGACGGCGACGGATGAGATCACCGGCAGTAGCACGATAATCCAGAAATCGAGCTCGGACGCCCAAGAAGTCGAGGAAAGCAAAAGCGACGATGAGAACAGTCTCGCTGGCGTGGAAGAAGTCCCCGAGATCGATGAAAAGGGCGACAAAGAAGTCGCCGAAGACGTGGAATCGAACCCGGATCTGGACGAAAAGGTCAAACGGAAGCAGATTGTCCATGATTTCTGGCTGTTGGCGAAGTTCGATTCAAATTACGTCCGATCCTACTTCTTCCAACGCCCTTCTGGAGTTCATATGAATCTGTTCAACAAGTTCACGGCCAAACTTCAAGCTGAGATCAAACTGGTCAACCAGGGCCTTCTTTTGGAGGACATGTATGAGAAGGGTGAAGCCCTACCATACCTGATTCGAGAAGATGTTCCAACATCGCCGAAAAGCACCGTCGAACCGGAGCCAGACCCGGTCCAGTACCCTGAACGGCCCCAATTGACGGCCTACGCTCAACGATACGCGTATCGGCCTTCGGAATCCAACTCCAGCGAGGCTACGGATGACGTATTTTCCACCAACATCGCGGATAACAACGGCGAGCGGGAGGATTTGATCTCCGACACTGATGCTTCATCGAACCTTCGAGCAAAGTACCAATTCGGGTACTTCGCGTGTCCGAAAGTGTGGCACCACTGGTTTGGGATCAATCCACGACTTCGACGTGAACCCAATGTCGGCGTGATGGCGTTGATGGACGAGCTGGAGAATCTGCAACTTCTTAACCGAAAAAACGTCTACAAAGTCAAAGATGAACACGGCAACATCTTCTACATGAGCCTATTCAATGATCTGGCGTCCGTCCAAAATGCGATGCCGACGGAGAACGAGAAATTCATCGAGGAAGTCAAGCAAAGGATCGAATCCAGTGTCGTTTTGGTCATCTTCGGCATTGCGACACCGTCGACTGACATAACGCAGCAGCTGATGAAGCAACTTCAAAAGCGTCTCGATGCTCGGGTCCTCGAAGAGTTGCAATCGGCTGTCTACAAGAACCCCCAACTTGGCCTGGAACCAACCGATGTCTCCTTCCTTCAACACAATCCAGATGCACCGGCTGAGACGTTCTTTTACTCGCTGCCTAATATTGCGAGCGAGTACCTCGCTTCTGTGCACACGTATTTAGAGCAGCACTTGGCGGCCTACTTCATAACTCCGAGATACGTGGAATCTTCGGTGACGCGATGCGATTCGGTCGATTACTACACGCCATTGGTCATTTCAAAGTGAGTTACCGTTGTTTAAATTCAGTTTCAAGGATGTCTTTTCAGTTGTACTCGGCAACATCGCCTTCCCGGGTCCAATTTCGAGCATTTCCCGGTCGATGGAATCGACAAAGGCCCCATGCCGGAGCACTATGAGCCGCTGATCTTCGTCGTAAATAAGCCGAAAAAAGAGGGTCAAAGAACTTCCGGAATGGGCTGCTTTGAAGTCCGACTTGTCGACCGTCGAGGCAAGGTTGTCGACAGCCATAATTCTGAAGCCTATCTACCGGGAAAACTTGGCAGCGACTCCTTTTCACTGCTTTATCCTGGCTTCAGTGGAGCGAAGCCGTTTTCGCGCTCGAACAAGTTCCAGGATCAGACAAAGTGCACGTTGGTCGAGTCATTGGAGACTGATGCGAATTTCATTGGTGGGTTTTGATTCCCTTTAAGTTTACTTTTCATAGTTTTGTTTTAGCCTCGGAGCACTTTGTCGCCTTCTACGTCTGGCAAGCCGGCGACATCGGTCTTCAAGAGCTCAAAACCCGTCTTCGAATCCTTTGCCAACAAGCCATGGCCGATGTCGTATTCGAATTTGGTGTCCTTTCGCAGCCGATCCTCGAACCCGTCCCCCCACCGGCATCTCCTGAAGAGCTGGCCCTCTGTGCGAGTCCACTCAATCGGCAGAACAGTGACAACACGCGAACTCCGCTGAATAAACGGAATTCCGATGCTGCCAGCTGTCTTCAAACAGTGCCCTCCAATCTGTCTCTTCCGAGACCGTCAGCTCCCACAACTCCCGTCACGGCTGATAAGGCAAACAACTTCATAGTGCCGCCGACTGTCTTTGCCGTCGATACGCCGCCACCGTATGGTGCTCCACAGAAAACGCGTCTGCTCATGAGTACTGGCTGGGCATCCGTCGCGAATCAAGGCTATCACCGAATCGGCTACAAGCCACCGATATCCCGGATCGACGAAGTTCCAAAAGTGACCCAATTTTCGACGTGGATACCGCCAAGTGTGAAAAACGCCCCCGAAATGCTGCGTCAAGACTTTGTGGATTCGCTGAACAACTTTTTCAACTTCATGTCGAGAGAAAGTCAGCGTTATCCCGAAATGTCGCAATCCTTCTCCAAAACGAGGTTTGTACTTGATTCTGAGCGATTGGCACCGGCAGTTCTCCGGGTCATCTACGCCAAATTCGTTGCCACCTTCGAAAACGACCATGTTGTTATTCTGAAGCAGCTGTACACGCCGACGTCCCACCGCCTCGAGACAATGACCGATTTTACCCCATTGATGCACAACCCGCTCATCTATGACAAAGGCCATGCCGTCGATATGAAGGATGACTTCCGCGTCTTGGACTACGTCGTCATTGTCCAAAGCAAGGTCCAAATGTCGCAGACCATCCAAGTGTCACAATCTGGCGGCGTTCCAACCCCTGAAATCGAGAAAGTCATCAAGGATCCAAGAAAAGCCCATCTCAAATTCGGTCCCAAAGCCGAGCCGTTCGTCCCCCGACGTCGACTCCTATTTGTCACGATCAAAGGCGAAATTCTGACCCTTTTCCAATACAACATGGAAGCCGAGATCATGCAGACGGTTACCGACATTGTCGAACGCACGGTCTTCTGGAACAATGCCCGATGCCGTCTTTTGAGAGAAATCGGCCTGCATAAGATGCGGGTTTCCCATCTGACGACCCTGGTCTCTGGAGATGCTCGCGATGAGCTCTATCAGCCGTTGAAGTGGCGAGACCCACAGATTCTCGTCTCACACGACTATCCGCCTGACAGCTTCCGACCGGCTGATTACCCGAATCCGCCGAAAGACTTGTCTTCCAAGTTCCTGCGTCTCTACCGACTCTCCAACCCTGATTTTGTGTTGAAACACAATTCTGCCTCGAAATTTGATGACCAAATCACGCAGTTTCTCGCGCTTCGACAGGATATCCGCGATGATGTCACGAAAATCATCGATTTGAAGGAAGCACATTCGACTTTCTTGGCTGGGATGGGCGGTGAATCGGTTTTGTTGGAGGATGACATCCTGTTCCGGATCATGGATCGCGTCCAGGAGGCTCATTACGTCGAAACGCCCGTGCTTCTGTTTCCGGAATGGAGAAAGAAGGTCGCCGCCATCCGTGGAAGCACGACGGTCGAACATGGTTCAGTGAGTCGACGTCGGCAGAAGCAATCGACCCCTACGAAGAATCCGGTCAGGAAGAAGGTGTCCCTCGAAGCCAAGATGAAGCCACGCTCCCAAACTGTGACACAATCCATGTTGCCAGCCCTGTGTCGGACCAACAGCACCGATGAAGCATCAACTTTGAGGCTGCAGGCGCAACTGCTTTCGGAATACACCCACTATTTGTGCCACCATCTCAACGCTGTCTTGATCAAACTGCCTTCAAAGCTTGCGGGTAGCCCACATAGTCCGAAGGGATCAGGAACGCCTGTCAATTGGCTTGTGGTAGCGACTTCGGCAGGCTTTGTGTTGCTGCATTTGAGCTTTGTGGAACCGTACTTCTGTCTCAGAGTGCTGACATGGGACAAGTCGCAGATTAAGTTGCCAGTTTCTGATGGCGATCTTCACAATCTCATTTGCGTGAAGAATTCAATCGTTTCAAGGTGCCATTTGCATTCATTTACCTACGACTTCCATCTCCGCATCATGAGCAACTATTTGATGGAACAGGGCGAGGCACCATTCAGTCGCGGGTACAATACGAGTGCATTTCTGATCGACTTTCTACAATATTACACATGTCGGCCACCGTCGGCACGGAATTGCATCTTCGAGGAGAATTGTGTCTTCAAAGACAATCTGAAGGTCCCTGGTTCATCCGTGTGGGAAGACTTTTTGAAGAATGATCACAAGTATTTGTGGAAGGTCGTCAAGTTGAAGGTGGGTCGCTTTAAAGGTTAGAAAACACGCTAATGGTATGGTTTCAGGTGTCGGAGAAGGAAGATGCCGATGAATACATGCTCGTATCGTCAAACGAGAAGCTCGCAGCCAACTACGCTGTCATCCGCCTCGTCACGAACACGACCCCTGCCAGCAAAGCCCGTGAAAACGAGCTTTATCTTCGCTATTACGTTTTGATGGTCGCCGAAGATGTTGGAATCGTCGAAGCGTCTGGGATTCCGACCGAGGAAAGCGCTTTCCGACTTGTTGACCAAGTTCCCGAGGTGAATGACACTGATGATGATATAGTCGTGGAGGGCGAGCTCGCCTATGATTCCAGCGGTAGCAGTGATCATGGCGCACTGTTCAAGCGAAACAAGCTTCGAAGCTCGGCCCAATCCATCACTTCAGGGACGACGAGTGTCAGCGAGCGTTTGAGCGATCTCGACACTTCGTGCCTGACGGAGAATAATAGCGGTTGTCCGAGTCCTGGCTCAACTGGAGGCACGCTGATCGACGATAACATGACGCCGCAGTTGTCTTCGACCTTCACGGCACGCGATTTGCCGAAGCGTCCAAAAGGCTCGGCGACCCAAATTCACCGGGAACCGCCTCGTGGGCATCGCAAGAAGACCTCCGGCACATACACTGATTCGGTTCGATTGTTGGGCCAGATTCCGCGTGAACAGGTCACATATGTCCAGTACGTGAACAGCTTCCAAACGAGCGTCCAGAATGAGCTTGTCAAAATTGCCGATAACATCAAGGGTATGTTGAAACGAGCCGTGGGCACTGCCGATCATAGCTGCTATGTCGAGCATCTTTGGCGGAAGATGTTGTCGAGTCGACCTGTTGAGCCGAATCGAGGCGCGCTCAGTCTTCTCCAGCGACTGTAAGTGGCCTTTTTGTTTCTAAAGTTGCTTAAAATACCGTAATTTCGCCTTCCAGGGACGGCACAGTAGACCCTCCATTGAAGCAAGTCGCATCTACCGAGCTGACATCCTCCGAATGGGAAACGTTCCTATCCCTCATCCGCCGGGACCCCATGGAAGTCAGTGATCCGAGAGTGTTGACTTGTCTCGCCGGTGTCAACCACCTGCAGCTCTTCCGGTTTTTTATCGAGCACTTTGGAGGAGGTCGTTGTCGATTTTTCGAGTTTCCTCACAGCAAGGTTCGTTTTTTGTGTTTTACACTTCCACCATCCTCTGAAAACCCAAATTTTACAGAATCTCATCATTGTCAACTGCCTCTACCTCGAAAACGCAACCCTAATCGAGCACCGCGATAATCGCCTGTCCATGGCTTTCCTCTACAAGACTTCCGATATCAGTGCCAACAATGCGACATTTGTCAGTGACTGGGTTACCAAACAGTTTGACGAGGTTTGTTTTTCCTTTATCTGTGGCAATGTTTCATAAAAATGGATTTCAGGTGATGCGCTGCTTGTCCGCCTTCGTTTGGACCGATTTAATGGCCACTCGGCCGACTCATACGCGTTAATTTGATTGTTCGGGTTGATTTTACATGTAAATACTGCCTCTAGACTGATATAGTTTTGTGAATTTGTATGATTTGACAGCTTGTGATAATTTGAAAAGTTAATATTTTGTATAAAGTTACTTAAATTTGATAATTTGATTTGTGGTACTGGGTTTATCTTACCGGTTTGATTACTTTTTGCTTTTGTTGTATTACAAAGTGCGTGAAATGACGAAATGTTTACAGTAATGCCGTTTGAACGCGTCTACTACAATGTCGAAGATCTCGAGAAGCAGTTCAACGAAACGGATAACCCATGGCGCAGGCAATCGAGACTATTGTTGATGCAGATTCAAGGTGTTGATGATGATCGGTTAAAAGTAAGTTCGTTCTCTTGAAAGCTGGCCTAATCATACAGTCATCTTCCAGGTCCTCGAACTCGAAGGCCACATCCGCTCCAGAGACCCCGCCCAACTTGGCCGCTGCATCACTTCCATAAATGTAGCCAAATCATCCCCCGAAGTGCAGCAATGTCTCCAAGCCGCGTATGACCTCATCCTCGATCCAGCGAATCACGCCCTATCCGCCACATTTGTCAAAAACATCCCCTCAGGCGTATTGTTTCGGATATTCGATCAGCTGAGGCCATGGAAGCAGAATCTGTCCCAGGCTGTTAGGCTGTTCCATCTTGTGGCGAAGCACAATCCGGAGGGATTCAACCCGATAGCCCGGGATTTTGTCGCGTTTTTGAAGCATTCACTGGTTGCGACGAAGAATGATTTGGAGGGACGACTGGCTTTTAGCATGATTTTCTGTGAGTTTGGCTTCTGTTTTTGACGTTTCTGTAAACATCGAACAAAGTTTCAGTCCACATCTTCGACGCCTGTGTGAAACAGGGATTGAACTTTGTTCAGCAGGAGATATTCCGATGCATGATCAACTGCAGTGTGCTGTCGGAGCTGAGGCCGGAAGTTTTCACGAAGGAAGTCCTTTCGTAAGTTTGATGTTTACTTGGAGCGTACGCAGTCAACCGAATTCCAGATGCAATGCATCTCTGCCCCCATTGCCCTTCCTCCCTTCTGAAAAGCTGTCTTACGGTGTCAAAGTGCTCTACATGAAGCAGACCACACCCCAACAGCGCCAAGGCCTCATGAACATTGACGACGTCACCGAAGAGACGGTCCCGCAAGCGATTCAAACGGTTCTCCAGGTGAAGCCCAACGATAAGGATGCCATCATCGCAGGCTTGCTGCATGGTCTTTGCATTTGGAAGCGTGCCATTGGCGATAAGGTTGTCCTCGTCTATCCGGCTAAAGTTTACGACTTCTCGCCGGCTGCGTTTGATGGCTCCTGGCGGGGTGTTTCGAAGTTTCCGATCAAAGTCGATGTCGAATGTATTACGAAGGCTGTTGTTCCGGGATTTGTGAGTTCCCTCTTTGAAAATTTAACGGTCAATGATGTCTTTTTTTCAGACAAATCACACCGGCCTTATTGCCAGCCTCAAAACGACCGTCTTCCTGCTCATGAAACACAACAAGCTCATAACGGCACCCTCCTTCTTCGATGACTACCTCGGGCTTGATTTCGTCCAGCTTTGGAGCTACTTCCTGACGGCCCTGCTCCTCTTTGAAGAATACACCCTCGCCGGGACGCTGCTCTCCATGCAGGTCGATGTAGCCATGTCCAATCTGCTCTTCCTCCAGGTCGAACTCGGGCAGGGCCGGCTCAAGGAAGCCCTCAGCATAGCGAATGCCCTTCTGTCGACATTGGACACTCAATGGCACTCCGCCGCCTTCCACCCAGGGATAGTACTCGATCATCGTTTCATTTCCGTCGAAAAGGGCGGCGTCATCCAGTACATAGCCCTGATCCAGGCCCATATCTGCTTCCTATTGGGATCACAGGCAGCGAACCTGGCTCCAGAATTGAGAGACTTTGTTCTTGGTGATGCCCTTGTCATGTCGCAGTTGTTGTACCTGTATGGGATGGGCGGGACGATCAGTACCTATGTCAGCCAGATAATCGAGAAAAATGTAAGTTTTATCACTGTTTTTGCTTAAAAACGATATCCCGCTTCAGAAAAGCTTCACATTCCCTCGTCTCATGGACTACATTTGCTGCGGTCAAGTCTTCCGCCCCCTCACAGCTATCCAAGGCGTTACATGGAACGTTTGCAACAAAACAACCGACAACATTGTTGAACCATTATTGGAGGCACTTTCCTCCATCAAAAGTCCAGATGACATGAAAGCCCTTTTGCGTGTTAAGAAGTTCATTCACGAACATAATAGCGTGTTTATTGATCTCAAATCAGCTACGTAATCGTATTTTCAATTTTTAAGTTTTGAAGTTTGCCAATTTTCTATCCAATTACTGTATAAATAATAACCATTTACATGGACTTACTGTGGGGTCAATGTGGTTTCACCGCCAGTCGTTACCAATTTGACGAGAGAACCGGAGTTGGGTCGCTTGGCGGCATCGGTCGTCCAGGAGTGAAGCAGGTCCGCGACGAAGGTGAGGGGCGTCCAGGAGCTGAAGTCGGCCTTGGCCATCCATTTCCGGTTCATCGGGGTGTCCAGCGTGACGGGGAGAATGGCCAAAGTGGAACTACGTTCCGGCAGGCCAGCAGCCTTGGGATCAGCGAGCGATTGGACGAGTTGATGGACGGCAGCCTTGGCGAGGCCGTAGCCCAGCATGCCGGGGGTGCCTTCGACAGCAGCGGCGGCACCGGTCAGTTGGAGGAGGCCGCCTTCAGCAAGGAATGACGAAGCGACCCGAGCGGAGATGGCGGAGGACCAGACGCTCTGCTTCCACATGAGATCGGCATTCTTGATGAAATCGGCATTGGAGGCTTTGCCATCGGCCCAGCCTCCGGCTACGCACAGGATGGCGGCGAGCTTTTCACCGGCGAGGAGGGTTTCGACTCTGGAAGGGTAGAATGAGGGCTGTGGATGCGTGAAAAGTGGACTTACTCCTTCAAAATGTGGCTTTCCTGGTTGATCCAGCACGCGGTCGGATCGACGACGACGTTGGCATCGGCGGAGTCGTTTTTGGTGAGATCAACGTTCAAAGTCCACTGAAATTGGTTAAATGAGCGGAAAAAGGGTGCCAAAAACCTACAAAGCCCTTAGTTTTAAAGTGCTCTAACACAGCCGATCCGAGGGCACCCTTGCCACCGTAGACGAGGACACGGCCGCGCGACATGATGATATGTGTGAAGTGAATCTGAAACAGAGCTACGATAAAGGCAACTAGTCACGTAGCAGGCCTTTTAATGAAAGTGACGTGAAAACAAGGCGAGCGAAACCGACGCCATCCGACAATCTACTCTACTCGAGACTAAAGTACGCCTCAAAGCAGCTTCAACAAGCAAGCCACAAAAAGCGGCATAGGTACCACGCGGCAATCCCCTCAAGCATTCATCTATCGTCTGAAGGAAAGCGAGACAGGAAGGTGCATGACAAAATAGGGCCTCTCCGCACCACGTTGGAATGGATAAACGGGCGCCCCTTTTTGCATTCTACTGACTATACCACCGCAAAATTGGATGCAGTCCGCGTCGTCAGCCGCCCGGCAAAAGGGTGACCTTCAACTCTAGGACCCTCGAGAAAACGCGGTAGAGATAGATGTTTGTCGGAAACGGCGAAAGCTCCGCCTATTCTTGTTTTCACTTTCATGGACGTCTAATGCAACATCTATCTATGTAGGGGGCATGGGAACAGGTATAGATCATTGATCGGACAATAAGGGCAAAAGTCGTTTCGATTAGTGGTAGTGTTTTATTGAGTTTCATGTCACAGTCAAATCAATCAAAAACCCTTAAGTGAGACCATTCAAGTAAAATTACAACACTACTTCTCATCCGGGATTTCAGCAACAAGTGCTTCTGAATACAGATGCTTGATAATGTCGTCGCGTCGCCAATTGCTGGCAATAACGAAATCCGACCATTTTCCAGATTCGAGCGAAGTGAGGTAGTCTTCGTAGGCATCCATGAGGAGCTCGTTGTGGGCCGCGGCGTGAAGGGGTTCGTTGTCTGAAACTTGGCCAATATCATTTCGAAAACCGTGATTCCCAGACGTACCTTCAACATAGCTCGGAAAGAAGATGGCCGGTTGCAGCAGCTTCTTCCGTTCTTCATCAACATGGTCATCGACGCTGCGGTACTTCCTCTTTCGATCCGGACTCCTAGATCGTCGGCGTCGTCCTCGATTCGATGGCGACCTTCCGCGTCGGCCTCGACCATCCCGATCTCTGGCGTCGCTGCGGCTGCTGCGTTCCCGGGAGCGCGATCTCGATCTTCGGCGACGATCACGATCATAGCCAGTCCTATCTGGGGACTTCTGTCGGAAGATGCCATCCGCTCCACGATAGCTGTTTCGGTCCCCGGAGCCACCACCGTAACCTGAGAAGCCCATGGCTCCGAATTGGTTTCCGAAACCACGATTTCCACCATATGGGACGGCTCCACCATACATTGGACCCCCAAATCCTGGCGGTGGTTGTCCATACATCCCAGGAACGCCGCCAAAAGCTGCCTGTTGTTGCTGATGCATGGTATTGAGCAGGTTTTTCGGTCCTCGTTGCTTCGTCGGGGCTAATCTGAGGAAGATTTCCTTGCCTTTGAGGGTCTGCTTATGCATTTCTACCAGGGCGAGCTGTTGGTCCGTCTGGTTGCTGAATTTGATCATTCCGACGCCTTTTGACCGGCCATCTGGATTGACATGGACTTTGGCACCACGGCAGGAGTTGTATTTCGTTCCGAATAGCTTGAAGAGATCGATGTCGGTCACGCTGGATGAGAGATTGCTGACGGAGAGACAGTATTCATTGATTCTGAAAGGTAGCCTTGAACAGATGTAAAAGTGCGTTCAAAACTTACATTTGATTCGGCAGATTAGCAAAACTCAAGTGGAACTTGCTTCGCTCCGGATCCCCAGGGACACTTCGCTCCGAGCATTTCAGCAACACGTTTTTGGCGATTTCCGGAGTGTCGAACTCGATGAAGGCATACATTTTCGTCTGCTATGGACATGTTTATATCAAAAGAACCTTAAGTTATTCAAAAAGCTTACCCTCGTCTTTTCATTTATTATTTTGATATGCTTCGGTTTGAATTTGAACTTTTCAAAGGCCTTCGTCAAGAATTCGTGGTCCCAATTCTCCTTGATCTCGCTCATCCATAGCGTCGATTCGGCCGGACAAGGCTTATCACTACGAGGAGGACCGACAGCACCATCGGTTTCCGTTTTGGGAGTATTTCCGGGGGCATTGCTTCCATCTTTGGATCGTGAGGCCGATGCTGGAGAGGCGTCTTCACCGGTGTATTCAACGAAACCGACACTCGTGGCCCGGGAAGCAGTGTCGTCGTGTTTCGAGGATTGTGAGTTTTCGTCGGCTTGGTCGCGTTCAATGGTTTCAATCGTGGTGTCGGCAGGGCCTTCGACGGCGTCAGACTGATTTGAGGTGTCCATCTGCTCGGCGAAGTACTCATTGGCGCCGGCTTCCTCGTCGGAGATACCACCGGAATCGAGGGGGTTCTGGGGGAGGTCTGGGGAGTCGTCCATGCTGAAAATGAAGGGTTTTGGTGAATAAAATATATATAAAGTTGACACGAATATGGGAAAATAGGGCGGTCAGAAGGAAAGAGGACGAAAATGCTAATTTGGGGGTTCGAAAGAGGGGGAATCGAGCGGGAAATTGATTTAAACAATGACGCAGTAATAGAGGATCATTTTACAAACAATGATGGCACGATTAAAGCAAAGATAAATACGAATTTGATCGGTCTTTATTGAGAAGCAATTCGTGGACATCGACAAAAACAGACAGGACGGAAGTCAAGCGCGTGCGCACATGGGTGGCACAGGGGCGACAGATTTTAACGCTAAAAAGAAAAAAGTTAAATTCAAAAAAATTGGGATTCCCATTTAGAAACTGAAAATTTGTTTTTAAATTAAAAGTAATAACTTATGCAAACTGCAATCAGATAAAAACGTAACATTTCATTCAATAGCTTTGACAAAATTATCAATTCCGTCACCTCAAAAAAGCAATGAAAAAGTCGCATTTCAACCTCAACGCGCACCCCTCATCCTCGGTACTCCCATTACGAAAAGACGGAGGGACGGGCTGGTTCGAAATTCGCGAAGGATGAGTTCCGCTGGCTTTACACCGTCAATCGTGCTTGATCCCCCGCTAATCACGCTTAAATCCGTCCCTTTCAGAACCCTCAACTATCAGAATGGCAAGTGAAGGTCTTCTCGCCCTCTTGGGCCAACGCACGACCGGACAGTCGATCCGTACACAGAATGGTAGGCTTTTCCTTTTCTGATCGCTTTTTCAACTGTTTTCATTCCAGTGAACGCTGCTGCTGCCATTGCCAATGTCGTCAAGACGTCCCTTGGCCCGGTCGGTCTCGACAAAATGCTTGTCGATGATATTGGAGTGAGTTTTGGGAGATATTTCGAAATCGCAGTGAGTAATGATGTGCTTTTGTAGGATGTGACTGTCACCAACGATGGCGCCACGATCCTCAAGCTTTTGGAGGTCGAACACCCTGCGGGTAAGATCCTCGTCGAACTGGCTCAACTCCAGGATGAAGAAGTCGGCGATGGTACCACCTCGGTCGTCATTCTCGCCGCCGAGCTCCTCAAAGCCGCGGATGAACTCGTCAAACAGAAGCTCCATCCCACCATTGTCATCAATGGCTATCGTCTGGCCTGTAAGGAAGCTGTTCGTTACATGCAGGACAACCTCGCCTTCACCATCAACGATGTCGACCGTAATTCGATCATCCGTGCCGCTGAGACCTCCATGTCTTCGAAGCTTATTGGCAGTGAAAGCGAATTCTTCGCTGAAATGTGCGTCGATGCCGCTGAACTCGTCAAAGTGACCGAAAGCTCCGGCAAGACCACCTACCCGATCCAAGCCGTCAACATCCTGAAGGCTCATGGCCGTTCGACCCACGAATCGACCCTCATCCGCGGATACGCACTCAACTGCACTCGCGCCGCTGAAGGCATGCCTCGGAAGATCGTTGGTGCGAAGATTGCTGTGTTGGACATGAACCTCCAGAAGGCTAAGATGCACCTCGGTATTTCCATCAAGGTCAGCGACCCGGAGAAACTCGAAGCCATCCGTCGCGAAGAAGTCGACATTATCAAGCGCCAGATTGAGAAGATCCTCGCCACTGGAGCCAATGTCATCCTGACCACCCACGGCATCGATGATCTTTGCTTGAAGATGTTCGTCGAAGCTGGTGCCATGGCCGTTCGACGATGCAAGAAGGTCGATTTGAAGCGTATTGCTCGCGCTACCGGCGCTACTTTGACCGCTTCATTGGCCGGTATCGATGGCGAGGAAGCTTTTGAGGCTTCGTTGCTTGGTTACGCTGAGGAAGTCGTCCAGGAGCGCATCAGCGACGAGGAATTGATCCTCATCAAGGGTCCTAAGGCTAAGAGCGCTGCTAGCATCATTCTTCGGTGAGTTTTGCCTAAATTTTTGGAAAATTTATATATAAAAATCCCCTTCCAGCGGCCCCAATGACACCATGCTCGACGAAATGGAACGCTCCATGCACGATGCCCTTTGCGTCGTCAAGCGCGTCCTCGAATCGAAGAAACTCGTCGTCGGTGGTGGTGCCGTCGAATCCGCGGTCCATCTCTACCTCGAGAACTTTGCTGCCAGCCTAGCGTCCCGCGAACAGCTCGCCGTCGCTGAATTCGCTAATGCTTTGCTCATCATTCCGAAGGTGCTGGCCACGAATGCCGCCCAGGATGCGACACAATTGGTCGCGAAGCTGCGAGCTTTCCACCACAAGAGCCAGACTGACAAGGAGCATGCTAACTATAAATAGTGAGTCTACCCACGCTTTTTCCAATGTTCAAAGTTAATTTTCATCCTTTCCAGCGCCGGTCTCGATCTCATCAAGGGCGAAGTCACCGACAACAAGGAAGCCGGTGTGTTCGAGCCCCTCATGAGCAAAGTCAAGTCGCTCAAATTTGCCACAGAAGCCGCCATCACCATCCTTCGCATCGATGACCTCATCAAATTGGACAAGATCGAACAACCGCCATCGGAGCACGATCAATGCCATTGATCGCACCCTCCCATTTGCCCTAACACCATGATGGTCTCCGTTTTGTTCTGTTTGATATCGAAATTTGAAATCCTTTTTGCTTTTTTGCAATTTTCCCCGGCTTTGTTGAAGTTGAATCCCGTCCCGCATTGTCCAGTTTTGATTTGAATAACTTGTGTAAAACAACTTTTAATAATAAACGAATTTGCTTGATTCAGATCAACTCAACAATACTTATTTTTTGCCTTTCTTTTTACCAGTCTTGGCAGCTGGAGGTGGTGGGGCGGCCGATTTCAGGATGGCATGGCCAGTGGCTTCAATGTGTTTGAATAGCTTGGAGCGGGAGTCGAAGTCGAGGCCACAGACTTGGCATTCACTGGATTTGGGGCCAGAAGGGGCTTGGGTCGGGGTGGCTTTTGGCTCGGGTTTGTTGCGGCGTTTCTTTTCTGAAGGGATTTGGATGAAAACATGGAAAAGGGGAGTGAATTGGCTTACCTTTAGCCCTGGAAACGAAATCGTGCTCAATCTTGATGGCTTCAACCTCCTCGACGAGCTCTTCAACGGCGGGGGATTCGATGCTTTCGTCGGCCACTGTCGTGTCCAGCTCATCGACATCCTCCTCATCGCCGAGAACGGCTTCTTCCTTGCGGTTTTTCTTCTTCTTTTTGGCCTTTCCGCGACGCCGTGGAGTGTCATCTTCGACTTCGGCTTCCTCGTCCTGACTGCCTTGAAGCAGGAGCGCGTCTTCGGCCTTCATGTGCCGACGGAGTTCTTCCAGGGCTTGCTTGTGTTTCTTCGATTTTTGGTGATTTGCGTAAGATTTTCTGAAATTCCGTCATCAAAACTGCCATTAATCAATCAAAAAGGCCAAAACTCACCCATTTTTGAACTGCTTATCACAAACCACACACTCAAACCCGCCATTCTCACCCTCCTCGTCATCACTGCCGGCTTCAACCTTGACAGTCCCAAATTGGGCATCCAGCTCCTGCTCGATCTCCTCCAAATGCTTCAAATGGGCCAACCGAGCTTCCTCATCCTCGACATGGGTGCCTTCCAACTTCTCGAGATTTTCCCGAATCATCTTCTTTCGGTGTTCTTCGACGCGTTCAAACTCCTTCTTGACGCGTTCATCCAGCTTTTTCCGGTATTCCTTGACTCGAGGATCACGCTTTCGGATGTAGGTGGCTAATTCTCGGATCTCGTCATTGCGTTCGCGTTTGCCATCGTCCCTGAGCTTCTTGTTTTCCTTCTCCATGGCTCTCAGCGTCGGTCGATTCGGGGCATCGCGGAGATTCCACTTATCCAGCCAGGCGAAGGTCCTAGCTGTGGAAAAGTTGGTCCAGAAGTCGTAGAACGGGCCGACGACCATGTCATAATCACTGTCGGAACGACCAAAAGTTGGGAATTCGTGTTCTGTCGGATCTTCAAGATAGGGAAATTCCTCGGTGGAAAGGTGGTCGAAAACGCCGCGATAGACAGTGAAGAAGCCCTGGAAGGATTACAGATGATATTTATATATAATATAAGCAAGCCAAACCTGTGCATCATCGCCAAAGCCCTTGAAACACGGCTGGAAGTATTCATATAATTTGAGGCCCTCGTCGCGCTTTTCCTCCGATGCATCCTCTGAAAAACCACACTTCACTCACATCCTATAACCCAAAAAGACCTACCCTCTCTCAAAATATTATCCTTATGCTTGTCATAGAAAGCCCTCTCCCTGGGATCGCTCAAAACCTCGTAAGCTTGCTGGAGCAGCGTGAAATAAGCCGCGCATTCCTCCTCCCGGCCTTGGTTCTTGTCCGGATGCCATTTTAACGCTAATTTCCGATACGACTTCTTGATGACATCGTCGGTAGCTTGGGAGTCGACCTCGAGAAGCTCGTAGTAGTCTTTTTTCTGCAAAATAACCATGGTTCAAAATTTAAAATATATAAAAACATAAAATTGCACAATGTTAAGAAACACCAGAGAAAAACCCCAAACTAACCTTTTTAGAAGTCTGATTCTCACCAAATAAGCCTTTCGCCTTCTCGTAGAAGTCGTCAAAGATACCCATGATCACAAAAGGATGGGATTACCACGTGGATTTACGTGAAAATTGGGCAATGGCTGCCACAGGGCGAGTGACAGCTGGGTCCTGCAGGACGGGGGACACTCGGTATGGATAGGGTGGGTTGATGGGGGAAAAGTGTTCTCTGGAGGGGCAGTCGACTTTTGACGACACTTTTTTGGGGTTTTCTGTTTCGAAGCTGTCGCATTACGGTAGCGATGTAGATTGGGGATATATATAAGTTTTATAACAACACAAGTTACACAAAAAAATGGCCCTCTAGAATTGGCAAAAATGATCACTATTCCTGTATTTATGCGGGTTGTGCCTTTTTTACGCCTTTTTGTGGTTTGAACCGTTTTACATCCGTATTTCGTCTTTCTAATAAGGTTTTCAGAGAAGTGCATTTACTAGGTTTTATCGTGAAATGCACAAAATGACAGTAACCAGGGGGATGGAGCGAACATTCTAAATCCCGAGAATTCGAAGCAGAAGCACATTGAAGCAACATTTGGGAATTCAGACAGACATATGACTTTGGCAAGTTTCTTATTACAAAATTCAGAAGGTTAAAAACTATTTCCGGAATACGTCATCATCCATCACGACGGGACCGCCGTTAGAATAAAACGCCAACACGGACAAACACATTGAGGCAAATAACTCCAACCAAAGGCATCCGATTGACCTCAGCCTAAGTTCAAAAACTTCCTAATACTCTGGACAACAAAA
>KB455565.1:547146-566089 GCA_000341325.1 Panagrellus redivivus | reverse complement strand
TCAAAAGTTTAAGTGCAAAGACAGTTGTTGTTTCAATTGTGCTTGCACTTAAACTTTTGAGCGCTACTGTACTTTCATTACATTGTAGAACTAAGAAAACCATGTTTTGCTATAATTTAAACGCATTATAGAATATCATGGATACTTTATTGCAGTAGCAATGATAGTAACAGATGAATTTCGCTTTCTGATAATCCCAAGACGATCAAGTTTTAGAAATTTAAAGAATTCATGCCGATAAATCGAACTAAAATCACGTTATTATCGATGAAATAGATGGCATCGAGGCTTACTTCAAAAAGAGAAGCAGTATCACGGGTCCATATCGATGACATAGGTAAAACATCATCGAAATGTTATACAAAACTACCGGGGTTGGCTTAGTCAATCTGCAAATGTAAAAAATGACAACATATCCGACTATACAAATCGATGTGGAAACTGCGTAGAGAATCGACTTTCGTTCAATTTTCGCCAAAAGTGTAGTTTGTTTCGGTGCTTTGATGACTGCTATCGTGATGATAATTATTCCTGCGATCGAGAAGCTTGTATTGCTGATAGTGTGCATAAGCACGCTTCTGACCTTGAAAGTCCTACATTCGTCAGCAAAGGCATACAGCCGACAATGGATATCCGTAAAACTGAAGCCTTCTATTAAGAAGGGCACCAATGCTGTTATTCCAAAAATAATGTAGAGAGGTTTTCCGGTCCAGATCTACATAAACGTATTTTTTTATTGATAAAAGTCTTAAATTTCACAAACTTTTGCATGAACTACCGGATACGCGAGCGCAGTAAACCGATTTATACTCAAGATGAAGGTCCACGTTCCGATACTGTAGATGTAATACCAAATAAGAACTTGCGCAACGGCAACCCCAATATCGCCGACTTTGTAATTAACAAGCTCATCGTATAACCAAGCAATATTATCAAGCGTATCCAGAATGCAATTAATATAAAGAATGAAATAGTATGCTTGTTTCAATTTGGTTTTATTTTTAAAGAACAATTCTATCGTCAGAAAGATAATGAACACCGATTGGATACCTTGCCCAACAAAAAATCCAGCCGTAATGAACCACCAGTTTGGATTCGCGGCACCCATAGGGAAGTCTGTTTAAGTTGCGATACGACAAATAATTGGATTACTGTGTATTTATATAAACATGAAGTCGGAACAAGGTAGGTGGTCGCGGGAATTCTGGGCGGTGCCATTCTTGAATCGCAACATTTATATTCTTGTCCCGCACCTTCTATCTGCTTTTGGTTACTTTTTATTACGTATCTATTTGTACAACAGTTAATTTAAAAATGGATAATTAAGTATTGTTGACAAGAAAAGAATGTCATAAAAAGTGAAGTGGCGTTTGGCATGTTTGACGTACATAAATATAAAATTGCCAGAAATTGTATTACGAACTTACTAATAACAATTGACAATAAAACTGTAATTTTGCATTAATGAAAATGCGTTTCTTTAACATCATGGATGTTTCGCTGTCGTTGTAACAGCTGCAATCGAAGAAGTTTGGTTTTTAACGATTCCAAGACGATCGAGTTTTAGAAAAAGTAAAAATTCACGTCGATAAATGGAACTGAAAATGAATTATTGTTACTTAATTTGACCTTATTTCAACTTACTTTAAAAATAGAAGCAATATCATGGGTCCATATTGGTGACAGAGGTAAAACATCATTGAAATGTTATACAGAACTATCGGCGTAGCTGCTGTCAATCGACAAACGTAAAAGCACACTGAATATCCGATAATACAGATGGATGTGGCCACTGTGTAGAGAATTGACTTTCGTTCAATTTTTGCCAATATTGTTGTTTGTTTCGGTGCTTTGATGACTGCTATCGTGACGATAAATAGTGCTGCGATCGATAAACTCGTGTTGCAAACAGTGTGTATCAAAACACTTCGTACTTTAAAACTTCTGCATTCAGAAGCATAGGCATATAAGCGACAATGGATGTCGGCAAAGGTGAATCCTTCTACTAGAAATGGAACCAGCGCTGTTATTCCGAAAATAATGTAGAGGCGTTTTCCGGTCCAGATCTGTAACAAATACTTCATCTACAGGCAAATGAAAAAGACTAACTTTCAAATGAATCCATGGGTATGCGATTGCTGTAAAACGGTTAACGCCCAAAAGGAAGCCCCATACTCCCAAACCAGAAAGGTAATACCATATCGTTATTTGGGCAACTGCAACACCGATATCGCCAACTTTATACTCAACCATTTCATCGTAAAACCATGCAATATTATCAAGAGTATCCAATATGTAAGTAATATAAAGAATGCGATAATAAGCTTGTTTCAGTTTCGTTTTACTTTTAAAGAACAATTCAAGCGTTAAAAAGACGATAAAAACGAATTGAATAACTTGCCCAACAAAAAAGCCTAATGTAACAAACCACCAGTTAGGATTAGCAGCACCCATCTGGAAGTATGTTTAAAAATTCAAACACAATAACTATTATAGTTTTTATGTTCTTGTACTTATATTATCATGAATTTGGCACCGTAGAAGCACGTTATCGCGTGTTTTATAGGTTCTTTGTTGCTTTTTGAGTGCCAAAGTTGCACTTTTTTACTCCAAAGTATGTGCCAAGATTTCAATTAGCGTTTTATTAACTTCTGGATAAGATTATTATAACTTACGCAAATGTTAAAATGGCATCCTCACTATAAGCGTTCTTTGTTGCGTTTGCATTGCACTTAATAAAAATTTGCAACGGCCGTTAATTTAAAATAACGCTACATGGTTGCTAATCAAAATCAAAATTGACTTTGCAATTTGAAAAGCCACCAAAAAGAATTATCAAACTAATTCCTTTATTGCACGAAACCAAAAACAATACTTATTGCACCTTAAGAAAGTTAAAAGAGGTCATCTCCACGGTAGAAATTAGAAGAAACTATCGTTAATTCTATGATTAATAGCATAATAACAAAAATTATAACAATAGACGCACGGATTTGGTGAATATTAAAGCTTAATGCAAATTCACTGAATGAAAAAGGAGTTGATTCACAGTATTTGGTAAGGGCAAAATTAGGCAGTTTTAAGTTAGATAATTAAATAGGAACAACAAAGTTATTTATGATGTCGCCGGCAGGAGGCACGCACCCTGAATGGCGATGACGCCCTTCAGGCGTTCGAGTTCTTTGTTCAGCTGTATCGCCTCTGCACGGAGCTTCTCATTTTCAGTTTCAAGATATTGGGAGCGCTTGGATCGGAATTCGTAGGCGGCACGACGATTAGCACGACAACGCTTAGCGGCTTCATTGTTGCGGCGTCGACGGTCGCGGTACTGTAATTGGGTTACGGTAAAAGTGGAAAAAGTTTGTTGGGAGGAGGAAACCTACCCGCTCAAGATCGGGACCTTTTTTCTTGTCAGTACTCGCGGGTTTTTCGTCCGGAAGTTGGAGCTCTTCGGAGCAACTTCGCACGCTTTCGGGACTGCCGATGGAGTCGGTATCCGATTTGTTGCCATTGGAGGAATCGGAGGAACTGGAGGACGCCGCTGAGCAATCAAGCTGGACAGCTAAGGGGAGATCTGGTTCGGTCTTCATTTCCGACTTCATCGTTGCGAGACCGGATTGCTGTTCAGTTCTGGATTGTGGCACTTTTGGACTGACTGGTCGATTGGCTGTCAAAAGTGTGCCCAGAAGGCTTGAACCTTGAGTGTTGGTCGGTTGAGCCGGCTTAGAGTTGTGTTTAATCACGCCGGAGCCATGAAAGCTCGGCCCAGAAACCCCTGGCATATCGAGTTGGGCCAATGGCGGCAACGTTCGAGGTTCCATGCCAGGAAAGACGGGCCCGCGGGATTCGCTAGCCAATGGCAAGGAGTTGACGAATTGGAAGCGACCGCCGGGAGCATTCGAAATCCTCGGGGTGGATGATTGACTCAAATCAAGCAAAGTACAACCATTTGATGACGTCGTCGTTGAACTGGATCCACTGGCTTGAACGACCGAAGGCCGCTGAGCGCCCATGATGACACTGGTTGGGCGACTTTGACAAAGGTTTTCCGTCATGGTAGGTCGCGGGGGTGCCGGGACTTGGGGCGTCATCTCGACGACGGATGGCCGGTGGAAGGCGCTGCGTGAGGATGACATGAAGCCGGAGGGGACCGGATCGGACGGAAAAGACGGTGGTGGTGGTGGCTGATGCATGAAACTCGGAAGAGCGGCCGCAGCTGCAGCAAGTAAATGATTTGAAAAGATGCTGGATCCCGGCATAGGCATGCCACTGCCCGGCGGCATCTTGAATCCGGCTGCGGCAGCAGCAGCGGCAAAGTTGAAATCAAAGTTTTGATATCCGAAGTCTGGATTAGGCAAACCTCCGAAAGTAGGAAAACTAGGCAAATGAGAACCAAAAAAGCTGGACGGCATGGAGACTGACGGAGCACTCGCCGGTGGTCCGAGCATGATAACCGACCCAGGGGCTCCGGATGATGTAGTATCCGGCTTCAAATCAGTGACTTGCAAAGTATTCAATCTACTTTTAAGCAGATCATTTTCCTTCGTCAGCTCCAATAACTTGGCCTCCATCGCGACGTCATTGAGGCGTCGCTTCTCACGGGACTTCCTAGCCGCATCATTATTCCGCTTTCGCTTCTCTCGGTACGTCTGATTGCCTTTTGGGGAATCCAATTCTCCTAGGGATTGCCGCCGACAAGGTGAAAGCGAGCCCGTACTATCGGATGACGTCGACGGGGGCGATGCCGATGCAGACGACATAGGATGGATGTGGTGATCCTCCAAGGGTGACCCGGGTCCGCTGGACGAGCCGCTGGATTCGAGACCAGCCGGCATGAGGACCTGGAATAGGGGTAGCATCAGTTATGAAGCAACGACAACTGATGAAGCAATGAATCCACGAATGACAACCAAACACGCTCGCGCTTGCATCGAAAGTGATTATCCAACAACTTTTGCGCAGGCATCTACGTAAGCCCCGGCAGCCGGCCGCCTCCTGAGGCATATGAGCAGCAGGCGCAAGCAAGCAACTTCCTCGCCCCCAACAATGCAATCGCAGATTTTTGTTGTCATATTCGAAAAGCGAAAACGCGCTATGTTCGTGAAGGCGAAAGCCCACGGAGAAGTGGTTTCCAGTTTTATGCGCGAAGCGTGTTTTTCCATTTCATCCAGAAGGGGGTTCCACACGCGGCGCAGGCAGGCACGGGCTCGGGGATCGCGTAAGAGAAACCAGCGAAAGTGGAAAGACAGGCACGTTGATCCGAGTAGTTTGGTGGACAATGGTCAAAAAAGGGGGAGCTGGAGAGACCGGTTTCGGCCTTGGAGGCTTGCAGCTTGGATTCCATCCACCATGCCACACGATGATCGTTGGTGTTGTTAGAGTGGACAGGCGGGCCTGCGGCTGATAGATGGCGATTTACGTGAAGCTTAGAGAGTGGGGTGACATCCGCAATACCCGGATGGAGGGTTCTGGATGAATCCACGGGGTTTGAAGTGGCTACATTACATCAGGACTGGATGAATGGGGTGACAGAAACGCGATCTGAGGCCGTCAAGATGGAAAACAATCTATGCAAATGGGTGATTCAAGGTCAAAAGTGCCATCGATGACACACCCGAACAATATCTACAGTACCGTACCACCCCCAACTGAAGTATGACCATAACAGTCACCCTGATGACGTCCTGCTTTTCCCGTCATTGCCGAAGTCATCGTAGTCGTTCCATTCGTGATTAGAAACAAAGAGAAAGCAATCATCGCCGCCGGCAAAAGTGGGCTCGCAAAGCAGGTTTCCGCGCCCTCGCCTCATTTCAGTGACAGCATCAGGGCTGTTCTTTTCGGGCTTCCGAGTGATTGCACGACGAAATCTCGAAGTAACGAAGTTGTGAAACTGGTCTCGCGAGCAATAAGAAAGCCTCGAGGGCATTTTGCGAATGCGTCGACACCATAATGTCCGAGCAATGTGACCGATCGCGCAACAGGGAAAGGGGAAATGACGACAAAAAAAATGAGGGCATCCGTGCCATGGCAGGTGGCGGTGGCATTGATGCAGGTGCGAAAATGGCGGGGAAGCTTTATTTTGAGGGGTAGGCGGGTGGAAAGTAGGGCACGAGAATCTTATTTGGAACAAAGGGGGCTTTGTTGACAGAGATTTGACATACTGGACTGGAAGTTGGGTAATGAATATGGGGGCTGATATGGAACTATAGAAGGGGTGGGGTACATGGCTACAGTAACCCGACATTACGGTAACAAGTTCACAAAACTCGAAAAACTGGCACCGGTCACTCAAACGGTCAACCTCAGACAGCCTGTGACAAATCAACACAATGCCCCAGGCTGTCTCCCTCACTTTCACTCACCGATTCCGACTATCTATCCCCCTCTAACGATTATCCTCCCCCTCTCTTTTCGCTTTTAAAAAGTCGGATTCTAAAAATAGCACCCTCAGCCACCGGACTGACCGGCGGCGGCGACTTTCCCTCTCTCTCTAACGTACTATACTTGTTACGATGATTTTATTTTTTCGAGGGCAAGAGCACGGTGCCCCTGCAGGTCCGCGCACTTCGGTGACAGTGACACACTTACCCAGATTCGGAGCTGCCAGGCGGCACGCAGAGGCCTTCAGGATGAAAGCGAAAACTTTCGACGGTAGTGGACGAAAGGGAGAGTCGCCAGTGGGTGCCCCTCCAGAATCCGGTTCGCTCTCACTTTCGTTCCGCCGATGGCGGCGGTGGTCGTTAACCCGCATTTTCCATTCTTTCTTTTTTTCCGTCATCCTGCACCGACGATGGCGTGGATGGTTTCATGGGTGTGAAGGGGCGGCGGACGGGGATGAAAGTGAAAGCTGGGGCGAGCTTCGAGGGAATGGGCGCAATTTGAGGTTGGAATGGGACGGAAATGAATGTGAAATCGGGAGGAAACAGATTGCAAAACAAGTGTGTTGAAAAAGTGACTTTCGTGTCGAGACCAGAGTTTCGGAAACCACCCTTAAAGCACAGCGCGAAAGTAGAAACATGAGAAGTTTAGCATTTGCTGACAGTAAGAACTTGTATGAATTCCATTTAAGTTTTCAGAAGTCGATTCAACCGCAAAATCGAAACAAAATTATTGGGACCACCTTCGACTAGTTGTGTGTGGTCCCAGTCAAAACAATCTTAAAAATTGAAAAAAATTTGGATAGATCTCTTTGACAAATACACATTGATAGTTGACATTAACGAAACTTCTGGTCATCAACCGTCCAAACTTACACTCTCCAAAAAGGTGTCACAAAGTAGCTCCCCCATTTTGCACCAAAAAGGACCTCCAGTAAAAGACAAACTTTAAGGAAAAGTGAAATCAAATTCAGGCGTTCACTTTTCACTTTTTTTTTCTGTCTGGAGCAACAGCATGCCGCGCCCCGCCACAGAAGCCTGCAGACGAAACAAAATTCGGGTCACTGAAAGCAGGCAGTCCGCCATAGATCCGGACACACGCCACCATGCTGCAATCGGTGGAATAACAGTTGAAACTTTTTGAACACCGGACGCTGCCTGCCGGGCGGCCGCTGGCGGTTTGTTGAAACATTTTTGACGTGCATTTCACTTTCTGATTATCGTCGTCGTTCGCCCCCTGGACATTCCGACGTCGCGTCGAGTTGCGAATGTGGAGCACACTGACCACTGGGCGAGAACGAGGGCAAAAGAGGCGCGATACGTGGGGCATGTTCACGTATTAGTGGAGACGCACTGATGTGAGTACAATGGGCGAGGATGGAGGAAAGTGAATTTTTATGACATGAAATTTTGAAAAGTTTTGAAACGCGGAGAATTAAGTATGTGATTATGCGGATTCTAAATTTAGAATGGAAAAACGTGAAGTGGAGAAATTTTGTTCGAAATGGGTTTGGTCAATTGGGATAGTGGTCAAAGTAGTCGAATTTGAACAAAGTTGATGAATTATAGTTTCTAAAATTATTGGAGTTGGACCACACACGACTAACCATGGGTGGTCCTACTAAAAAAGGCCAAAACATACAATTCCATCAGAAAATAAACTTCAAAAGCACCAGCAACAAGTAACAAAACAACAGATGACGAAGAAGTCAAACTTTTTTGCGATGACAACACCCTCCAACCCCCTTTTTACCCGCCCCGCCACTTCATAAGCATCATCGGACCAGCTGTGTGGCCCAGTGTTAGCTTCGTGCGCGATGACGCCGCCGCCGCCGACGGGGGTCAATCCGGCGCCGCGGGGACATAGCGGTAAACAAGTCGCCAGTGGTCACCAATGCAAAACATTGGCCGCGGCGATGACCCGCCTTTCAACGAGATTTCGAGAAATGGCAAGACTGACCTCCGTAAACAACCAACTTGTCATCGGCTGTCTCGAAGCTGCTGGCAACAACGGTTGGGATTTTGAAGATGGCGACGGATAAGGGCATCTATAACCATGAAATCATGCCAAAACTTTGCACCAAGAAGATATTTTTGGGACCACCAGGCGCGGAATTAGGACCACCCACAACGTCAATTAAAGGCGGAAACATAAAGGCATGCCAAAAGTTGTGTTACCAAGTTGTCAGAAATTTATAAGGAATTTCTTTATAACAAAAAACTGTTCAAAACACACTCAAAACACGACGGGTCATCGGGAATGTTCGCTACGAGCCTGAAAAAAACCAAAATAAGTGTCAATTCACACCAAAATTCAGGTTTGTGGATCAAAATTTTGTTCACTCACATTCATAAATCTGTTTTTCTGCTTGTTTCTATTGTTGCCTCGCTTCGTAGTACCGATTTTGTTCTTTGCTACACCCGGAATCGGTCTCCGTTCATGGGCATTCCCTGATGTCTTCGGTCTCGCAACGGCTTGTCCTCGATGTTGTCGATGGCTCCCACTCGATTGACTATCACATTGACTGCTGAGATCACGTGTCTGTTTCCGGGCAAGGCCCCCTCTTTGCTTGTTGGAATTCCGATTTCGATTACTGTCACGTTCCCGATCGGTGCCATCCCGTTTTGGTGACGATACCGGGGGTTGTTGTTCATTATCATTGCTTGAGGGTTGTTGAGAGCCTTGACAGACGGCATCTTTGATATTGTCCTCATTTTTCGATAATCTGCCCGGAGTCGTGCCGGCTGGCCTTGGAAGTTGGGTTAATCGCTCGAGATTATGGCTAATCTCGGCCATATGCCATCGATCATTGCTGTTTTCGGCCCAGCAGCGATACTTGACGATGTAAGTGAATTCTGGGGGTGTTTGCTCGGGCATTTCCATTCGGTAGCCGTCTTTTACCTGGAAATTGGAAATTTTATTCGGACCACACACAACGGATTAGGACCACACACAACGTTAAATGAGTTGTGACCACCCCCGACGTAAAAATTAAAAATTTGTAAAAAAAAAGCCAAAAATCAATACAAACCTTTTGACAAGTCTCTGCTACCGTAAACCCCGGATACGGCTCCGATCTCGCATCACCAAAAATTTCCCAACACAGAATCCCGTAACTGAATACATCCGTCTTCTGTGTATAGAATCCACTCTTCATCGTATCCGGTGCAAGCCAGCGTATAGGTGCTTTCCGTGATTTCACCATCTGATACACGGTACCCGTTCGTGCCAAGCCAAAGTCGCTAATTTTGACCTGCAAGCTGGAGTTGATCTCGTGTCTTGGCGCATTTTCGAATCCCAAATTTCACGACCCACCTTGTCCCCGCCATAAAGACAATTCCTTGCCGCAATATCTCGGTGTAGAATTGATATCGAGTGCAGATACTCGATCCCCCATGATGCATGGGTGCACATTTCAAGTTTCCGAGTGGGTGTTATCGAGCCTTGGGACTTTTTTAAATAGTCGTCGAGGGCGCCTTTATCGACGAGTTCCATGACTATCATTAGGGGTTCCTTGCCGGCGGCGACACCGTAAAGCTGAAAAGTATTAATTTGAAGTGAGATGGGGTTGGCAAAGCGTGTCAAATGAAATTAGCTGTTCGGAACACAACGCCAAGAAACTCAAAACGGCAAAAATTTACTTTTACAATGTGTGGATGGTCAAACCCTCGCATTAACCTCGCTTCTCTCATAATTTCCTTAATTTGTTCTTTTGAAAGTGTTTCCAATTTGGCCATTTTGATGGCTACGTCGACGTAACTTCCGTCTTTCAGTTTTAATCTTCCCATATCGACCTCACCGAATGCGCCTGAAAGTCGACTTCACTTTAAAAAAGTAAGATAAGTTGGTCAAACCTTCTCCAAGTTTCTTTGTACTCTCAATATCCTCATGTACCAGCTCCCATTTCTGTCTGCCAATCGGCCTTTTTATCACGACCGGTAAATGGCTCAATTGCGTGATTTGACTCCCCGTCCTAATGTAATGCTCAATTATATTCGGCACAAAGTCATGCATGTTTCCCAACGAGTATCGACCGCCATCGACAGGGGTAAAAATCAGATGTTTGATGCCGTCTTCCTCGCGTTTTTCGTCGACCATGACGGATAGGACGATTTGTCTGATCTGGCCGGGCTTTGGTTCCGTCGTTCGGATGAGGAAGTCGCCTGATCTTCGAAGCAGGACTACAATGTCCTAAAATGACATTACATTTGAACCAAATAAGTAGAAAACAACGAACTTCTCTGGGCAGCAAGCCATGAAAGTAGGGCATCGTCGTCAGCTCTGCCATGGTGTTAGCTTTCACGGGAAAAGGGGCCCAATTGGGGACCGGAATCAGTGGAGGAGGGACACACGGCGTCCCTGAATGGCAGATCGAGCAGGGCACGATTCTAGGTTCTTGAGGGGAAATTTACATGGAACTTGTCAAGGATCAAAGAGCATTGGTAACTTTCAATCTTTATTCAGTTTCAACAATCCATCAACTTTGAGATCAACAAGAGCCCATCATTACTGTTATCCTTACATCAAACGTATTTACTTAAACAGAGGTTTTTTAGAGTATTCGTCAAGCAGTGTGTGTTACGTTTGAAAAGAAATGCAAAAGCTTTCGATCAATTTGTTTAATCGCAAGTGTACCCGGCGCCACCATAGGGCTTTCGACGTGGGACGCGTTCGCAGACATCGAAAGTGACTCGAAGGCATGAGATTTCGTTCTCGTAGAGAAGCCAGGGGAGGTATTCTTCTCTGAAATGTTATTTTTAGGCATTGGCATGGTTTGGCATTGTGTCCCGAACGACTAAATTTGTTCGACACACTTTGCCAAGCTTTTCAATTTTCCCCTCAAGACCCACCTATGCCAAATATTCTTCCTGTACTCGATATACCATGACTGGAACTTCTCAAATTGGCCCCGATTAATGTCCCAATTACGGCGACGCTCCTCAAGTTCACGCATTACGGTAGCTTCAATCTGGGCTTCCTTGGTGCTACGTTTGTTGTTGATGGCGTTAGTTGCGTTGTAGGCCATTCGGATTTTGGCGACGACGGTACCCTATATTTATTATGGAGATTGATGTTGACGATACTGGATGACATCGGAAATAGGAAGAGGAACTTACATATCCAATCTGTTGCAGCGACTGCAGCGCTCCCTTGTAATCGCTTTTGTCGGATTGCAGGAAATCCATCTGACAATCCCCATCGGCGTCAAAAGCAGTCCAATCGTTGAAGCAAAACTCCTTTCGGAACGTATAATAGCCAGCTTTTCGGGGGCAATTGAGGCCGCGGAATTGTTCGCTGAACCCTTCACTGTCCCCGTTTTTGTCGATGGCACGCAGGGATTCGCAAATGTCGCAATAGTAGCTTAAAGGAACACGATTTTCAAGGTTATTCAATACAAAGGGATAGTTTTTTACTGTTCGGGGGTGGTTATAATCCGGTGTGACGTTTAACTACGTCAAAAAAACTAGACAGTCGACTTACCAATTGTTACCATACCCACCACAGCCATTGTTGGTCGCATTTTGGCATTTGACATCGCTGAATTCCTTCACGTTGAGCCATTGGTACTCGCTTTTCGCAAAGAAGGAGTTGCTAAGAACTTCGCTGGAGTCATGAACACGGACATTGCGGATTTCGACGGTGAAACAGCCGGGGAATTTGACAACAGCGGGTTTGATGTGGACTTGACGGGGGTCTATGTCGACCAGGCGCTTGGCATCGGGGCGGGCTAGAGTTAGAAGCCGTTAAAAAGCGTTATTTTGATGTTTTATGGAAGTTTGAAGGCCAAAACCTACTACAAGAAGCATCAGCCCTGCCCGGAATCAACCAAATATCCTGATATTGGCACTTATTCTGCGCTCTATGTCTCACTGAATGCCCATTCCCGGCGGCTTGGATCCGTGCCCGACACGCCGGATCAAAGACATCACATTGAAGCGGGTCGATGGCATCCAAAAGGGTCAACAGAGCCACCACGACGACGATACAGAGACAGCGAGGCATGTCTGTGGTTCTGTGGCGTGGTGGCGGGGGTCTTCGTTCTTCTTATGGATGTGAAAGGAAAAGATTGCAATATGCCTAAAAGGGGACACATAAGTAATCAAAAGTCAATCGATAGTACGGAATTTGGTTCCGTGTGGGTGTATAAGTTGAATGTAGACGGGTATACGCGTCACGAAGGAACAACCAACACCGATCTTTGCGTGGCGTCGGGCAGCAGGACGACAGGCACGCTGTCAGGGCCTTCTAGAAGTATGTATACAACCCCCACAGACAAGTTTTATCCATTTTTCATTGCGATGGACGGGCAATTGGACCGGCATATGGCCATCAATCAGTTTTGCAGAATCAGAAACTACGCATTTTCGAAAATAACTCAGACAGTCTGTAGACGACATCAATCAATAGGCGATAAAAGTGTGAAAAACTGTTAAAGAAACACAAATCAATGCTTATCCGATACATCCCCAGCGAAAAATGATCATTTCAGCTCCGCGCAAACGCCTATTGCTTCGTAGCGTCAGTCACGTTGAACTGCCTCAGGGCATTGGTCGATAAACGCGTTGTTCGCCCTTTTTCCGGGATTTCAGAGATCTCCCACGTACTCCGAAGGACTAATTTCAAGTTAAAGCAACTTTTTTTTGAAAAAAATTAAAAACTACAGTAACCCAAAAGTTTCAAATTATTCAATTCGAGAAAGTGACGTCACATGATTCCAAACGACATTTCAACCTTCACCCTGAACATGAAGGAGGAATCTATTATATTCTCAGCTGAAGGTTCGTTCCGCCGATGTCTCTTCACAACTTTCAACCCACTGCCACTGGCGCTACTGCCATCAAACACATAAAAAGGGTGGTGTCTGTGGTTGCGCGGAGGAAGTTAGGGGCAGGAAACAGACCACATCGTTGATGTCGATGTCGTCAAAAGGTGAAAGTTGTTGTTCGACCGATTTGACGATGGCGACGACGGAGGGCAATCATCAAAAAGTTTACCTCACTCCAATGTGGACAAAAAAAAGAAGAGAAAACGTGTATCATGTAATCGAAGGCCCATGGAACATGTGAAAAAAGGACTCATGGGTGCATCTTTATACGGAACGTGTTTTTTGAAAGAGCAGCGCAGATAATCGATTACAAAACAAATCGAACATTCCTGAATAATAAAATCTCAAATCAAATTTGTACAGTAATACCGTAGACCAATTAGTAGGGTAAAATATCATTTCTTCGTGATTGCGGCATTGAGCATTGCTTCGGCGGGCTTCTGAAAGACATTTTACATGTTTAAAGACATCACATGACAATAACTCACCTTCAGATCAGCAGTCTCTGTCCATCCCAATATACTTCTAGTAATACTCTCATAATTTGCATCATTGAACTTCTCGCTGAAGCTATCGAAACAAGCATCCAAGAACTTGGTCATCATTTCAACCTGCACCGGCTCCTCCGGCTTGCTCGCATCACTGAAGGATTCATACTGCTGGGCGATGAGTTCCAGCGCGGATAATTGGGTCTGCATTTTCGCGAGTTCGTCTTCGTCTTTTTTGATTTCTGAATTCAGCTGTTTGACGTAGTCGGCAGCACGGAACAAAATAGCCGCGTTGGTGGTCTTACAGCCGACAACATTGGCTGAAGCTGGGAGGAGGTCTTTGAGGTCGTTGTAGCCGGTCTGGAAAGGGGATTTTATGGTTTTGATATATTGATAAAGCAAAAGTTAAACTTACATTGATAGCTTCGCGTCGCTGACGTTCACACCTCAAGTGGGTAGCTTTCTTTCGGTCTGGATTGCTCATTGTGGGGTTGTGGTGGGCTGGAAAGAGTTTGAATGGGATTGGATCAATGGATAAACGTATTTTTGTAAGAAACGAAAACATGTGATAAGATAGAAGGAATGAGTAAAGCGTGTGCACAACTTTGTGTGAAGAACAGGTGTGCTTGCTCGGGGTTAGAGAGATACGACATTTTTGGTGTGAGACATTGGAGTCTACATAACAAATTTTTTGTTTATTTCTTAGGGTATCGGAATTCTGGTTTCGGAGTTTTTTTACTTTTTTATGTTTTAGCAAAAGAGAAAGAAAAATTGTATTTAAAAATGTGGGGAAAGCAAATGTTTACAATTACAATTCGCATAAAAATGTCTGCATCGTCAGCCCCCCAACATCGATTTTCGTGCCAAGAGAACACGAGGCATTTCTTGCGTGCGCGATTTTGACGCGGGTGCGAAGATGCATTCCCTTTGGCGCTTCCTTCCGTCTATTCCACGTCCAATTCCACCCGAAGCTGCACGCCTCGGACGATGAGCTTCTGGAGAAGCAAAGAGGACTTGAAATCCGACTTTAGCGGTGAGTTTTTCAACCGATTTTGAGCCAAATCAACCCACAGAACTCTACTAATTTCAGAAGGCCTTTTCGCTCTTCCAAAGCGCCGTCGAATCGAATCCGACGATTGTGAAATCATCGGCGTCGTAGCCCAGGACGAGCCACTCACCGAACAAGTGCCGTCGACAACGCCGAGTTACCCGTTTCTCGGGAATTTCGACTTTTCCAAGCTTCGTTACTCCGTGCGTGAAAGCACCCGTATCCGGGACAAGTTCGCCAATTCCAGTCTCTTTGACTTTGACGCCAAGACCAAATACGCGAAGCTTCTTGCCGATCAGAAACAGGCGAGTGTTCGCCCAGTTTCAAGTGCATCGTCGACAACTTCGAGTAATTTGAGTTATCGCCGACGGCCCGTTTCTTCCTTCCGAAGCGCTGACGTATCCGGGTTTGCCAAGCTCTTCGATACATCTTCACTTTCAAACTACTCGCGAGAGCCTTCACCGCCGAAAATGGGTGGAGTGACGAGTCGATTCAGCTTTTTGCGCAACAAACCGAGCAATGAATCCCTCGCTGATAGCTTGGAGCAGCTCGAGCAGTTTGTAGACGCCGCAAGACTGCCACCCGAAAGCCGTCCGCGACTCGTTGATTATGATGACTCGGTCGTGTCGGATGCGTTGGAGATTAGTGAGCGGTTTTCATCGAGGTTGGTGATCATTTTATATATAATTTTATCCTAAATGTGGAAATTTATATATAAATTTAGCCAAAATCAGAGATTTTATATATAAATTTCCCCCTTTCAGCTACATCGACGAAAAGTTCAAAAAATCCCCAACTCCCAAGAGGGTCATCGAAGTCCAGCCGATCCCCATCGATGAAGACATCCTCAACCGGGGCCTTGACAACAGCAAACTCAACGAGCTCGAGCTTGAACGACTGGAAAGGCAACGAATCCGCGATCGGGAAAACAAGGAACGTGCCGAGGAACTTGCTCGATTGACTCGGGAGAACATTGAAAATGAAAAGCAGCGTTTGAGTGGTGAAATTTCGGCGGATCAGCGGAACAGTATCTATTCTGGTCTGGATCATTTCTCGATTGTGTTGGATCTGCCGTCTGCGGAGGAGAGCTTCCCGCGTAAGTTCTTTTCGATGTTTTGCTGAACTTTTTTCATGATTTTGTTACAGCCCTCCCCGAAGAAGCAAACGAGTTCATCGACATTGTATGGAATCGCCGATTGCCCCAGGATGAAGTTCTCGTCGATGCGAATCCGTTCAAAATCCATCGCAAGGATCTCCATACACTTTCTGGGTTGAATTGGTTGAACGATGAGATCATCAACTTCTATTTCAATTTGATTGTTCAGCGCGCGACTGCTGAGGATGCTGATCTTCCCAAGGTGAGCCGACGCTTTTCATCTTCCGTCTAAATGCCCTTTTCCAGGTCTACGCCTTCCAAACGTTCTTCTACACAACCCTCTGTTCCAAAGGCTACCCCGGTGTCAAGCGTTGGACCCGCAAAGTCGACGTCTTCGCTCATGATCTTTGGCTGATTCCCGTCCATCTCAGCGTGCATTGGTGCCTGGCCGTCGTGGATGTCGCCAATCAGGCAATCTTTTACTACGATTCGATGTTGGGGAAAAATTCGGACGTTTTTGACCTTTTACTGTAGGTTGTACATCTTTCTTACCGGTTTCACAAGCCCGTTTCCAGCGACTACATCCAAAGCGAGCACAAAGACAAGAAGAAACAAGATCTCGATGTCAGCAAGTGGCGAACCTGTCGTCTCATGGACATCCCGACCCAACAGAATGGCAGTGATTGTGGCATGTTCGCCTGCAAATTCGCCGAATACGCCTCCCGACGGGCCGAAATCGACTTCACCCAGAAGCACATGCCCTACTTCCGGAAGAGAATGGTCTGGGAGATCTGCCAACAGCAACTCATGTGACTGTTTTATATCTGTACGACTCATTGGTGACAAGCTTTACGGATATCCATGTTTTTGTTTTGATACCATTTTGTGTTTTAACTTATTCTTGTTAATTGTTAATTCCAGTTTTGACCATGTTAAGGCTATACAGTTTTATGACTTTTATCAGTAAATAAAAGTACTTCTACCTGGGGGCGGAGATCTTTCAAGCTGCTGAATAGGAGTCCCAAGTTCATCGACAAAGGCCACCCATCTTGAAGGCGCCGCACTTACTGGCCTCGATGAAAAGTCTTCAGTTTGTTGGCGTTGGAAAGTTTCGGTGAAATTGACCCGAGAGACTTTGACATCACGATCGTCGACGTGTTGCATGACGTCACTGATGACGGCTTTGTTAAAAGCGCGCATGATCCTTGAATTGTCGTAGGGCTGGCTACCGTAGTTTCTTGTAAAGATGGGTTTCAAGAAGCGCGCATTGAATTTTTCGAATTTTCCACGCACAAAATGCCTTCCATGATGCCCGACGATGGATTCAGCGCCACTGCTGGAGAAGTCTATCACCTAAAAGTTGTTTATGTAGCATTCGATCTTTTGAAAACTTGAAATTTACCCGATTGGTGATAAATTGGAACGTCTTTCCATTATTTTTATCGTCACTAATCGTTTCGACTTGGAGCCATTTTAGCAGTTTTTTGATTGTTGATCCCTGAAAACAGTTTTCCAATGCTTTTTATAGCTATTTTGTCCAACCTGCAAAAACATTGTAAAGAAAATCATAAAAATAGTAGTCGACAAAAATATTTGCTTCGTCTTCAATGTATCCGGCAGTGACATGGCCATACCGTATGAAACTGCGCCCCGAAGACCGCCATAGGACAGAATAAACTGGTCTTCGAGTGGGATTTTCTTATGCCGAAAGAAGTTCAAAAAAGTGCATTGAACCAAGACCGCTGAAACTGCTTATTTGTACAAAAATTTTGAATACTGTATATCAAACCGATAGTCCTAATCATAAAACATGAAAAAGTGACAACACAAACAAAGACCCAATCCACATTGCCCCACAGATCGACCGTCGAGATACCGAGAAACATGAAAAGGACAGTTTCACAGCCTTCTTGCAACACGTTTACGGCGTATTTCACTGTAGAAGCGGTGCCATAGGTCAAGCTCCCGGTTACGTATTCCTTGATTGTTATGCCGGCGGCGACGGCACTGAAGTAATCAATAGAGTATTGAATGGTTTCGAAAAATCAATAGTATTGATTTGTTTGAAAAGTCGATAAAATATTGATTGTTTTTAAAAAAATTAAAAAGTTATTGAATTTTCGAAAAAATATTGATTTAAATCAAAAATCGATTAATCAATAACTCACGCCATTGTCGCCGAAAAATTAAAAGTCTGCGCCGTCAAATAAGCCATGTAGGGAAAAATAAAAACAAAAACGGGAGCTAAAATTCGCACTTTGGCGGTGTACTTTGTCAAGAAGCTGGCCATCAATCCAGCAACGATGCCGATAGAAATGCCACCAAACAAAACTACCGTAATGCTTCCTGCTCCTTGAAGATAGTCAGGATAATGCAAGTTTACACTACCAATAGTCGCAAATTTCAAGTATGTGTGGTACATGGCCAGACAGACGCCGTCATTGAAGAGTGCTTCGCCGAAAATATTGATGAAAAGAATGTCATTGACGCCGATTTGGGCAAAAATCGCGATGACAGCAATGGGATCAATGGCTGAGATGACGGAGCCGAAGACAAGGGCATCTAAGACTGGAATTGGCATGGAGAATATGTTGAGCCAGCTACAGAAGACTATGACGCCGCCTGAAACGGATAAGTTTGGACAAAAAATTGTTTTGGTTTCTGCGTTCTGTGCGTGCACGCAAAAAATGCTCGGTGCGCAGGAGAAAAGTCGGTGCGCGGAGTGTGCGCGGCTTTTTTGAAGATAAATACTGATAGAAAGCGCATTCACAGTAGTTCCAAAGAAAGCAAACAACATAACACGATCAAAATTGTCAAAAAGTAGTCGTAATGGCAAATCGTAACTGCTGCCAAAGTTGATCGGAGGTAGTAAAAACAGGAAAAATACTTGCGCAGTTAAGTAAATTGGCTCATGTCCAAACACGTCTAACAAAATTCCCACAATCAAGCCGGCGATAATCATGCATGATGACGCGGGGATGAATGTACTGAGATTGTTGTTGACTACCACTGAAATGAGCAAATTCAAGCCATGCCATCAAAAAATAAGCGAAAAACCAACCAAGTCGAACAACACTCGACAACAGTACCCATGAACTGACCATAAA
>KB455565.1:510414-521827 GCA_000341325.1 Panagrellus redivivus | reverse complement strand
GCGAACAAACAGTTTTGTTTATCATTTTGCGTTTTTCATTCAGTTGCTACGTGGCATCGTTATTACAGTTTTCGTTTTTGAGCTGTTACGTAGGCTAATAATTTCCTCGTCCGACTTTGAGAAAGTGTCACACCTTGAGACGCGGCGTGAGTCATGCTTATTTGGCTGAATCAATAATGCTATCATTGTCGTATTTTCGCAATCGTCATTGAATGGGGATGGTCCGCTTTGTTATCAAAGACGAAAGTGTTCTGTTCTTATTTGTGAGAGGCGCTCTGGCTGAGCTACAATTTCCATTAGGTGACCATTACACTATGTTAGTCGTACATGGTCTGTGGCGGTAGCAAAAGCACGTGAAAATGGCTTTCAACAGATGGGAATTGCTGACGAGGCTATGCTTTTGATAAGGTGAAGGTTGCTATGACAACAAATAGTTGTCAGATGGCAGTTGTGTGGCTGCGCGGGACGAGCTTTAGGTCGAAGTTTGTGTTGGCTTAGCTTGAAGTTGTAAATTGGGTTGCGTTCTGGCATCTGTCGCGTGTATTTGCACCTGGCATAACAAAATGATGATGAAATAATGATTTCTCAAACTTTGTCCGCATAATATTGCCAGGTTAAGCTTACATTATAATTCCGCAAGGCCAGAACGCGTACCAAAAACAAACACATCCCGTCCCAATGTTCGTCGGTGCTTATCGTTGGAGTCCTCCAGCAATGACAGCCGGCTTCGACATTTCGACGTCCTATACTTTTCCCGCTATATGTATGTGTTTTCCGTGTCGTCGCTCCTATCATACAGCCTGAATATGAGCGCTAGGCCTTCGCGTTGAGGGTCTCCAATGATGGCAAACAAATATCTCTCCTCTATTTCGACCCTTCAGGTGGGAAAGGAAGGAAGGAACCAAAGTCCTCGCCATTTTGCATTCCAGTGCATTGGAAGTTTGTAACGCATCAACAAACTGCACGAACACCGCAGCTGTTTTTACTGTATGTTGTCCCATTTCCATGCCATTGTTAAACCTCCTTTTTGGACAAAACACCCTTTTGAAACTGTTCGGGGATGTTTGATCTTTTTTCTTTCCACTTTTCCTATGCTAAAAATGTAAACAATAAAAAGTATTGATTGGCCCACATAGGTCTTATCCCAATAGTGGAGCAGTATTTCTTAAGATAACGACGCGTGATGATTTATCAACCGCAAAACTTATTTTGTCAATATAAATTCTTAAAACGTGTAATTCCCTTAACTTATAGTAAGTCACGATGAATCCCTCACGATTTATGACCCTGCCAAATGCGCTGAAACCGGCACTGTTCTTACTCGTCATTTTGACCATGATTCTCGGCGGCGCTTCATCCCCAGAAAAAGGACACAGCTTTTCGGGCGGATGGTTCTTCTGGTTGAACACCATTGTTCAACTGATCTTCCTGATTGTTGTCATCGGATTCTTCTTGCTCGAAATCGAGCGTCTGATGACATGTGGCCGGGATAGTTGGCCCATTGCCGAAATGGTGTACTCTGGGGTCTTTTTCGTTTGCAACATTGTCAATATTTTCATCACAGCAAACTGGCATGGGGTCAGCACTAATGGGACGCCGGTGGCTGCTGCGGTGAGTTTGTAGCACTTTTATGACAGAATTTGGTCTCGACACGAAAGTTTATGTTTGCGTGTCGTGACTAAAGTTAACATTGTCTCACCACGAAACTGGTTCTAGCTAGCCTCCTTCGCCCTGGCAATCCTCTACGCACTGGGCGGCGTCATGATGTATCGTATTTGGCGCGGAATCGTCAAAGCCGGCGTCACCCAGAATCCGACTGGCTCCACACAGCCGGGTAACATTCAAGGCATGCATCCTGGTATCTAAGGTTGCCAATGGCCTTCGAATCATCTGATCTAAGTCATATTCGTCACGTTCACATGTCCACAAATAACTTGAGTCATATCTAGGTACACTTACTTTCAATTGGGTGTAAACAAGTCCTAACGGAACTGATGTCCCATTCAAAATACAGACACACGGCCAGTTGCTACGCACAACGCATCAAAAACTTTGGCGTGTCTGTGTTTTGAAAAACCTGCATTCTGTAACATTTTTTCCATCGGGAACTGTTTTCACCCACGACTTCTAATGTAAATACAACTTGTATTTTTTACTTATCAATTTCCAATTCAATCTTTTCCACATTCCCAATGAAATTTCGTTGCTTCTCTTTATAAGGCAAATCATAAATGTATTAACATACTCGTAACCACTTCAGACCAGCTTCGGAATTAGGCTCTCAGAAGATCAATTTCAAAATAAGTGCAACAATCAATGCGATCACCATGTAATTTCTCTTTGAATTATTTGCTAACTGTTCTTTCAATTGGGTGTTTTCTAGTTGGGTTTGGTGGACTTGTTGTTTGAGCTGGGACATCTTCAAAACAAAAATTATATATAATATTCCAAAGAAATTGTAAAAACGTACGATTAAATTATGCGTAGCTTCAACCTCACTCGGTTGAAACTTTGCATCATCCGGGACTGGCATCACCGACGTCATGATGCTTTCAAGAGCGTAGTTTTTGACCAATTTGTCATTGGCGTTGATGTTGACCCGGCAGAGGGGGCATTGATACGTCTGTATGGGAAAATTATATATAAAAACTGAACGGGATCGAAAAAAATTTGTAACTGACTGGATTTGTGAGCGGTCTCGCCATAACTGTGGCATCTTTGATGAGGTAGCCGATGCAGGGGCGACAGAAACTGTGTCCACATCTGAGAACGACCGGAGCCGAGGCGAAGGCGCAATAACAAACCGGGCAGAAGAGTGGATCCGGGGAGATTCGGACACGATTGCCGCAGGATTCGAGGCCGACGACAATCTTCTCACGTTTGGAGGGGTTCTTCGGACGGAAGAATTTGGTGAATCTGTCGAGAACTTCGTTCATTTTTGCATTTGGTTTGGAAATGGGAAGACACTGCCGGTGGCCGTCAGTCAGTTGCAAGCCGTATGACACAGCTTTAGTTGTTGTTGTCGGGGAACGAGAGGGGAGTGTACGCACAGAATGCAAACACGAAGAAGTAACAAAGAACCGATGCTCATTCGGAAAATACGAACTTGGCAGGGACTGTACGGACGGACGGGAGTATTGTTTTGATTTGCATGCAAACGAGACTGAGAGGAAGGTGCGCGAATTGAGTGAGGACCGAGATTTCCACTAGTCGCTCGTCCAGCTTAAATTGCGACATTTTCTGCACTGATTTCCAATCGGATTGATGTCATCCATGGGCGACGGGCAGGATTGACTGATTGGGAGTAAACTGATCCTCGAGGAACTGATGTCCCGTTAAACGAGTTTTTTAAAAACCGGACACAAACATTTTCGGTGCGTTGTGCGTAGCATTTTGAAGATTTTGCTCAACGGAATCTTTGTTTCGCTGGGAACTAGTTTCCCCCAGCCTGACTGCGGCAAAAGTGCACCGATACTTTCAATGGTCGCCCATCCACGTTGATTTGCGACATTTTCTGCGCTGATTTTCAATTTAATTGATGTCGCACATGGGCGAGGGCAATATTGGCCAGTTCGGTTTTACCACCGGAACTGAGGTCCCATTGCGCAGACTTTTCAAACAACAGACACACAGGCGTTGTAGATGCTTTGTGCGTAGCATTTTGAAACTTGCTCAACAATCTTTGTTCCGCTGGGAACTAATTTCCCCCAACCGACATCGACAAATGCGCGATTGCGGTTCGCATTGGTAACCCGTCCACCTTGCATAGCGACATTTCCTGCACTGATTTTCAGATGAATTGATGTCATGCGTAAGCGCCGGGCAAAACTAATTACAGCAAAACATAATTTACTTTTTGGTTGCATTGAAACTATCTTAATTTCATACGAACGCTACCATTTTTCACTTAAACACAATATTTTTTTCTATGTAAATGCATTACGTCAAGAACTTCAATTATTAAAAACGAAATCGAAAAAAGTCATATTATTGCACGAAATTTTTTCAATCGTAGACTTGAAATGTAAAAGATAAGTACTTCCCACTCATAAACTTTGCATAATCCTTGTATTTTACATTACTTCATTCAACCCCTTCAAAATGCAGTACAATGCCCATTACCCCCATGACGTGACAGCTTCACACGAGGGCAACCTTCAACATTTTGTTATACCGAAACGATGCATTTACAACACGGGTAGGCGGTGAGAGCTCCGAAAACGCGATGCCGGCATATTCTGTCTGGAAAAGCGACCAAGGATACCCACACAAGAAGACAATTCAACCTTAAGCAACCATCCATCGGTTAGCTAATGCTACAATTGTTGCCGTTTCAACTTCAACTTCCACAGGGCCCTTTGTACTTCTTTCAGAAAGAACTTCAGTGTTCAATAATCTACCGACTGGGAGACTAATAAACCTTCAGAATACTGTGTTATTGTGTTCGTTTCCTCATTATTAGTTCTTTAACATCGGAAAGAACTGCATTGGAGCGGTGAGAGCTCGCGCGGAAGCTTATTTCCCAGGACCTTGTTGGCTTAAGCCTTTTTAAAAGAAAAGAGTGCCATTGTTGCTGTTTTGCCGCTTCGTCAGATGGTTCAGGGCCGGTCGGTGGCACTGGTCCTGCCGCCAGGGGCACCGGTGACATCAGGTTCGCCGAGACCGGCGCGGAAGTGCCGGAATCATCAGAGGAGTGAAACTAAAGTTGTGACTATTCGAGCTGAGAGAGGTGATGCTGTTAAAAAGGATAAAGGTTTGTTTTTTTAGACTTTTTAAAGGCAAAAACAAAGGTATTTAAAATTTACCGTACTTTGAGCACCTACCATTAAGCATTTCATAACTTCTAGTCGCTTAAAGGTAAACCCAACTTCCATGTTCATGTTTTTTCTAACTACCGCTATTTCATATTTCCTTTTTTTACGTTTAGCGCCAGCCAGTCTTGTTGAAATGGCACACAATTTCGACACATTCACGCTGACTAGTAGGGTACCCCTTCGAGAAAACCCGCAATTACATAACTTGTGTAAGAAAAGAACAAGCCTCACAAGTGCCACAAAGATGGAAAAATCTCAAAAGACTTGATTTTCCGAGGCCTTTTTTGTCGCGAACCGACCGCGGTTATCCTGAAGGGCTTTATAAAGACTTGCCTAATGTAAAGACCTTGTTGTTTGTGCTTCCGACAACGGCCATCCATGACCATGCTCGTGCCAGGTGTGTGTCGTCAAGTTGGCCCACCAGCAGCTAGACCAGGCTCGCTACGGCATCCGTTTGACCTCCGGGGGCCCTCTCTTGTTAGATAGACATTGAAATTTCCTTGGCGACGAACCGGACTGGCCATAGGGGCATGGGAGCCCTGAGGGTGCTTTTAACGACCAATATGCCTGTATGGAAAGTGTTTTGGGCTTTGTGGCGAGAAAACAATGAAAAACTTCACTTTCTGACATGTCACTTTTAGTGGCTTTAAAAAGTTTACGTTACAAACTGTAAATTAGCTTTTTGTTATTGTGTTTTTACATATGTAGAAAATTGCCTGCGTTAATCCGTCTAAGCCGTTTTTAATGATAACCTCGACCTTAATCAATAGTTATTCTTGTCTAATAGACGTATATCCGGTTTAAATTAACTAGAATTTTCTTCAATTTCTACAAATTGCCATCACTTTTCAGGGCAACATAGCCCCTCCAAAGGCTCAAACGCATCCTCGACGACAAATACTTCACAAAGTTCCATCATGCACAGGCTGGTCGTCGGTCAACATGTCATGATAAAGCGATCCAACGGTGCCCTTCAACGGGCTACGATAGTTGGGACTAGTGATGCTGAGCAGCTTATCAAGGTTGAATGGTTTGAAAATGTAAGTTTTTGCCTTTCTAATGGGTTCAAATTTATACTTGAGTCATTTAGGACGAAACAAAAGGCAAAGAAGTTGAGCTCCATTCCCTGTTAAAAGTCAACCCTCACCTACGTGCCGAAACAGAATCCAAACCCAAGCCTTCCAAATCATCGAATTTACCAGTATCAAGCGTGTCTGCCCCACTTAGCGGTCTTCTTAATCGCTCGAAAACTCCGGGCGGTATACAAAGGCCTTCAAAAGAAGCGGCAACAATCGCGCCAGGACCGGTGGCAAGGAATTCGCCCCCTGTGGCTAGGGTTGTGCCGACAAAAGCGGCACCAATTCCGACGCAAGGTTAGTATTTTGTTATTTTTTGCCGTTTTTACGCCTCTATTCAAAAAATTTTAGCGTCAACAAAATTTGCAGCTCGCCAAAAGGAAAATCTCGAGCCAAAAACAGCCCCTGTGAGCACGCATGAAAAAATTCATGAACTCGAAGCAAAGCGAGAAGAACGACGTGCCAAACAGTCTGAAGCGAAACGTCAGAAGTTCCTCATGGCTGAAGTTGATCATGGCTCGCCCAATTGGCAATTCTTGGCTATGATTAATGAATATCGGGCTCAGGTTGATTATCGGCCGTTGAGCGGACGGGATAGCGTTGTTGATAATCGGATTTCGGTCTGTGTGCGGAAACGACCTCTGGATCGACGTGAAATCGCTAAAAAGGAAATCGATGTCGTGACGATTCCAAATAAGAATCATCTTATTGTTCATCAGCCACAGGTTAAAGTCGATTTGACAAAATATTTGGACAATCAGAAGTTTCGGTTTGATTACACTTTTGATGAGGATGCTGATAATGAGCTTGTCTATAAGTAAGTTTGACAAATTCAAAACAACGTTAAAATGATATTTTCAGATTCACAGCGCAACCATTAGTCAACACAATGTTCGAGGGCGGCTATGCGACCTGTTTTGCCTATGGCCAAACGGGGTCCGGAAAAACGCATACAATGTGTGGCGCTTTCCAAGGGAAATCCCAAGACTGTACGGCTGGAATCTATGCATTGACAGCTGCTGATGTGTTTAGAAAGTTGGCAAATCCTGAGATTGCTAAGCTTAAATTCATTGTAAAATGTTCATTTTTTGAAATTTACGGCGGAAAAGTCTTCGATTTACTCGGTAAACGCGCTGCTCTTCGGGTACTAGAGGATGGAAACAAATCTGTGCAAGTTGTGGGCCTTTCTGAAGTTGCTGTTACCAATCCGGATGAAGTTATGGAGCTGATAAGAAAAGGCAGTTTGCATCGGAGTGCCGGAACGACTTCAGCTAATGCAAATTCGTCGAGAAGTCACGCTGTTTTTCAGTTGAACTTGAAGAGAGGGTAGGTTTTTAGCACTTTTTGTGCTACAGTATGTCAATTTGATATTTCAGCCCTAAAGAAGACCTACACGGCAAAATATCTCTAATTGATCTTGCCGGAAACGAACGCGGTGCCGATACGACTAATTCCGATCGACAAACCAGACAAGAAGGGGCTGATATTAACAAAAGCCTGCTAGCGTTGAAAGAATGCATTCGCTCGATGTCTATGAACAAAAATTACGTTCCTTTTCGATTGTCGAAATTGACTTTGGTTTTACGGGATAGTTTTATTGGGGAAAACACGAAAACATGCATGGTACGGTTTATTTTTGACGTTTTCACACAGTAAACCGTTCTTTTAAGATTGCCATGACAAGTCCAGGCTTAAACTCCGTCGAAAACACTCTCAACACACTTCGATACGCTGATCGGGTGAAAGAACTCGGCTCCGACGATTCTGACGGCCCTGCAAAACCGATCGAAGACACAGATTTCATGATTGAAGACACAGACGATGATGCTGAAGCGTTGAAGATTCTAAGTGCTTTGAAAGACAAAAACATTGGAAATGTCCTCGCCGATACTTTATTACTTCGAATAAGTACTGCTGAAGAGAAGACAGTCGATGAGCATCATGCTGTCTTGAGCGTCTGTGACAAACTTCAGAGCCTTATAGAAGCCCAGAATAACCCTACTTATGATCCTGAATCTTACGCTAAGCAGGTTATTCAAGTCTGTGATAAGGGCGGGAAAGCTATAAAAGCTCTTCAAGGTATTTTTTTACTTATTTAATTTTAAATTTTTTATGACAAAAATCAAAATTTCAGAATCCGCAAAGGACCTCCTGACCAAAATCCAAAAAGAACACGATCAATCAAAGAACAACAAACGCCCAGCCGGCAATGGTAACTGTAATCGACGCTAAAATAGGCAATTGTATGCTTTTTACGGGTTTCTTCGACTTGAATGAGTTTTGATTTTCAATTTCTGCTTTACAAGCGGTTTTTTGCTTTCTAAATAAACGTTTGCCTTTCGAAAGTGAGCCAATGCTGATCTAAAAAGTTTCAATTTAACCGTGATTTTTGCGAAATGCGCAAAAAAGTATGCCAGACAGAATTTCACGCGTGAATTATCTGATTTGTGCAGAGGTGTCAGTTCCACTCAATCAAGTTTTTGAGGGCTCAACTTTTTTAAATTTTTTGGTTAAATTTTTAGTTGTGGCTTTGATTTCATTGCCAATTCTAGTTTTGAGATGTGATAGAGGGATCTAATACTAATCAGAGACGAAAAATGCCGAACCGAAGACTCGAAAAAACAGTGTTGAAAAAGCTACCAGAAGTCATTTCGTGCGACTTTTGCCAATTTCGAGTTCTGGTAGTTGCAAAAATTGTTGATTTCCGCTGGTTTTTCGGCAGAAATGGAAAGATCCACTTACCGAAAGACCCTCGTACATGAATTCCAATTGCCGAATTCACATCACAATTTGTACTTAATCGGAATCATAACACGTTTTGCCCTTTTGATTGCCGTTCAATCACTAACTAATAATAATGATAGTAATATTAACGTCGAAGCAAAAAGAAATTCCCAGAGAAAGGGCGTAATTTGTCTGTCCAAAAGTTTAAAAAAAACCGTCCGTATAAGTTAAAAGTAATCTGACAAGGTCGAGAAAATACTTGATTGATGGTAACTTGTTGTTTCAAAGATGCTATTAATCACCCGTCAATCGCATTATTGCTATCGGTCTGCCCTTTTTGGAGAGCGACTTTGAACTAATCGAATCGACTTCGCAAACGGTCAACCTTTTTCAGACAATTTGGCTTTTATTAACCGATCGACGCAATTTCAGGTTATAATTTGCTGTTTGATAATTTCTAATCTTTGAATAAGCTGCCCGAAAAAGGCTTGATCTTTCATAACCATCGTAAAATTTCTCAATTCCGGCATTATATATACCCATTTGACACGCAGAAGGCTGAAAGCGACATCAGACAGGCCCCATGTTTCACTCCGACCAAAACAGAGGTGACACATTATCTGTTTAGGAGTCAAAAAAGCTTCCCTCCTGCCTTCCAATCTTGATTGTTGTCAATGGCCTTCTCTGGGTAGCAGCGCCATGAACTATTGCCCATGGCCTGTCACTTTGAGTCTGATCGGATGGTAACACTTTTCCGTCTTTTCGCATGAAAGCGTCCGCCTTTTTTGACACTGTCTGTCTGCGATTGCGCATCATGAAGGCAGAAAATGAAAATGGAAGTTTTTTTACATTTGGAATAAAATTATGCTCGACCTGTATGCAACCCCCAATCAGTGTCAATGTCAATGTCTATGAATGAGTGAGTGATCTTATGGCACAAATGTTGCCTATTGTGAGTCAACCCCACTTCCTGGGGGCAGTTTTTTTGTTTATTTCTCAGAATTTTAATAGTTCTTTTTTTCACGTTTCGCACCCGCGTTGAGTGAAGCCATTTTCTTTATGTTTATACGTAGGACGGTGCCCATAAAGACAAGAGTCTTTGTCCGACACCGACAAATGTATCACTTCGCACTTTTCTCGAGATGGCCTCCGTCTAAACATCAAATAATTACGCGTCTATTTGGCGCAGGCTTTTATGACACTCTTGAAAATTAAAATAATCTGTTACCCTTACATTTTTTCATAGAATTAAATTTCGCATTGGACGATCTTTAGTCTGAAACTGCTCAAGCTTAAGTCAATTCCACGCCTCTATCCATCCAGCTCCATCCATCCATCCGCTAAGATCATAGAGCCGTCAAAAAAAGATTTAGCCCACTTTGAAAAAATAAGTCACAAACTTTTAACCATCGTTTTTGTTTGCTTCGACGGGGCTCGCGAGTCCTCAAAGTTATCAGTCACCGATATATTGGCCGCTACCACCGATAATAAGTATGATGAGCTTTCCTAACATAACGTCGTGACAGGAAGGAGGGCTTTGTTTTCTCATAATGTTTTGATGGGTTGGCGAAGTGAAGATGAAAAAAAGATGGGGTAGTCCGCCAGCGAGACCACATCAGCCAGACAGCCCGGAAGCAGCTTGCTTACATGTGGGATTAATTCTTAGTTAATTGAAGACGTCCTTGTTTTACTTACGCATTTTCAAGTCTGTTTAGCTTCATGATAAGATCTTTTCTATGTTTACACGCTTTAAATAGGGTATAAAACCGCAAAAAAAATGGTCCTCAAAATTGAGGGGGCAGGTTGCATTTGAATTGTTAGTGCCTCACATTTAAGCGGTTTGTTTATTATCATGTTTTTGGGTTCTTAAAGGACAATTATCGCTTTCTGTAAGGTTGAATTGCTTTAATTGGCAAAAAAAAAACTTTTTCTCAAATTTGAGGGTCATTTGAGTTTGAAATAGTTTACCCCTCAAATTTGAGGGTTGTCGTTATTATCGTGTTTTTGGGTTCTAGACATGTCATTATCACTTTCAATGACGTTAAATTAGTTGTAAAAGCGCATAAAAGTTTCTCCTCAAATTTGAGGGCGTTGATGGGTTTACCCCTCAAATATGAAAACCACTTTTATGTCCCTTTTTCACGGCTAACAACATTCTCGTACTCTAAATAGCTTAAAAAATCCAGTAAACACAAATGTCCTTGAAACCTTCGCCAACATAGACATCCCCTATTCTTTATTTGGCTCCAAAAATGAATAACTTGCCACTATTTGCCTTTTACCCCATCTCTCCAACCAGACCAATCCGATTAATATTCTTCCAACCCCTAACACCATCAACATTGACTCGAGTTCAATCTTCAAAGGGCCACGCCACGGTCATGCAACCTCGCAACCATGAAGGATCTGACGTGAAAAACTAGATGGCGTAACCTCGCTTTTTTCCTCATTGTCAATTTATTGTTTGCGTCTATCTGCCAGTCCTGCCACCGCGCAGTCAGTCCCTAATGTAATACCTCTTTTTTTGTTTTTCAAAGAACCGAGATCATAGCAGGCTGGCCCTCTGCGACGGCTCGATGAAACTGTTTACCCTGAAGGTTGTGGTCGTCGGTGATACCCCGAGCGAGGCAGACAAATGGAAAAAAGAACTGTCGTCAAACGTTGTGTTTTACATAGGGCCGGCTAATGATCGAAAAATAGACTAGAAAATGTAAACCAACTTTTTTTTTCTGCAAAAAGGTACTCAACCAAAAGACTATTGCAATGTGGTCTCTGTCGTCAGCAAAGTTGTTGCAAGTG
>KB455565.1:490986-501875 GCA_000341325.1 Panagrellus redivivus | reverse complement strand
ATGAGTAAAGTGACTCAGCACACTGGGATGGAGGCCCATTACCTCGCACGTCTGGAGCCTACTGCCTTTCTTCTATCGTTTTTTTCGTAAATAACCACCTGAATAGTCAAGGCAGCCTTCAAAGAAACCTAAAAACATCCTTTTCCTTGAAGATCGAAGAATCTTATTCCCTTTCTCTTTGTATTTTCCACGTACATAGACGCTTTTCGTTCTTTTGTATTATGTATTATTCAAAGCAAACCCAAAGACGAGTACTGGCTTTCCTCGAGGCTGAGGAAACTGGAGATTCACTAAATAAACACGCGGCGTTTTCACTTTTTCTCGACCTTTTCTTGTTGTTTTTTACAAAAGGCCGGTATATCAAGCATTTTCGAGTTCTTTACTTCTACTTTTTACATGTCTATGTCTAACTGTCTATCACTCTTGCTATAAATACGGGTATCAGCAACGACATAGTCAGTTTTGCTTCAGATTGTAAAATTGTCTTAAGAGCTATAAACTAAAAAAAGGCTTTCATTTGTTTACAATCGCATTGCATTGGCAAACCCTTGAAAGGTGACTTAAAGCTTTGTCATTGTCACGCCTAAAAAGGCTTTTAAAGTTTGTCCCGAAAAGTACGTGACCCCGTTAACGCTTTTACGATTTGTGCGTTTTTTGCATTTTTGGCAGACCTGGGCCCCGCTGAAAGTTGATTGACAAACAAATCGACAAACATAACAACGTGAATTTTGTTTTTTTTTTGTTGATCCGGGCGCATTTTGTATTCATAATTGTCCCAGATTATTGTTGTTTTTTGAAAAGGTAGCAATTTCCAAAAAGTTGCTGTAGCTGATGGATTGCTTTGGGCCAAATTTCAGTTAAAAGTATTTAGTTACATAAGTTTGCTCTTTTTGTGTTGCATTTTTTTATATCCCAGCCGCATATGTTCCAATTTTTTGTCCTATTGCGAGTAGAAGCGCCGCTGGCGCTCGCATCAATCGAAAAGCGGCTTTCCCGCGCGACTTACTCGTGTTTTGTATTTCCAGTTTTGTCTTTCCATCCCCATGGTTCGCTGCCTGGAGGCCCTGCAGTGCAGCAAATCCGTTATTGTGTACTTGGTGTATACCGGGGGCGAAATACACCTGTGAATTTGGACTTCGAACGAAGGTTGCATAGGTTAAGCGATCTGGCCCCTGGCTGTCCTCAGACAAAGTGCGAATTTGATTGCTTGCGCGCTAATCACATTAATAGCGATTAGGGTTAGCTGTTTTTTGCAGGCTTGTTCCAACCCTTTTCCCGTTTGACCAAGATTTACAATACTATAGCCGCGAAATTGTTCATTTCGATCAGTTTAACATCAGTGTTGGGTCATGACCGAATTTGCCGGACCGGATCGGACATCGGACATTTTAGTTCCGGAAATGTCCGGACATGTCCGGAAATGTCCGATGTCCGATTCGGAACTTTAACCGTTATCCGACACTGATATCAAATATCTGCTGATTTTGTCATTTTTGGTTAAATTAAGCTCAAAAACACTTGCTCGATGGGTAGGTACATAAGTTTTAGATGATCGGACATTTCTCGGACATATCCGTTCCGGAAATGTCCGATGTCCGGTCCGGAACTCGGTCCGCTACCCAACACTGTTTAACATTGCCCATTGCAGTGCATTGCCTCAATAATGGGCCCCATCGAGGATGATTACAGCCTCCTCGATTCGACATTGCATGAAACCTTTGACGACATCAGTGACGATTCTGATGCCTTTGAGGGTTCCCTGGGGTTCCAACAGTGCCGATGTGGCCATCAGCTTCGAGAACGAAGCGAAAAGTTGCGACGCGAATTCTATGAGGCTCATTTAGACGTAAGTTTTGCTTGAATTCAGATTCTGTTGACTTAGCATTTGACACCCCTGCACTTTCCCCACTTCCAGATCAAAGACAAACTCATCCAAAACCTTCAACTCATCATCGATGAACAAGAGGGCCGGATATCCGACCTACGAAGTATTTTCAAAGGTTAGTTTTTGCGTGAATTCATCGTCCTTCGGCTTCCGCTGTCAGACTATAAGTTTTTTACGACGCTACCTGCTGCCAAGTCAAGGCTTGAAATGAAGTCCTGCAGGGAGGAGTAAACAATATGACGGGGCTCTTCACGCTCTTTGTCGTCAAGTTAAGATTTCATAGAGCCGGACGCTTTCCGCCTCCGCATACATTCATTTTTAGAGTGTAAATAGTCGCATGTTGTGTTTTACCTTTCTTTATAGTCGGATACTTTTGACTTGAAACCGCTTAGATTAACCACGCAGTAGTTTCAACTGTCTCCCAGTGATCAGAAATCGCGTTTTTCTCTAATATGTAGCCCATTTTCAGCCGAAACAGGCCGCTCATCGCCCCTCACCTTAAGCGAACAAAAAATGCTTCGCGGCATTTCACACCTTTCCGTTGAATTCGGCCAATTAAGCGATGAAAACTTCGCTCTAAAGGAAGAGCTTCACGCGGCTGAGATCGAAAATCGACGACTTCAGCTGAAACTTTCCACGACTGTGACCAACTTTTCACACTTGCCGTTACTTATGGACAATGAAGTTCAAACGGAGGAGGATTTCGACTATTCGAGAATCTCTAAAGCTGATTCATCAATTTCTGATAAAGATAGCGTCCTCCAAGACACGGAGGAAGAATTCATGGATGACACGGCTTCCGAGACGACTACAGTATCCTCGGGGGTCAATAGTGACACGCGGCCGAAGAGTTCCACGAGTTTGGAGCATTATCAGATGTTGGAAGAAAATGTGGGTTGTTTTCGGCACTTTGGAAACTAATTTGGCTGTTTTTAGGCGCAATTAAAGCAAGAAATCAGCGATCTAAAGAAAACGATCACCGACCAATCCGAGCATGCCATCCAGCTCCAAACCAATTCCGAAGCATCCATTCAACGCCTTCTTCAACGTTTTGAAGAGGAAGTCAGTCTCCGAAAAGCCCTCCACGACGCTCTCGTCCAACTTCGTGGCAATATTCGAGTCTTCTGTCGAGTTCGGCCGTCAAAACTCGCCATCGAAGGCCCGATAAAACACGACCCTCTCGATTGTGATGCTCTGACAGTATCCACTGATTCCGGCGTCAAGCGATTCCTCTTCGACCGCGTTTTTGGTGATAACGCCGATCAAATCGACATGTATGCCGAAGTTGAACCACTAGTTTTGTCCTGTATTGACGGGATGAATGTCTGCATCTTCGCATATGGTCAAACTGGTGCCGGAAAGACGTACACCATGGATGGTCCTGACACGAATCCTGGCATTGGGTCAAGAGCGTTGATACAGATCTTCCAGGAGTTGGAAAAGCGGTCCGACGATGTTGATTTCACGATTAATGTTTCGCTCATTGAGATTTACAATGAGAAAATACGGTAATTTCGCAATTTTGGCAAGCTTTTTATAAAAAAAAATGGAGTTTTAGCGATCTTCTCGACGACTCTGCCTCCCAAAAACTTGAACTCCGTTTGGAAAAAGATGGCAAAATGCGAATCAGCAACATGTCAAAATGTTCCGTCGATAGCGTAGCCAAAGTCAAGGAAATTATTGAATCCGGGCGTAAAAACAGATCCGTCGCCGCGACAGCTTTGAATGATCAGTCGTCCCGGAGCCACGCGATTACTATGATCGAAATTTCCATGCGAGACAAAGCCAGCAATTCCGTCTGCATTGGAAGATTGAATTTGATTGATCTAGCCGGTTCCGAGCGCGTTTCCAAGTCCCAAGTTTCCGGCCCTCAATTAAAGGAGGCACAATTCATCAATAAAAGCTTATCAGAGCTCGGAAATGTGGTATCGGCTCTTCGGAGGAAGCAGCAGCATGTGCCTTTCAGGAACTGTGTGCTGACTAGAATTTTGGAGGACTCTCTAGGTGCGTTTGAACGGCATAAATTGACTTTTTAAGTCTAAAATAAGATTTTCAGACGGCGACAGCAAGACCCTGATGATCGTCCAAGTAGCCCCAGAAAAAACCTCCATCCAAGAAACCATTAGCAGTCTAAATTTCGCCGAAAAAATCAGCAATGTGACCAGACGGACCGCGAAGAAGCCCCTAAATGCTCAAAAATAGTCTACTTTATATCTTTTTAAAAGTCAACTCATGCAACTACGCCAAACTTATCATTGGAAACTCGTTTATTTTCGGGATATTATGCATCAATTTTCAGAGTAGAGTTAATAAATTTTAAATTTTATCAATTAAATTTGTGTGATTTCAAATTCAAAAGATACACAACCGGTTTGTCTTTGTCCTTAATGAAGCTGTTTAAAAATTCCATACAAAAACGTTTAAATTATGCATGCAAGCAAAGCAAACTTTGTCATGGGTCTCGGGGCCTCCAAAACTCTGACAAAACCTCCAAACCCTACAAAAAACAATCAGAAGTACCGTTTTTCGGAAATATTATGCACTTTTTTTAAGAATGGAGTTTCGCATATACGTTTCAGACAGTTGAGAAACGTTTGTTCGTTGAATTGTCACTGCCTTGTAGACTTGAGACATGCTCAAACGTGTTTTTAGCCGCTTTTTTTGGGCAAACAAATAACATGTTCGTGTAATTGAATGTTTCAATTTCACCCTAAAAAGGGCCTTTGAACAGTCTCGTCATCTTTGGATTTTCGAAACATTGAGTTTTTAAAGAGGTGATGAAAATGGCATCATCGACCCCCTCAAAAGGTGGGATCTAATCGCGTACGCGTACTTTATTGGATTAATTTTACGTGCTTTTGTGGGGAAGGCCATTCAAAATGTCGTCGGAAGCCTCGTACCTTCATTTACATTTACATACAGGGCATTAGAAATTAAATAAATTGACCTAAACAGCTTCGTAATCCGATTACGAGGGGGTTGTTTTGTTATCGTACATGAATGGATGGTGAGTTCATATTTTTGGTTTTATTCAGATGAGCAAAGATGGCGGAATAACGTGGGAAATTACGCATAGGCTACAATACGGGCGCCCAAAAAGGTGAATAATGAAGATCTCTATGTGGGGCGCGAGACGTTCCAATCAAAACAAAATTATATATTTTGAAGTTTGAAAACACTTTTTGTGGCAAACTTGTTTTCAGACAGGGACATTACAGCTGTAATTTTTCAATTGTGTTTTTAGGAGGTGCTTTAAAGGTTTAAAATTGGATTTCCGTTGCTTTGACGGCGATTTGAAGTGTTAAAATGTAGTATTTTTCAAACTTAAACGATGCTTTTTTCAAATTTATGTTAACTAAAAACAGTTTCGACCCAGCCACGTGACAAAGTCCATCCACCGCAACCAAAACACGTTGTCCCCATACTCCGGAAACTTGATTATGATTCACTCCGTTCCGGGACCAACAATTTTAAAACTTCACTTCTTTACATTTTCCATTTTACATCCTCTGTCCAGCTCGTCCATCTTTTTTTTCCATCAGACGTTTAGAGTTTCTGATTCTGATGGCCCTTCTCGACCATGCGTCTGACAGTGACGGTTCAGTAACTTCAGATGGGGGACATAGGCTTCTGTCTGTCATGTGCAAACAAACAGCTCCATCGTTGGCACGCATGCATTTTTTGGATTTCCGCCCTGATAAAAGTCCCCTTGATGGTGTGAAACTAAATTAAATTGTCATCCTGGAGGTCGCTGACTGCCTCGAGCCTCGGCTCGACCCATCCGGCAAATGACATTTATTTGTTTGCAACTTTTACATGGATGAGCACACTTTTTGGTGGAATTTAAACTTGCATAACTTTATCAACTAAAATTGGGGGTACTATTCGGTCATTGCCACAATGGTAGTAAAACAATGAAAAAAGTTCAACTACGTGACTGTTTTCGTAGTCCCAGCTGACGGCAATGTTGTTGTAATGTCTGGACACCACTAGTTTGACTGTCTAATGGAATCATAAAGTAATATTTACCTGACATTTGTGACTTTTTGTGACCGAAAATGGCCACCATTACGGTACATTTGGTTAAGTACATGTTTCATGTTATATATAAGCTCGGTTTTGACTGGTTATAATAATCTAATTTCCTATTGAGAAACGTTTTGCCTGCCCCCAAAGAAATGCGACACCATCTGCAACTTGGCAAATTCCTTTCTTTCCTTTCTTTGATTCATAAAAACGGCATAAACGAGTTGCGAATTCACGGAATTGGCCCTATTCTGAATGGAGCCATGTCAACTAATGTAATGTGTTAAGCATATCAAAAAGGCGGAAATATATTAGTTGCAAACATGGTTTCGCCTCCCGATGGAGTGACGTCGACGTCCTCGAGGAATGCCTATGCTTATCTCGAAGAAGTCCTTGAAAAAAATCTCTAACTAAAAAGGGCGACGCATCTCATGCCAGTGCACTACAAAAATAGTGTCTGGCAAACTTCTTTTTGTAGCTGTGGTCACATTGCTTCTGTCTAGGGTTTCCGTTGTGCCATGGCATATCTCATGTTAAACATTGCGTGATTCCCGTTCGAGGCCCATCCAATGCCAATGACCAAGAAAAGGTCATTCATGGCCAGGCGGCCAGTCGATTCATTAGCCGTTCAACTTCCGATTCCGTCGTAAACAAATTTTTGGCTTTTCCATAGCTTTTCATTCAAAACCTATTCAAATCCAATACGCCAGAACGGCGAGGTTGCCTTTTTGACGTCAAAAACATACGTTGCGAACATAAATGGATTAACAGGAGATGGCCCAAGCTCCCCTAAAATTAGGCCTCCCTGCAGTTCGGTTTTTGGCCATTGGCCGAAGCCAGCGTTGAAAGATTTTTCCTCCATTGTTGCAGACGGTGGCCCAAATGGCTTTCAAAGGGTGTTTTTGTGCCCTTTTAATGACGTTGCAAAAGTCAGTCCTCCATTTTTCGACTTTCTAACCAATGTTTTACGTTTGTACATAAATTTAATGCATACATATTATACCTATATTTATAAACTTCATGACTAATGTCAACTCGAACTTTCTACACCATCGTAAAGTCGGTTTTATTACAATAATTTACGGGTCTGTTTATTCAACACCAGCCGACAGGTGCCAAAAGTGATATTTTCAAACAAACGAAAGTGCGCACCTGTTTCGTAAACAAAACAATTACACTTCTAGTGCCGTAGTAAATTAGTTTTTATAAACTTGGAACATGTGATCACCAGGTGTAAACCGGCCATTTACAGGTTTAAATGATGTGTTTCCGTTTCTAAATTCTCATTAACTCTGTTTTTGGCTATTTTTAAAGAGGAAAAAACTTTGCCATGGTGTAGCTAACAAAAATCAGCAAAAAGTCCACCTAAAAGGACATGCCCAGCTGACTGAAAACTGTCTCTAATTATTACCCTCATGATTATCTTAGTCTTGTGATAAAAGTCAACAGCATAGTCACCCCTGGCTAGCCACCCATAGCTTGTATCTATATTATATTTAATGTTATATGCATGGCTTATTAGTGCTTCTGGTATTTGAATATAGTCGGGAACAACTAGGGTCGAGGGTCGGCTCAGAGTACAGTAATCCGAGGCAACAAATTTGTTTCCGCTCAACGTGCACTAGACTTTATTCGTTTTGGACCCTCAATTGGTCACATCGGCACATATGTGCATCAAGTGAGAGGCTTGTTCGTTGATTTCGAAGCGTCCTCAAGAGCAAAGGTTAGGCGGATTCGATGTTCTATATAAGAGCCCGCCCTGAGGACATGGGGCTTTTTGATGCTCTGTGTTTTGTTAATTTTCGATGTGGGTAGGGAAGGGTGACTAATGGGGCGGATAATCACGATGCACTTGTAAATGTCAGATAATTAGATGTAAAAATGCAAGATTTTTGTTATCATGACTTTTGGAAACGCTTTGAACTTACTTGGAAAAACCAACATTATAATTTTCGCTTTTTCAAATCATCAAAACCACGGCCCCCTCCATCTTTAACGTGTCCTGGGGCGTTCCTGTGCCAATTACACTTGCCAACATTTTCATGCCTTTTCCTTGCTTGAGCTGACCGTACACGTGCCCTAGTTCCTACCCCCAGGGCATGCTCTACTAATTATACCTCCCCTTTTCCGTTTTTTCGGTGGTTTGGTGATGCGAAACGAGATAAAAACAATCACTCTCTTTATTAGTAGCAAAAAAGTCAACTTGTTTTGCCAACAAATAACATCAGCCTGTGCCCTTCTGCACTCATGCGCGACAGACACACTTCCTCTTCATATTTGGCTTGCCTTATAATACGCCCATAACGCGTGTAACCTTGTTCTTTCAACTTTTATAATAAGCTGTTAGCCCCACTTTTGGCACGTAGGTTGCGCTCGCCTGCCTTTTTACTCTTGTTTATCCAAGTTAGATTGGAATTGGAAATCGCCAATGTTATTTTGTGGAGCCCCCATAACCCTCATGTCTTGACTCGCCCTCCATATATGCTTTTAATTCTTTTGTTATGCTTGTTTTGGATAACAATACCAAAATAAAAATGTCTCCATTCAAATATGCATTCTAATGTTTTACGCAGTAGTCTTTTGTGACGAAGACAAAAAATCCCATTACATTTACAGTGTCAGCCAGGGCAAAAGAAAGGCTAAGAATTAAAAATCCACCTCTTTTGGGCTTGCCCGGATACGTACTTGTTATTCCAAACCATGAGTGTATCCGCGTTTGCATGCTTTTAGTTTCTGAGATGACGTTTCGCGGAATATATGCCGATTAGACGATTAATCCGACGTGTTTTACGTTTAAAACACTCCTTAAGATTAAAACTTCATCCATTCCAGTGCTGCCTACCTATGCTATGCTCCCAAGAACTCGAGCTTTTCGATCTAGAAAACAATGACACTTTAGCGTTTTTGAATGCTCTTATTAATGTATCCAAGTAAGACATTATAAATTTACTCAAATTTTGTTTATTTTATGCTTTGTATTTCAGCGGTTATGGTACAATACACAAATATCTCGCCCCAATAATATGTCTCGTCGGATCAGTCGTAAATTGCGTCCATCTAGCTGTCTTAACAAGGCCTGTAATGCGAAAATGCGCCGTCAATCGACTGCTTTCGCTTATGGTTGTATGCGATATCACTACAATGGTGTCATACATCATTTTTATGATTCGATTCGGATTCATGATGGACCTCAACAATCCACCGAAGGGTTACGCTCTTCATTGGATCGTGTTTTTGCTTATCCATGTCGTTTTGAGCATTGCCATGCATACGATCACACTTTACATGAGTGTGGCGACGGCATTTGTGAGGTATAAGGCATTGAAGGAAGTTGGAAGCAAATGGAATCAGAGTGATTCGGCATTGTAAGTTTTTCTTGATTGATTTTTGGAGTTTTAAAAAAGTTAGTTTTGGCTCCGCCCATAATGACGGGTCTTGTTTACCCCATCGAAATGCAGCCCCGTGCCGCGCTGAATAAGAATACAAAAAATTAAACCGAAAAAAATGAAACTATTTACCACCAATATACGTCAGCACAGCCCCCACTTTTTGACGTTTAAGCGTAATTATACGTCTTTGGGAAAGCTTTCTTAATGTTTGCACGTTGAGTCCCTGAGGGCATGCTGTGTCTGAATAGGCTTACATTTTTTTAAACATTTTGTTAAAACTTTAACTTCCGTCGGTTCTGTCAGTCTGTTAATCGTATTACAAATGAGCACAGACTAGACTTTTGTGCCATACCAGTTCAGACAGACAGAGAAAAACATCTGCTGCGCTATCTAGACAAAAATTATGGTTGCCTTTAACAATGTAACATTTTTCGCCTCTTTCCAGGCCAATCTTCATCGTCATAACAATTTTCGTCACAGCCTTATGCATTCCGACATTTTTGGTCCACGAAATTGTCCACGTCGACAATGGCAATGGCACCGGGGACCTTTACATGGTGGAGTTGAGTGAATTAAGCCGCGGCAACACGTGTTTTGTTTTTAAGGCTAATTTGTGGTTGACTGGCATTGTTTTTAAAGTGAGTATAGCTTCAACTTTTTAAATGAGGTCTCTAATTTGTCGATTGTTAGGTCATCCCATGCCTGATGCTGTTCATCTTCACGATAGCCCTCTTATCAGAGCTCGACCTCAATCGCCGTCGCCGCCGACGCCTAACCTCCGGCGCTTCGATGGCATCAAAACGAATCTCAAAGAAAACCGATCGAACAACATTAATGCTGATCGTTTTAATGACAATTTTCATTGTTACAGAATTTCCGCAAGGAATTCTAGCCATTTTAAATGGCCTTTTTCCTAATGATATCCACCAGTTTGTATACTTATCCCTCGGTGAAATCCTTGATCTCCTAAGTCTTATCAATTGTAATGCCAGTTTCGTAGTTTATTCCATTATGAGCTCAGTGTACCGTACTACCTTGAGAAATTTGATCGATAGGACTTATAACGGGTTGTCTTTGTTTTCGAGCCGGTCAATGACGAAATCTGTCATTGCTGAGATGACCCAGTTGAAGTTTGTTGATGAGACTGACATTTTGTTGTGAGACGCCTTTGAAACTGTCCAGACTTTGAATAGTAAACACGATTTTCACTTTTTTTGTATTTTAAAATGATTGTAATTCGTTGTTGAATACGTGTATAATAAAAATTACTACATTTCTTCTGAAGATAAGCTCTTACCTACGGTGAACAATTACGCAATTATAAGCTTTATTGTTATGATGAACTTCAAACTCACCTAATTGGCACTTTTTTGGTGTTATTGTCTGAAGACTTCTCCCTCCCGACCCTAAAAACGATGACCTCAAACCGCACCTGTCAACATTGCCCTCCCCAGCCACCCTTAATCCTGACCGGGAAGTTGTATACACAATCTTAGATACATTGAAGTACACGATACGCTTTATGTACTCTTTATTTTTGCTTTCCTTCACAGATATTCCTGGTATTCTTTCTGTCTTAATTATTTACA
>KB455565.1:448440-468866 GCA_000341325.1 Panagrellus redivivus | reverse complement strand
CTTTGTATAACAAAAGCGACACACTTTTTCACTTAAACGTTATACTTTTTTTTTCAGTGTAATAAATAAGTTATATTATGGGGTCTGATGACAATTTGTCAGAGATCTAAAACTTTACTTTTCGAAAACACGGTGCCACCCTGACAATCAGTAAAGCTGTCATTACCCCTTCAAAACAACCTCCTCAAAGCATAGTTAGAACGAATGCATGACAAAATCAAAACACGCTATTTGAAAAGTTACAACAACCCCAAAGTACATCTAATCGTTGATCTCTTTCTAGGAACCCAATCAAACTTCTCTTTTTAGGCACATTTTTTCCCCAAAAAACACGGCACGCTGGCTGCAACGTTTCCGACATCCGACAAACTCAAACCCCTCTACGAATACATTCAATTTCAATTCTAGATGGCTGAGCTGAGTGTCCGTCAGGCTCTGCTCTGGACGGCAAGGGCGACACAAATCAAATTGGAAAGATTAAACGAAGAAATCGCGTTGGTGTTTGGCTTTGACGGCCGAAAGAAACCCATTTTTATCCAGCTAAAGGCTATCCAAAAACGAAACGCGAATGAATGCTTGAGAAAGTGATGAGAAAACGGCTAATGAAAAAGCGACTTGGCCGGACTGACCGGGTTCGCCTTGGCCAGACATGCAATGTACAGCGGTCCGGGTGCCCCCAAAAAAGTAGAGAATGAACAACGGCATCCTTGAAACTGACTGACTGGCCGGATGGCTAGCTCTCGCTCGGCTCGAGAGTACAAAAACCATGCCCTGGGATGATGGTGACATGCATGTGTGAGAGGCGTTGAACCGAAACGCCCCGAAGTATGGGGCGGGTCACTCTGGGGACTGACGGTACCCATGTTTGGTGGTGGTTTTTCAAAACTTTGTGAAGTACGATGTTACAAAAAGGCTGCATTTTGGTGGATAAGACGACGGAAACGGCTTCCGACGGACGTTGAGCGTGGTATGTTGTTCAAATTTGGATGGTTGGATGGGTGGAAAGAGAAAAACAATGATAAAAATAGCAGTTTGGGGATCAAAAGGGTGGTTTAACTTTCGAAAAATGGCAGCAAAAAGTGGTGTTTGTCATTCTTTGTTGGCAATTTTGGACAGTTTCGAGGATTTGGCGATGATAAATGCGTTTTTCGGGGTTTCTGATGATAAATGGTGATGCAAAAGAGATGCAGGACTCGGATTAGGGCAATTTGAGGGCTGGATTTGACAAATTCTAGCCCATACCTCAATGTTTCACTAAACCTACAGTGTAATCGTAAGTAAGAACAAACCCCATCAAAGTATTTTCCAAAAAATGTATCCCAAAAGCCGCTCAAAATTCCCATGCAACACATAAATAAACCCAACCGTCTCGAAAGACCTCAAAAGATTCAGACGTCAGCGCCCACGGTTTAGCTTTTCGCCCTCTTGGGACTTCTATTTGGCACCGGGTGTCATCGCGTGACAGTTTTCATGACATGAACGCCCCGTTGAACCACTCTTATCCGCAAATAAATGCCCTTGGGGTTGTTTATCGCTACTGAACAGAATTGCAAATGCCACCAAAGCATTCAAGAAAATCAATGTATTTAAAAACATACCTCAAAACTCTGACGACGTTCAGGGCCAACATTCGTCAGCATGGCGCCTGGGGCTCCCGAAATTGGTGATACATGACCGCTACTAACCATTGGCATGACGAACGTGCTGCTATTTGTCGAAATAAAAATATTATTACGTGCAAAATGGCGTGTGTCAGCAAATTTGAGAACCTTGACAGTTCAAGTGTGCAAAATTGGTCGGAATCAGATGGCTTTATATCCATCCGGTTAACCATGCGTGATCACAGCTTATGGGGAATCGGGACAGCCCCCACGCCGGATTATGGTTTGATGATCAATCGTTTTGGTCATGCAGATTTGCCTGGAAGTTCCTGCAACCACCTGAATCATGATGACAATAACATACGTGTGCAAGCGAATTTGACGTCAGCAGGAATGTGCTTTTACGTTTGAAACGTGAAACATGTGTGTCATACTGTGCGATGGACACACATTACTCAAATTGATTAGTATAGGTGCTTATAAACTTTTTAACTTATAATAACTGTTTAAAAACTACACAATGCAAAATTTTACGCATTTTTTGTAAAAACAGCGTCAAAATTCACCGACATTATTACCCCATTCCGAACTGCTTTTTCCTATGCGTGCATGGTTCAGTTGGTGAGCGCGCTCGATTTGTGTCTCAACGCGCTTGGTTCGAGTTTGCCAGCGGCCACGCTGTTGCGTGATGAATATCGTTATCCCGATCATAACAGGTTTTGATGATAATTGTACACTCTCTGACAACTTTTTGCTTTTTATTTATGTTACTAATGTTCCTACCCTTTACAGACAATGGAATTTGCAATCAATGACGGCCCATGGCAGCTTTTCTCCGACGCAGCGGCTTTACAAACATCCTCAACATCGATTTCGTTGAAAAGGGTCCACTTTCGATGGCTTGAAACATCCGAATCACTCGATGCCGACTACGATGAGCTGAACAACATTGTCCGCCTTCGGAATTTTGAATCTATTTCTACTGATGGCGGTTTGTGGCTGCTGCCGTGGGCGATGTTTGCGCTTCGATCGATTTCACCGAAAGCTTCGATTTGCGCCGACCTCCCCGCCGATTCCACCGATAGCGATCTTGAAGACACCTTCCGTCGAGCTGGATTCATCCTGCATGGCGGGAAGGCAGTTTTTCCGATGGCAACGACGTCCTTTGACCATCAAAATCCGGAAACGAGCCCAAACATTGCCAATGCGTTGGACAAGCTCGTCAAAACCGAAGAACTCTGCGGCAGATCAATTCTCCAAGAGCAATATCAGCCCTATGTCTGGCGGCACTGCATCAAGGAGCCAACATTCTGGGGGATCATCAGGATGGGGGCCGAGATCTCGAAGCATTTCGACGCGGAAACTGTTTTTGGTCAAGAAAGTGAGTTGCACCTTTTGTAATACAATTTTATATATATTTTTTTCCAGAAAGAGAGTCTCCATTACCCAAAGAAGCCTCACTGCGACTAGACACCCTCTTGAGGAGGATCCACTCCATCTGCGACGACCACATGAACAACCAGCCCTTCGCCGATGTTCCCCAACAGTATCGACAGATTTACGCGATGGCGGCCTACGAAAGAGCAAAGTTGAAGCTTCTGGAAGACAAGCCACTCGCAGCGTTGAACATTTTGGACGATGGAATCCTGAAGGGCATTCAATTTGATGATCGGAATCTGTCCAAGTTCGCATCATCGATTTCGAAGAAACTTTTGCCATTGCCGCCGGCGATAAACTCGAACCGCCCTTTGGAATCGGCTTTTCCGATCCCGGATAAACTTCAATGGAGCGTCGACGTCAAGACAGAAGTCCGACCCAGCCTGGAAGCTTTCTACAAGCACTGTGTTGCCGCGGGGAAGCCGATGGTGATCAAAGGGATGGTTGAAGCATTTCCAATTTTTGAGTTTTTCGAGTACGTTTTTCTCATTTCAATTGAATGTTTTTATATATATTTTTCAGTTTTGACTACCTCAACAACACCCATGGTCATCGAAAAGTCCCCATCGAACTCGGCTCCAGCTATACCGATGACGACTATTCACAGGAAATCGTTTCAATCCACGAATATCTGTCAAAACACGTCTTTTCAACCACCCAATCAACCGCCTATCTCGCCCAGCATGCCCTCCTGGACCAACTCAACCTCACTGATACAGTACCCGTCCCAGACTATGCTGCCATGCTACCAAATAGCGAGGAAAGCGTCGCCGACCCCACCATGAACGTCTTCATCGGCCCCAGTGGCACCCTTTCGCCGCTTCATTGTGATCCCCGGCCGAACTTCTTCTGCCAAATCCGTGGAAAGAAGTTCGTCCGACTCGTCGATCGAAAACATGTTGACCGTGTCCCCGTCGATCCAGAATCGATGAATTCGAATTCATCCATCGCGGATTTCGAGAATCCCGATTACGAAGAATTTCCAGAATTGGTCGGTCTCGAGACAGATGATATCGTTCTCGAAGCTGGAGATTGTCTTTTCATGCCGGAAAGGTATTTCCATCTGATGAGAAGCTTAACTCAGTCAATTTCGATCAGTATTTGGTGTTAAAAGTCCGATTTTATTGGAAGTGGTACAATTTAAGAAGGAGCACTCGTAATTAAATTATTAAAGCCAAGGGACAATGAAATTGACAAATGAAAGAATGAACAATAACACGTGAAAAATTCGTGGAATGTATTTACAACTATGTATGAAATGAAAAAAGCAACCTGAAACCAAACAATTACCCATGTTTGTACGCGTAGTTGGGCGGAAGCATAGAATTCAGATGGCCATGGTTGTTGTTATTAGCATCGTAGACGGGATTTGCGGTCTGGTAGAAACCTCCGAAACCACTGAAGCCAGCAAACGACGATTGATACTGGCCAAGTTGCAGCTGTTGCAGCGAAATGGGGGTAGTGGGAGGGTAGGCGTGGCGCCACAGGTGTCCTGGAAACTGGAAAGGCCCCTGGCTGTGGATGTTCGATGGTCCAGAAACTTGGCAGCCCTGATTGACCTGAGGCAATGGAGGCACTTGTCGACCCATTTTATGGGTAATAGCGCTGATACGGTCTATCAGGGACGAGACAATGGCGGCATCGGCTTCAGCTTGGGCAATGGTGGGATTCTGAGGGTTTTGAGATAGGCTCGGAGGCGGAGTAGAGATCGTCAGTACGTGTCGATTCTGGGGAATTTGAGCTGGATTCGGAGGCACGGTAGTCCAAGCCAAGATATGCCGATTGTGGGGATTCTGAGCTGCTGGACCTGGAGGCGTACGGTCGACCAGCGACGAAACAAAGGCTGCATTCGCTTCAGCTTGGGCTGTCTTCGGATTTTGGGCGTTTTGAGCGGGAGCCGGAGGCGAGGTCATGATGTGCTGATTCTGGGGATTCTGATTCGGAGGCGGGGTCGTGATCGTCAGCATGTGTCGATTCTGGACTATCTTGCCCCCAGTCGATGGAATGGTAAACCGTCGGACGGGTTTTACTTGAATTGGCCCCGGTTCCGGAACTGCCTGCCGAGGGCGATCTTCCTTGGCAACCTCCCAATCGTCCTCTACCTGCGACAATTCCTGCTTCGCTAACTCAGCCTCCATCGTGCTACCCTTCTTCGGCGAAATCTGACCACGCTCAATCCGCATTTGAAGCCATTCACGAGCCTGAAAACAACACCATTCCTTCAAACAATGAAGACCACGTGAACCCCACATGCTCAAAAAACCCCGACCCAGAGCAAAGACAAACGACATTGCGTGCAGAATTGTATCAGAAAACGTCAAGTACAAACCTTGTTAGTCCCACCTCGCGGCTTCACGACCAATTTACGTCCATAGAGGCGGAGACCATCCATCATCTCGCAGGCGAAGATCACTGATTCCTCGTCCTCGAATTCGATAAACGCAAACGGGACTTGATTGTTTTCGGAGTTCGTCTTGACCGTAACTTCGTATATGGGGCCCATCTGGAAGGAAGGGGGTAGTTAAAAACGGAAATTAGTACCCGAAAAGAGGCCTAACCTGGAGAAACAGCTCGTACAGCAAATTCTTATCAACCTTCTCGGTGAAGTTCGTCACGAAGAGCGTGCGCTCCATCGGGCAGAATTGAGTCATTGTAAAGTACAGCCGTACCGGGAATGACCGAGGAAATGAGGAAGGAAAAAGTTAAGAAAAGGAAAGCGAAATGCGCGAAAATGTTGCGAAAGAGAGGAACGTCATTGGAGGTGTGCATGGGAGAAAGGCGTCCGATGAGTGTTTCCTTTTTTTAATAAAGAGCGTGGGCGTTGGTATGCAAATTTTTAACATTTTTCTTATATAATGTGTGTTTTTATTGCAAAAATGACTTGATATTAGCGGTATTTATGTTTTGCTTTTAAGAAATTATAAAATGTTAAAAATTTTCAGTGTTGTAATGGTTTCAAAAACGGTTCGTGTGAAGAAACCCTTCCCCTGCTAGCTTATTACCCTCACCGCCCCTGGCCCTCAAACCACCGTTCCGGGACCAAGCGTTCCGTCAAATCGCGGCCCGAAAACGTGAACCAAAACCCACCCCGACCCTGGCCGTCCCTCCTCCCCACAATGCTTGTTATTTCGGCTTATGTTAGCTTTGCTAATGTGCATGTCACGAACAGCCGGATATTGATTGTCTGTCGTCGCCTTCCTGCAAGCTAGCCCCCCAGCCGGCAGCCATTGCTTGAGTCGAGACGTTTCCGGAAAAACACCCAACGTTTCTTTCCCATTCGCGACGAATTCCGATTTCCCATTTCATTCCACAATTCCATCCCCGGTGCATGTCTACACACCTCCACCTTGGTGTTTTACCACTCTTTATAGCCTTCAGTGATCATAAATGAAAGCTTTGCAATTGCTTTTCGCGCTGAACGAAATCACGTGTTCGAGCGAGACCGGCCCCTCTCCCGTTGGCAATGATCATTGCTCCGTCGTCGATGTTTTCAATTTCTGGTCCGTTATATATACCATCCTACACGTTGTGTGTTTCTTTTCACCTTTTTTTGCCCCTCGTTTCCGTTTTAGCCCAAAAAGCCCTGTTTAAAGTTACTTTTTATATATTTTTAAACAAAACCGACTCATAACCAGTGCTTATCAGTCGTCTGTTACCCATACCACTAAACTAATAGCTTGTTTTCAGTCATCGCTCCATCTAGTTCCGCGGAACTTTGATCGATTGACCAATAAACAGAGCGGTAAGGCGACAGGGCGGAGAGCACGTAATACGGAAGACACGACAACCCCGAAGAGCGAAGATGACCGTCACAACTGACGCCAGAAGCAACTCTACCCCGACCGGCGTAGACGAGACCGGTCTTGGCGACGCGGTAAACGATTCTGGTGAGTGACGCTGTTGATTGTCTTATCGAAAAAGTTCAATAGTTGGCGCTGCACAAAGAAATCGATAGCTCGGTTTCGGTTGCTGAGGAATTGTGAGCTTTTTGTGATCGATTATGACAAATTTTGTTATTGTTTTGCTCCATTTTGACTTTCTCGGTCTGCTTGTAAATTTCTCAGTTGAAACGGCGTATTTTTGGTTTAATTTTTTGAATTTTCATGCAAAAATAAGAGTTTTTCCAGGTCTGTCGCTACCATCAGATGCCAACGGCTGTCCATTCCAAATGCCGCAATCAGTAGAGAGCTTCAAGGAGTTTATGTACAAGGTTGGTACACATTTTGCTGCTATTTGAAAGATAAAGTTCAAAAATGACGTTTTCAGACGCAAGAAGCGCGCCGCGAAACAGTCAAAGCCATCCTAGACCATGCCGAATTCGATGTCGAGAACTACTATGCCCTCAAGAAAGCCTATTCCATCATGACGGATGAAAACACGACGCTTTTCCAGCGAGAAATGACGGTTACCGGGAACAGACGATTCGTAGTCAATGTTAAAGATGAAGTTCTTGGCTTTGAGGTCAGTCTATTCCTACTTTAATCAATAATCACATTTTAAACTTTTCTTTTCAGAAAGACATCCATTTCCTCGAAGCCCTGATCCACATCCAAGACGACAAAGACCTCTCAACCCTCGCCGATGCGTACCCGCTGGTCGATCTGTCAGAAGTCCTCGCTCACTTTTATCCAGAATCCTTCCTGGACGAAGTCGATCAATGTGTAGAGTTTTTGAAGAAGTTTGTCAAATCAGCTGAAGAACACCCCCAAGGAAAGAAGCCGATTCTCGTGACTGATTGGGATGGAACCATGAAAGATTACTGCAGCCAGTATGCGACGAATTTGCAGCCTGTCTACAGTGCACTTGGAATGGCAAACTTTGCGAAGCGATTCACAAGATTATCGGCAGTACTAACGGCAGGGCCTCTCAGAGGGCCGGGAATTCTCGATTTGACGGCACTTCCGATCGATGGACCGATATTGTTCAGCGGTAGTTGGGGTCGAGAGTGGTTTTTGAAGGGCCGGCGGATAGTGCACAAGGACGACATCTCTGTGGAGGGTATTGATGCGTTGAATCGTTTCCAGGATGAGGTTTGTTGCACATTTTAGGTAGTTTGGAAGTCTATTTTCACTCTTTTCAGATGCAAACCCTTCTCCACGAACCCGAATACTGCCAATTCGAACTCGTCGGCAGTGGCGTTCAAAAGAAGGTCGATCGTCTCACCCTCGGCGTCCAAACCGTCTGCACCCAAGTTGAATCCGGCCTCTCAACCCAGTACCAAGACGAAATCCGCGAACGAATGCACCGAGTCGATCCCAATGGCCAAGTCCTCCACTACGACCCATCGACCGAGCTCGAAGTCGAAGTTGTCGTCCACAATGATGGCACCGTCTGGAACAAAGCCGACGGCGTCGACGTTGTCATTCAAACGATGGGTGATACGCTCGATCCACCCGGAAGAGTACTCATTTGCGGTGATACGGCTTCAGATTTGCCGATGGTGTCTTTCGCTGTCAAGAAGAACCCCGAGGTTTGTCTTTCCACTTCCCCTATCTTCCAAAAGCCCTAATTTACATCCCTTCAGGGCACAATGGCCATCTTCGTCACCCAGAAGCCCGAACTCCGTGAACGCGTCCGCACTCTGCTCCCTTCAGAATCGCAATCTTGCTTCGTCTCCTGTCCCGACGTCATCCACGCTGCGATGCATAAGATCCTAAAGGAGAGCATGGCCAACTAGGCTAGCTATCATAACGCCCACCCAAATCCCTTTTCATATTGTCTGTCTGTTTTTGCTCACACTAGTCGTCTTTTTAACTTCATTAACACAAGTTTTGTAAATTCAATTCACCAATTCACCTTTTCAATTGTCTATTTAAAAGTAGTTTTTTATAAGTTTTACATTTTATGGGTAGTAATATTGTGATTGTTAGTGTTGTTCTCGAATTGAAAATCGGGAACAAAGGAAAATTAAATTAAAATTTTGTTTGTTTTGGAGAAAAGATAAAGCGAGTAAGTCAAATTGTGAACAGTTGAGTGGTGACATGAATGCTTTTTTAACAGTTGAAAGCAATCTGTGACATATTGAAGTCTGGCAGAGGAGGTGTGAGATGTATGTTTTTTTTTCAGAAACGATGATATTATACGAGTTTTGATTCCAAACCGATGTTATTTTTACTGATTTTTGTCGTAACTTTGCTACAGACGGGTGTAACGGCGCAGAATCTCCAAACTGAATCCAACTGTAAGGCTTCTGAATCACTTTTTGAGTGCCAATTTGACAGTTTCAGCATTACTGATATCCTATGACGGCTACTACGACACCCCCACCAGGAAAGCCATCCTCGAAGAAGCGCAGCCTCAGATTATCGGAAGATACATCATTGAAAAACGGAACAACTTATTCTCCGATTTTGACCTGATCCATGGAGCTTGTTTGGAAGCTTCCCGTTTTCTGGCGCATAAGCGGATTGTCAAGGTATCTGAAAACCACGTCCAACATTTCCGACAGCCATTAGCGACTTCATTCGATTCGAGGACGTCGAAACATTTGGATATTCGCCAGATTACGGATCTTCTTCGAGCCGATCGCCTCTGGGCAAATGGATTCACGGGCAAGGGCATCGATGTGGCCGTGTTTGATACGGGTCTGACGAGAAGGAGGGCGTTCTTTCGGAATGTTAAGGATGTGAGAGACTTTACCAATGACGGGAATCCGGCTGATAGTGAGTTTTTTACACTTTTTTTAATGCATTTTTGAAATTTGAAACCATTTTGCGTGCAAAAATGTGGGTATACGGTATCGTTCACGAGAAAACAATTGTATTTAAAGATCATTTCTCAATTAAAAAAGTTTCCGTGAAATACGATAGTAAGCATTGTCATTCCAGAAGTCGGCCACGGCACCTTCGTCGCAGGCCTTATCGCCAGTTCCCGTAAAAGTTGTTCCGGAATCGCGCCCCGAGCCAATCTACACATTTACAAGGTCTTCACGAAGGATCAAGTCAGCTCAACGGCCTGGTTTCTCGATGCCTTCAATGCAGCCCTCCAGGCAAACGTCAACATTATCAATTTGAGCATTGGGGGGCCTGATTTCACTGATCAGCCATTCATGGACAAGGTCAGAGAGGTCACAGCTGCCGGGATTATCATTGTGTCGGCGATTGGCAATGATGGACCAGCTTATGGGTTAGTCTTTGACATTGGTTTATGACTTGAAGTGTATACAGTATGCCATTTCCAGGACCCTGAACAACCCAGCTGATCAAGGTGATGTCATCGGAGTGGGCGGGATCAACATCGAGGACCATGTTTCACGGTTTTCTTCACGTGGCATGACAACATGGGAGCTTCCAAGTGGTTACGGTCGTGTGAAACCCGATCTCGTCGCATATGGTGTTCAAGTGTTTGGAGCCGCTATCAATGGAGGATGTCGAGTGTTATCTGGGACGTCTGTTGCGGCTCCTGTGGTTACAGGGGCTTTGGCGCTGATTTTGAGGTACGTTTTTTAAATTATTTTTGAAGCGTGGCGTATGGAGTAAATTTTTTCTGTTTTGATACTTATTTCAATTTATCCGATTTTCATTTTTACATTTTCAGTTCGGTACCACCAGAAAACCGCCGAAACGTCGCCATGATCAAACAAATCCTACTCGAAGGTGCCAAACGCCTCGAAACCCCAACAAACATGTTCGAACAAGGAGCAGGAAGGCTCGATTTGCCATCTTCATTTTATCACATCCAGAAGTACTCGCCCAAAATAAGGTTTGACTTTCAAAAAATCTCACTACCGTAATCCCATCTTTTAGCATCTTCCCGTCCTACATCGACTATCTAGAATGCCCTTACATGTGGCCATGGTGTTCTCAGCCGGTTTATCACACTGGTTTGCCGGTTATCTTCAATGTAAGCCACTTTTGAGCTTATCATTCTGACTAAAGTTCTGTCTTTCAGCTAACCCTCTACAACGGATTCGGAACCAACGGCGAAATCATTGAAAGCCCTGTCTTTGAAGCCCTGGAATCCGACAACGCAGGGATGCGAAGGGGATATCCCCGGGGATTTCCCCCGGGGGATATCCCCGGGGATATCCCCATTTTTTGATTTCCCCCGGGGGATTTCGCAACGGACTTTTTGAAACATCTCAAAATTTTTGATCAATGTCATCAAAACATCATGAAAATCGTGATTTCCGACAATGTTAGAACCTTAGAAGGAAATTACCCACAAAGGAATTCTTTAAACTAATAATACGATACCGTAACATTAAGGACCAAAAAAACCCAAAAGTTGGTGCCGGGGGATATCCCCCGCATATCCCCGGGGATTTCCCCGGGGATATCCCCCGAATTGATTTCCCCCGGGGGATTTCGCATCCCTGCGACAACGGCAATCTTCTGGACGTAACTTTCGAATATCGCCATCGAATCTGGCCATGGAGCGGCTACTTGGCAGTTTTTGTCAGAGTGAAGCCAGAAGGAGAAGCATTTACGGGTACAGCGAGCGGTCAGGTCCGGGTTACTGTAAAAACGGGTGATAAAGTAGGAGTTGCTGTGATCCAAATGAGATTGCAGATTGTTCCGGTGCCGAAACTCAGGTTTGTCTACCCTTTTAAAAGTGTTAATTCTGAAATTTTGATGTTTCAGCCAACGCCTCCTCTGGGACCAATTCCGATCAATGCGCTACCCTCCAGGCTACTTTGCCCGTGACGACCTTTCCCAGAAGCATTCTCCGCTAGATTGGACAGCAGACCATCCTCACACAACCTTCAAAGCCCTGTATGACCATCTCCGAAGCCAGGATTACTTCATCGAAGTCCTCGGCGAACCCATCACATGCCTGGTTGAATTCGATCCGACGGCGCTTTCCCGCTATGGCGCCTATCTCGTCGTCGACCCCGAAGAGGAATACTTCCCCGCCGAACTCAACCTTCTCGAAAAAGCCGCCAGAACCCACGGTCTATCAATAATCGCCTTCGCAGATTGGTTCAACGCAACTCTAATCGAGAAGATCCAATTCTTCGATGAAAACACCCGACAGTATTGGATGCCCGAAACCGGTGGCTGCAACATCCCAGCTTTAAATGAGCTCCTCCAGCGATTCGGATTCGCCTTTGGAGATATCATTGTTGACGGACATGTCGAAAATATCGGTGGAAACGTTCTACAAGTCCGATCCGGAAGTGCGTTGATCGCTGCCCCCTATGGTGCAATTTTGGGGTATGGGAAGTTGAAAGACCAGGTGAGCAGACTCGTTTGGCTTTGTTTTGACACATGGTGGAATTCTTTAATGTTTGAAATGTGTCTTGTGTTGATTGTTGCTGTTTCCGAACGGGGAAATGACCGTTCGTTTGTGTTTATGACGTCAGCGTTTTGCACGCCGGGTTGCAAATGGAATTTTTGAGTTTGCAAAGTGTGTGCAAATGGGGGAATGACATCAATGTTGAAGTGCGTGCGAATTGCAATGATTGTATTCATTTTGGAAGTAGTTTTTCGTTGCAAAATTGCAAAATTTAAAACCAAAATGAACTCCTGACTTTTCAATCTGCCTGCAAAATAGCCTACGTGCACCAAGAAAAACCACTACACGAAACCATAACTGACCGAAGTCAGAAGAATCCAGTTTGTGTGTTTTGTGTTGTATTGTAGCCATTCTTCGCAGTCAGTTCATCGTTAAACCATTCTGTTTTCTTCGAAAGGTGACATCTTACGAATGTCACTGACCCCCCACGTGGCCGGTGTCGGCACAGTCAGACTGTTGCCGTGTGCTTTCTGCATTGGCCTCATGGCATCATCCCTCGGTCGGACACCCCCGCAAACAGATGCCGTGGCATTGGTCTCGGCGCCGAGGCCAATCCACACACGCAGATGTTCTCTTGTGCCCTCAGGGCAAATGTAGCTTTTGTCATTCAGGAGGAACTCATGCGACCGGAATTGCTAAAATAGTTTTTACTGTCTGCAGGGGCGCAAAAACAGTTACAAAGAAAGATGTGTTCTTTCAACCCCAGCAGTATTTTATGTTTTATTTATTTGTTTCGCGTATTTCTTCACCCATGCTCTAACAATTGCAGGGCGCCGAATTGGTCTCAGCCTCACCGAACGTCGTCACGAGTGCACCGGTCCTTGGGCTCAATGCGATCACCGGTTCCCAGGGTGATGGCATCATCGCTGTCTTTGGTGATTCCAGCTGCCTTGAAACACCCAATAGTGGTTGCTTTGCACACCTTGATCAGATGCTCGCATCAGCCGAATCGGGTGTGGTGCTGCCCGGCCTTCTGGAGGGGCTAGTTTCGGTGAGTTAAAAATTCCAACTTCCTTCCCACTTCAAAAGTTGCATTTCCTCTCCAATTAAACCCCAGACTCAAAACACGAATCACCCCCGGGCTCGGGTCAGCTCGTCTGATGCCCCTCTTTTTCCCTTAATGCGTACTCTGATGCCCGCGTTTTCTCATCTGGGAGAGTGGACATTCCCTAATGGACCCTGATTTACCCACACGTACTCTACACCTTTCACACTATGAACCCTCATCCGCCCTCGTTTTTTGTTTCAGTCTGATTTACCGGTGCACAGTACACTTCCGAAACGCGTTGTGAAATCGAATTTCGCAAAGTACTCCCAAGTCGTGTCTGGGTTCGATAAAGCATCAAATCCATTGTTTCGCGAAATTCCAAAATGCAGGCCATGGAAAAAGTCACCTACAACCCTCATAAAGAATGTTACATTCCCCGCGTAAGTTTTCAAAAACTACAGTATACCTATTAGCACCTACAGTATACCAATTAAGCACAATTTGCAGTGATATGTTCCCCGAAAGACACTCATTAGACGTAATTGAGATTGAACGCATCCTCGGACCGAGGCTACTGTCGGATTTCGATTCACTTTTGGACAAAAACGCCGCTGGACTGCCTCAGGAATACGATGTCGGCGTGGATGAATTTGAAATCCCGACTGCTTTCTACTACTGTTTCTGGGTATTTGTTGTCATTATCATGTTAACTGGTGCTTTTACGGCGCGACCCCGCTTTGCTCAAGTCGTTGTGACTAAAACCCTTCGGGCTGTTTTGAAAATGTTTAACCGAGTTTAATTTGATCTTTTTTCTGCCATATTTTGAATGTTAAGTTTCAACCCTGAAGTACAATGTGGTTTCTTGTGCATTTCCTCCCCTCACCAACCCCACGAACACGCGGTAGCCTTTCCATTTGTGGCGATAGACTTTGTTCGCAGAGATCTTCGATTCACATGTTTCTTGTTTCAACGATATGTTTCACGGGTATGCTTGTCACCTTTCATGATAATAAATTCTTTGATTTAAAGTGAACGAAAAGAAAAGAAATGAAAAGGATTTTGTTGTGATGAAAACCGTTGAAATGGATGAGCCTGATCAGACTCGTTGTAGTGGTACAGCATTGGACTTTTGGGAATTTGTTTCAATGCGTGCGTTTTTGCAACTTTTGACACCCAATTTGAAACACTAAAGCATACAGGGCACAAAACAAGTGTGTAAAGCGCCTAAGTTTCAAAAAATGCAACAAAACAAAGAAGTGATCAGAGTGATCCAACCTGATTTTGATGACTTTTGAAGTTTCGGTCTTCGGGCAATTGCGTTGAAAATTTTGATAAACGAGTTGCCTGCTTTGAAATTTGTGAAGAAAACTGCAGAATGGCCTTGATAGGAGATGTCTAGCGTGATTTTTTGCACTGAAAGTTTAGTGAATTAGTTGAATTCTACCGGAAAAGCATAAGTTGTAAACAAAAACGCGTTTCAAGAGATTGAAAGATTGAAATTTTGATTCTTTCCACACGTAGTAATAATGAAGTCGGTTGAAGAAAGATGGTGTTATTCGGCCCAATGGCCATGTGTGTTTTGACACCTTGTGCGCAAAGTGATCGCTCGTATCACTCCGATCATAAGAGCACGAATGCAAAACGAGTTCGATCCGAAGCGCCGATCGGGATATGCGTCGGAGAGATTAATTGGTCACTTATCTCTTGATCGCATCGAGCTCGCCCGTAGAAAATTGAAGATAACAACGTGGTGGGGATATATGTAGGTATTTTGCCGTTTTGCCACCATCTGCAGATATGAGCGGATTCTAGTTTCTTCTGGCACTCATCCGCCGACCGATTGACCACTATTAACATTAGGAACGTTGTGGGTCTATTTTTATCCACATTGGTAGATAATCGTTGTGTTTTGGTGCCTTGCTCACTGATACTGATATGCATGTATTGAGGGGCATTCATTGTTTTTGATGACACATTTACTGCCGCGCACGAGAGCAAGCAAATAGTCTGTATCTGTAGATAGAAAGGAGAACCCATGTCCAAATGAACGACGGGACCATGATGGGGTGACGTAATGAGTACACAGAGAGCACGTTGGACACGGTAAATGTAGACCATGATTTGTTTGTCGTGATTTTTTTAAATCACCCTTTTCAGTGGACACGAAAAGGTTCCAATGGATATATGCCGGCAGATATTTGTTTGTTTGATCTTCGGCAAGCACAGTTTTGCAAATGATGTTGATTAAGCTTATCCGATGGATTACAAAAGTGGGCTATAATCGCTTCCGGATCCTTTACTTCGCTATCATTAGTTCTATTGAACTTTGCCCACTTAAAACCGATCTGCATTATATATGTTGAACAAAATTCCAACAAAATTCCTCCATTTGCCATCCCAAAATGTCCCCACAGTGCCCTTCTCCATCATGTCTAATCCGAATCAACCAAAATACACAAGCCCATCTATTTTCGGTCTGCCTGAACGAGTGAACTCAACCAAAACAGAACACATTTTTTAACTGCATTGTAGATCGACAAACAAGTTTGCATCCCATACCCATCCCAAATTGGCAAGTCTGCCGCCTAGATGCATCATGATGAACGGTTTCAAGGTACTACTACAATTCTACAAACCCATGAAGTCAGACTGACACCCAGACAGGTCTATCTTGATGCCCTGATAAAACAAAGTACATAACACGGGTTTGCATACTGTCGAAAACATAAATTCATATTTTGTTCATGCGGTCACTTTTTCCGTCAAAATTGCTCCATAATTGGACACAACTAGACGAAGTACGTCAATGCGGAGGATCGGATATAAGTCAAATCCGTTACATATTTTGTAACACAAGATTAACGCATGTGATTGGGACAGAATTAATGTTGCTATTTATAAGGCTACAAAAATCATGACCAAATTTGGTGCATTTAACATCAAACTTCAGTCATCCATGCAAGTGGATACAGTATGACAAACATGTGCTGGGATGAAATGTGTTTCATTTGATAGTTATGTATGTAGTCTGGCTGGCTGGGTGACGGCTTTAATTCAGCCTAATTTGGTTGGGTTGGGATAAACACGCATTGAAACTGCATCTAATAATAGTGTGTTTTGTTCGCGCAGACATTGCAGAAGTAACGAGATTTATCAAAATCTGGAATGATTGATCTTCCAATGGAAGCAACTTTGAAGGAGTTTGAATGACCAATGGGATTGAAAACTATGAAATTTCAATCTTTCTCAGAATCGCTGAAGACCAAAATTGACGTGCGATCTGAAAAGATAAACCCATCCATCGCCATTTGATTCGCAAACTTACGACAGACAAACGAACCCACGAACTCTGATTCATTTGATAAACTGCCATCAAAAAAGCATCCTTTGCTCAATTCTGCGGTGATTTTTCTTAGTCGCATTACGCAAAAAAAAACCGCTGAATCTCATGGTTTCGGGGGAAGCCTGCAGGCATTTTGCGCGTGAATCAACCCTTCCACGACCACTGTCTGAATCTGAACACGAGATGTGGGCATCCATTTTTGGTACACTTCTATTCCGATGATTTGTGGTCGTGCTCCTCGCAACAAAATAGATAAAAAAAAACGACTGATGGATGAATAGCTCATCACACAGATCACCTCTACCGGGCGCCAAATTTGTTGTTTGTTGCCCTGCGCATTCACATGGGTTGTATACTACCAAAAATATTGGCTTGGCTATTATAAAAAAAGGTAGAGTTCAACTTTGTGGTGTCTTCTTTCGACAATGGGAACCCATAGGCTCACTTGTAGGCGGCGTCCCACGCACCATACTACGGTACCCGTGAGCACAGATCCAAAAGAGGGGTTGCGACGGAGGGGCGGAGCTAATGACGGTTGAGGGAGAATTTGTGCCTTGGTCAAGCGCGACCCCCTCGCCCGCCATCAACACCATAACACAAAATAATGTTACTTAACTACACAAACACGAAGTAGAAGGAGAAGAACGACCACCCCGCCAGCCCCAGAGCCCCTATAAAGGGTTGGCGACGGCAGCCCCGAGGACGCCACTGTTAGCCAGTTCGATCTGAACTCTCTGGGTTGTTTCGGAAGTACAGTTTGACATACTGTTATTTGTAAAATGATGATTACATGCGTGTCTGCAATCAGTTTATACATTTTATTAGTATTAGTAAGTGTTGCTGCAGCGGTTAGTGGCCCATTTACAAAAGATTTTCAAGATTGGTTGGCAAAGTAAGCGTTTTTTCGTGGTGGGACAACTTTTGGGGCGTTTCGTTGCGGGACCAAAAGTGTAAAGCATTCTGTTTTTATCTCGGTTTTCTAGATCTAGCTATGTTGAATACGACTTCCCAGCCCTGCACTACGGTACTGCTGCATCCTTTGGTGGTCGTGATAACAAAACAGCAAGAAAGATCAAGCATCAGCCAGTTATTTTCATCCATGGCAATTCCGACGGCGCATTAGACGACGGTAATGAGTACTCTTCTGGCTGGACCGCTTCCATCGAGCACTTTATGAGCAATGGATACACTTCCGCCGAACTGTATGCCATCACCTGGGGCGATCGAAACCTGACTCATTCCCACGGCCGAACGCATAGCTGTGTCGCGCTAATGAGGGTCCGCAGATTCATTGAAGCAGTCTTGGAGTACACTAACGCCACTCAGGTATGTTTATTTTTGTATTTTGTGCATGTTCTACAACAAGGGTGCACTTCCAGGTCGACATAATTGCGCACTCGATGGGCGTAACCCTTACACGTGCAGCGCTCCATGGCGGCCTTGTACGTGATGATCTCGGTGTTTGCAGCCTTGGGGAACCGCTCAATGATCGCGTCGAAACGTTCCTCGGGATTGCCGGTGCGAACCATGGGATTTGTGGCTGCGGTGGAGTTGCTGTCAATGCACCAGTTTGTGGAATCAATGTAAGTTCAACACCACTTTTTGGTTCGCAATTTTGATCCCCTCGTCACTTCAGACTGGATTCTTCCCCGGACCCCAATGCCACCACAAAACACACCGACTCCCACTTGATCCCGCTCCAAAAACACTCCTCTCCAATGAACCGACCTGCGAAACGGCCACCCCAGATCATCACTGCAAGCCCCACTATGCGCGAAACTTGGCCCATCTGAATGCAGCCACGCACAAAGGCATCAAAGACGCCGATTACGTCTACTCAATGTGGTCTGACAATGACGAGATTCTCGGAACCAACAGTGTCTGGGGCCATTTCACATCTCACATCCCGGGCTCGAACAAGATTCTCATCATGCCAGGAATGCGCCATCACGGTCTCAAGACGAAAACGGTCGCCCAACAGTTCGCTGCCGTCACCATCGGCTGGTAAAAACAGAGCTTTAACCAATACGGTTGTTTAAGTTGATACTACGGAGCGCGAAACAAACATCTATCCAATCTATTCGAGCTTCTAATATCCACAGCGCCTTCACCAAACCCTTACACCAAAAAAGTCAATCATGCTTTTAAAATTTTAAAATTCAATATTTTTAACGTTTTTATTTGCAATGCGATCTCACATGAGGCATCTGCCAGGGCGTTTTTCACTTTTTTATGATAGAATTTTGTGTATACAGTATACTTTCATTCGTTTCTGCAATTGCGAGTTTAGATTTACTTTTGATGTGGGTAATTTGATATAAATAAACTTGATTATCCGAGTATTTATCATTTATTAGTGATACAGAAAAACAATAACCACCTTTTAATCACGCTTAGAAAAGATGTTACTCACAAACATCTGGACTGGAACCGTAATCTCAACTTCAAAACCCCACAACTTTTTAACATTCTTACGAATACCAAGAAATAAACACGATAAGCTTTGATAGAAAAAATAGATGACAAAAAAGTCGACAAACCTGTGCAATTTCGAGCTGATTACAAAAACCGAAACTTGTTTAAAATTAAAAAGAGCGCAAACATAAACAATTGTAATAGGTAAAAGTAACAGCCCAACTGCAGCAATTACTTGAAGATATAATGTTTTGAACAGCATCAATTGCATTTTATAAGTTGAATTGCTCATTTGAATTCTGTTTTTGTTTAAAATTCAAATAAAATTAAAGCAGAGAAAAAATAATATCAAATTAATGGCAATTATTAGTAAAATCATTGCAAAAAAGTAAGTTTAGGTATGTGTGATGCTTTAAGATAGCCATATATCGTGGGATTTTTGGCATGTATCATCTCCAGGAGTTCATATTCGGAAGTTGGGTTTGATCTCACAATGTTCTGGTCGAGTAACGAATTGACGAACATAACAAACACGACATGAAGCATGGAAATAAAGTTGTAAGAAAGTGAAATATGGACATATCTGTGAATGCATGATGCATTAATACTGACTGCATAGCCAACAATGATTACCATCATAATAAAGATCTGAAATGGTAATAGAAAAGGTACACACGTTGTATACCAGGAGTTTGCGCTGTAAAAGAGGAGAAAAGGAAACAATGAAACCTGCTGCCAAAATTCGAAATATAAATTGAAAACATAGGACCAAGTAAGCTGGTTGACTAGGTATCATTTGTAATCGGACATTTCGGATAACGATTTGGTGATAATTATATAAAGTACAAGGCAGAATCAAATTGTTACAGTAGTGAAAGACATTTTCTAGAAAGTGGAATACGCGGCCACCTGGTTAGGATGTTCAAGATCATTGAAAGTCCGTTCTGAGTAGTTTAACGTTGGAAAAAGTAATGAAAAACGTTCAATCCATGTGAGATTTGACATTTAATTAATGCATTAAATACATGATTCAACATGTTGCTTTGCATGTTGGAAGTAAGGTTGAACCAAAGAGTGGCAGCTGCAATTTTTTACCAGGTTTTGACTGTTTAATTAACCCTATTAAAATTCACCTGCAAAATGTGTCGAAATTGCAACATAGTGCAATTGGTAGAAACGTTCAGCAGACAGTTTTTTTATTGACCCCCAATGTTTAGTAAAAAAGATCTACGACATGATGTGTATACTTCGTTTACACAAAACGGAAGTCTATCTGAGAGTACAAAGCTAGTTTATTTGTAATACCGTAATAAAATGGTCACTTTCCAGTAACGCTAATAAAATTGGTTACAAACATCTGGCTTGGAACGGAAACTTCAACTTCGAAACCCAATCGTCGTCGAAC
>KB455565.1:385240-396248 GCA_000341325.1 Panagrellus redivivus | reverse complement strand
GCTTATCTGTCTGTCCGTCCCGTTTAGCAAGGCCCGGTGATTCGTATTATATCCTTTCTTTTTATTGTTCAACCAAATTGTTACAATTTTAATTAATTGATGTCTTGTTTTACTTTCGATTATCTTGCTTTTTTGGTGAATATTCTTAATTTATTAAACAGTCGCATTATTTTACTAACAAATATTGAAAATACAATCATTAAAGGATGATAATCAGTTTCAAATTAAAACTTCTAACGGCCGATCTAAATCTATAATTGAAGTAGTTGACTTTAAGTTCACTGTAAGTTTTTTCGGTGGGGTTGGAAAATTTTCACGGTTTAACGACGCTATGTTGTATGGAATCGAACTATCAGGGGTCGGTGCCATGGTCGTTGAGGCTTTTTCCATCATCTTCATCATCGAACCGTTAGATTCAGTCGTCGATGCCGGTCGCACGGTTGCTGTATAGCCCTCTATCGGATGCCGAGTCGATAAATGATGGAATTTTATTACTGCCCTCCTCACAGATAACGGAAAAGCTCGCAACGGATCGTGGCGAGCGTGAAGAATATCGCGTTTCGATCGGATAACATTGCCAATGGCAGCGGGCATAATGACGAAAAGCAGTGACAAAAATAGGCAGAATTCCATTTTTGGAACGTTCTTTCTTGGCCAAACAAGTGAAAGTGACTTAATTTAACCAACAGACGAGCTATTTTAAACGCGGAAAAAGGGGCGGGCACAAAGTACGACAAACGCCTTTGGCAGTAAGCCACTTATTTTAACAGTGCGCGTAAATATAAATTGGCTATCTTGTGGTCGTTATTTTTAGGTATATAGAAAGTCAGCGTTTTCAAAAAGAACAAAAATGGAACAAAGTACAATATTTTATGCCTTTGGACAATTTTGTGGCATTCAAACACCTGCTTTCATAACAACTTTGTCACCTATACTTTCAATTTATTGCCACTTCATTTCCTGCACAAAATATATCAAACTCTAGGACTGCCTATTTTTCATTTTTTGCGCTTAACTTTGCCCCCGAAGCACATTTGTAACTTTTCCAAAACAAATTACGTAAATGATTTCTTTACTTCCAGAATACAGAAAACAAGGCACATGAAATAACAACAAATCTTATCTTTTAGAGGCACTAAATTTTGTGAAACGCTTTCGGTGAATAAACTCTCATCATACACACAGGATTAGGAAATAAACTTCAAGTTCAACACTATCAGTGTTCATTGTCTATGAGCTAATTCTGTGTGATTATTAATCATTGTACATTTAACACAAAAACACTATTTTACAATCGCAATCGTCATCATAAAAATTTTTGTCACTAATAACAAAATGTTATTACCAGACAGAAGGCAGTGTGGTGTGGGACTCTATTGTAAACGTAAAAACAGTAGATAAATTGGTTAAAAACAAGTAGAAAATTTGGTTATTAAGTAAACTTTATTGCTATTTTTATTATTTAGAATTAAGTTTTGATAAGATAGAACCTTTGAATATTGCCAGAAATGGTAGCTGCTTTCGAATCGATGGAGGGTGGTGAGATGAAATTTACGGAGAAAAATAAGTATGTTGAAATTATTTCCATCCGCCGGTAAGTCGCATGAAACCTTCCTCGTCAAGGGTTTGCTTTTGGTCTTTGGAACGTAGGGAGACGAAAATGTAGCCGCCAATGAACTCGTGGACAACCTGAAATGAGAAAATGATAAAATTTACAAAATTTAAAAAACGTAACGCAGTGTGTTACGGTTGCGTTACACTTGTTAAAAGCGTCAGAAAAAGCGTAACACATGACGAAGAATCGGTAAATGATTCAGAAAAGGTAAAACTCGTAAAAATGGTGTTTTTGAAAAACGTAACACAATTGTTACGAAAGTGTTACACCAGTCTTATACGTAACTTTAAACGTAACACATTGCGAAAAGACGTGAAATGACTAATGCAATGTGTTTTGAATGTTTTGATAACAAAATGTATAGCGTTACCCAAAATGTAACAAATTTTTAAAAACGTTATGCAACAAAAAATTCAATTAAAACGAACCTTGCAATCTGCGCTCAATGGCTTGAAATCGATTTCTTCATTGTCGAAAGCCATCCTCAAATGCCGGATCTCCCAGTTGACGTGCCACTTCTTCATGTGTGAAAACGGCCAAGGCTTGATGGAATCACCATTATCAGGGTTCACCAAATACAAACCACGGTTGGATACAGCGATGAGCTCAGGTTTCCTGCTGCCACGTTCATCGAAGAATTTCACGATGAAATAATGCATGCCATGGCCCTTGAGGGTCTCCCAGGTCCTGATGTATTGCAATTTCGCGTCAATGTTGGACAGATTCCGGACGCTGGAGTGAGCGTCGCTGATTTTCTGCTGCAGGGATTGCTTCGATCGGGCTTTACGGACGTATTGCTGGGACACGAATTCCTCAACGTTGAAGTCTGACGGGAATTGAACGGCGGGAGCACGATGTTGCTTGCCGGAGTCGCCATTGGCTTGTCGGCCGGATTGGAGGGCGAGAGTGCGCTTCAGGCTTTCGACTTCACTGTTGTATGAAGCGTCGGCCATGGTCTTCGAGCGGGAAGCAAGTTTGCAGGCGGCCATCCATTTCGCGTATTGTTGTTCAGTTTCGCATTTGAGGATGAGCTCATTCATGCCGTCGGAGGCTGGGACGAGGATTTTGATGTGGTATCGCTGTTCGGAGATTTTGACGTCTGGAGTGACTTCACAGCCTTTGAGGCTGTAATGCCCAACTGGTGGCCCCCTCTGTTCTTGAGCAGCATTGTAATAGGATAGATACAAATCCCGGAAGACGAAATAAGCTCGTTTAAAGTTGTTGAATCCGAGTTTCTTCGGCTTCAGGAACTTGATGTATTCTGCCAATTCAGGAACGTGAGTAATGTCTTTCCGGTTAAGGGCGGCGACATCTAAATTGTGCTCCAGCGCGTCGAGAAGTCGTTCAACTTCGTCTTTTTCTGGGACTTCCTCTTCCTGGTCAACCTTCTGGAGGGTGGATTGAAGTTGAAGAGCGGCGAAAAGGTTAGCTTCTTCTTCGGTGTGCTCGAATTCGTCAAGCAAGACTGACCATTTGGCTTGTTCGTAGAGTTGATTGATTCGAACAGGGTCATATTTCGGGTTCAAATCGAAGAAATTCATGTATTTGAATCGGAGAAGGACGATTTCATTCTCGCCAATACCCTGTTCCATCAAAGATCGGGACGAATCCAACCAGCCGCGGTTTAGAGCGGCACGTTCGAGATAGCTTTGTGGTCTGAAGACGGGGAGGTCTTTGTTTGGTGGGACACGTGGGGATTGGACAAGGGTTTCGGCGAGATACTCTCCATCGACAGTGTCGTTTAGGATTCCACGGGATGGATCACGGCCAAGAAAGTTGGCATAAGCTGCAGGGCCGGGCGACATGCCTCGAGGCAAAGTGCCCTGACGCGGCATGGTACCAATTTCGCTGGCATTGAAAATATGTCCCGGGCCTTGGTTAGACAAGCTCGGCGATCCTTGACGGCCATTCACATTCAGCGTCGACGCTTTGATAGGCTTCAACGTCCTCATCGTCCCGGGTCCGACGCTTTCCTCGCCAAGCTTGAACGGCACAACCTGCTGCTCAGAATCGATATTAGCACCCTTCCGAAGCACATCTGGCGGAATGTTTCTCTTCAACGACAACTCCTCAGGATACCGAATTCCAAGTTCACGACAGAATTCAGCCGTTACCCGGAAGACAGTGGTCGAAAAGTCCAAATTAGCATCGATGATCTGGTTATCCGGAAGTTGGACCCGCGCCGCTTTATGCATCGGCGTAAATTCCAAAAACTGACTCGCAGTAACACCAATTTGGTCCAATGTTGATCGAGTATGCTTGAGCCATTGGCGCTTTTCCGGCCACCATAGAGCGTGATCGGACCAATCGCGTCCACCGCCAATACTGTCGACCAGCTTCATCATGACGCCACCAATATGCATGTCGCCACGGACCCAGATTTCCTTTGATCTGTTGATATCGGTCACGAAAATGCCTAATTTCCATGTTAGATCGTTGGATATGATCTCATCTTGGATGAGATGCGCCATGGTGGCTGAAAATCGATAAGTTGATCATCGGATTTGACATTTTTGACGAAAAAATAACGCGAAAGTCCAAAAAAAGTTGTAAAAGTTAAACATAAAATGTAAAAAATCAATAGATTACGGTAGTTTAAGGCCTTGCAAATCACCAAATCAATCAGTACACCGCGAACAAACACCAAGCAAACAGCAAACTTCTACGAAAAGTAAAGACGCTATGGACCCCGGGGCATTACACAACAACTGTTCTCACCAGCGGGGCGAATTGGTGCAAGAAAAGCATAGCCAGTGGCGATGGCGATGGCAAAACACCCCCGCAAAACGATCGCCGCCGCAGGCTTTGGAGATTAGGGAGTGAAGGTAGGCGCATCCTAGCATGCCACTAACTAACGAATGTCAAATGGATGCAAAAAGTTTGAAACAAATGGGTAGACATGCCCTCAGGCGACCAAGGGAAGCGAAAAAGTATCTATTGTGAAATCGGGCAGGGTTAGACACGCGAACCCGAAAAAAGCAACAAAACTTTTGCAACTATAATGTAAGGAATGCATCGCTATCAAGTGTGCTTCCTATTTTCAGTTTCCATGCATGGGCGATGATTCATGGATGCGTGATAGGCTGGGAAGGGGAAGAAGTGGTTGCCAAACATTGATGGCGGGGTTGTGGACGGTGTTGATGAAAGATGCCTAATGTAACAACATTACAACTTTTATGGGGAGGGCGGGAAACCGCAGCTGCCGAAATTTTGACTGGGCATTTTGCCAGCATAAGGGTTGGTGGGTGGCGAGAGGGGTCATCATAAAACGGCGGTTTGAGGTCTACATTCCCGAGGGAAGAAGGGGCGCCTGAGGCTAAATGCGGGTCGAGACTTTGCAATCAGGTTCATTTGTAGTCAGAGTAAAGATGGAGGAAGCTACGAGGCTCTTTAGGTTTCAGTGAAGAGGAAGTGGGTAAACAAAGGCGGGGATGGAGGCCGAATTTGGGGGTAAAGGTGAAGTCGGGGAACATTTCGGGGTGAAATTTACGTTGGGGATATATAATTTCAATAGAATGTAGTCAAAAACAGTAGACAGTAACATAATATAAAGAAAAATAGCGTGAAAAACCAATCCCCACCCCCGAAAACACCCTAAACTTCGACGTGGCAACGTGTCCAAGCTAGCCTCGCTAGCCACCGTTTTTCCGAGAAGCTACCTGGTGCTAATGCCCAGCAGCTAGCTCAAAGCTATCCGATCTCGCTCGATCCGACGCGATTGCCATTCGTTCAGTCGGACCCCCGCCAATGTGCTGACGGCACGGCACCACCAAGGCGGCGAAGAAGAAGCGTGCGCGTGTCGGTTCGGCGGGGTGCGACATTCAAATCGCAGCCGCCGCAGGCCGGCGGCCATCCGACCTCGTGCGTCCGCCATGTCTACATCAGGGAATGCCCCCGTGAGGCCAACCACCACCATATCGACCGCACGATTTCTTGTTGTCCTTCTTCTTCGCCTTCCCCCCACCACCGCCACCCTAACCCTGCTACGACCCGCAGGCTCTCCGTCACAGCATCGACAGCCACCCTACCCTCCCAGAACAGTCAGTGGTGGGTGAACAAGGAGTGAACGATGGTCAAAAAATCACTGTCTTGCGAAGAAGAAGGAGAAGACGTGTCCATCGAGAGGACCTTGAAGATACAAGGATGTGGGTCTTGTCAATGATGTGCATTCTGTCGTGAAATCGTTTCAAATGGGAGGTTACCGGAGCCAGTCAGCAGGTGGTCGAGGACTGTAAGGGAAAGAAAGTCCTTTGTAATCCTCGAAAAGCGTCATTGAAGAAGAATTGATCAATCTGATTCAGCATTTCTCTTATCAATGAAAAAATAGAAACATCAACAAAGATCAATCTTCGGAAAAGCGTTATGTATGCGTTATTCAACCTTTTTATAGCGTTTGAAGTGATTTTTATCTTTAGCATTTGCATGTATTGAAAAAAAACTTGCTTCAACCTGATACCGGGGGATTCAATCTTCATTTTTACCAAAACTTTTGTTTTAAATTAAGCTAAAATTTGATTTTTACAATAATAATCACAACTTTTTGAATGAAAATTCAACTTATTTGCGAAAAAATCTCTACGAATTAAATTTGATGGTTGAATCTGAGTTAATAAATTTTTGCATTTGAAAATCATTTGGCAATTTCATTTAGAATTTATCAAAAACATAATCAAGAAGACTAGAAAAGTGCGTTTCATGAAATTTGAATTCAATATTCCTTCAACTTTTTGACTTTTTAAGTTGGTGAATAAGTAATGCAAACTTTTGATAGCATAACTGATGGGTCTGTTCAAACTCAAATAGCCCTTCCGTAAATTTGGGCGTTCATAACACCCATTCAAAATTTTGACTTCAAAACGCGTCTTATCAGTAGCTTGTTTACTTCTTTAATTGCTTTTCACCACGCCCAAGTAATCTCAACAGTGAAAAACGACAAAAAAGCCATAAAAATATCAGAAAACCACCCACAGCTGTAGTCATGTGCCAGCAAAGTGCGTTTTCAACGGCGGAACTCCAAAATTGGCAAAGCGTTCCTTTACAACTCGTCGCGGGTGGCCGCGCGTCGTCGCATTTTTTCTGTATGATCCATTTGGACAGCGTTCCCGTTGTAAGCTGGCGCCAGCTGTTTCCTCCCGCCTCTACTACTTCATCGCCTTGAAGGCGAACGGTTTACATTAGCGCTTCCCTTCCTCCAGACGAACCCCACTTCATTTCGAACAAATAGTTAGCAACTTTCCTGCCACTAAGTTATATAATGTAATGTCAGCCACGTCTGGGAAGGTGCATTCTCGTTTCGTATTGATTGCAATACAGCCTCGTCAAAGTCAAATTGTTCGAAATGAACATCGTTTATTTTTGTTTTTATGTGGGAAAAATATATTTCATGGATGTCTTTTCTAATGGGAAACGATAATAATCGCTGTAGATTGTTATATTTTATCGGTTTTTTGCCCGTTTTTCCGTTAAACCCGTTGCATTTCGCTGTCGCCGACGGCAGTTTTTCCGTTTATTCAAGCAGAAAAAGGACAATAGCATTCATCGTGCGTGCAGGTGTCGTCGTCATCATCATCGTTTTGCAATGGCCTCTTCCTTTTCCTTTCACTGTGACGACGACAACCCGCCGGGGTTGTAGTAGCTGTCTTCGTGTCGTGGCCAATGCCCTGAGGGCGTTGAAGGGGCTGCGTTCGATCATAGGCGCTCATATGACTGACTCATTTGTTCGCGTAGAAGTTCTCTCTTTACGTTTTGGCGATCTTTTCACTGTGAATAGACTGTCTTTTTCTGCGTTTTGTCTTTTTGTATCGATTTTTTCGAGTTTTTATATATATATTTTTCCATCTAAGCGTTGTTATGCGACCACTTTATGTTTTTCCAATCCATTTTACCTGTCCAAAGCTTCCCACGTGGTTTTTAATCAAAACCCCCTTATCGCTCCCAAAAATTATATATAAAAACCCACCCTAACCCGTGCCCCAGCATGTGATTCACCCCTTCCATTTCATTTCAACCCGCACTTATTCCCCTCCCATGTCTGCTCATCACCAAAACTTTTGAAATTCCCCCAGGACTTCCTCTCGCCCGAACAAAACTGACGACTACACTAGTCGCCCCTCATTATCCGTGTTCCCGCCGCGTCTAACCCAACCAACTCAATATATATTTTTATCCAGCGTGGATCCTCTCACGTGCATTTTCTGTCCTGTCCTTTGCCACCCATGCATGCAGATTATCGTCACCCTCTGAAAATGCAAAAACTGTTTCCCGTTCTCACTGTTTTTCGTTCGTGATTGATCCAGCTTTCGGAGATCCTATTTATCTCCACGAGGGCCAATTTAACCCACTAATTATATATATTCTAGCCGCTGTTAGCGCCGTCGGCAGCCGATTTCCATCGCTTTGCCGTCTCTGACCAATAAGAGCGACGACTCGACTTCACGGGTGTTTTGAATCATCGATTCCACTACGCATATCATCCTTTATTTCTGCCAACGTTTTCTACTGCAAATATTGAATTCAAAATGGGGCGATCTCTCGTCAAGTTGAATATTTACGATATGGTGGGTTTGGTTTTTCATTATTGCTATCAGAAAACGGCATTTTGAGCCTTTAAAGGGCATTTTGACTTCCAAATTGATAACGAAAAGCGCCTTTTTATCGATCTTAGCGGCCTTTTTGATCATTTTTGTAACTGAAATCATTTGAATCCATCTTTCAGTACTGGATCAACGACTACGCATCCGTCTTGGGCGTCGGAGTCTACCACAGTGGCGTCGAAGTCCATGGAGTCGAATATGCCTATGGTGGCCATCCGTACACTTTTAGCGGCATTTTTGAGAATTCCCCTGGCGATGCCGAAGAACTTGGAGAGAACTTCAAATTCAAGGAGGCTATCATCCTCGGCGAGACTGATTTCACTGCGTATGAGGTCAAGAAGATGGTCCAACAGATGGGTCAGGACTACCGTGGCGATCGGTATCATTTGATCAGTAAGAATTGTAACCATTTTTCGGCTAATTTGGCTAAGGTTTGTTTGATTCTTTCTACTTTTGAAGAGTTTTGTAATAGAAAAGTTTCAGTTTCTAACCGGTCAAGACATCCCTGGCTGGGTGAACAGATTGGCTACCATGTCAGGATCGCTGCCGTTTTTCGAGCGTTGGATTCCGCAAGAATGGCTGACACCGGTGGCATTGCAGCAATCACTGGATGAGAAGGCAAATAGATCTGGGAATGCGACGAATTCGACTGATGCCCAGCTGAATTACCCTGTGGCGATTGGACAGGATGCGCTGGAGGGCTATGGGAGCCCGTCGGCATCGAAGAAGGCGGGGAATACGCTTTCTGGGTCACAATCGGCACGATCTACGAGAGACGACAATTCATCCCTTTTCAATGGCGCCAGATCGACCCCCAATTCGAGCCGTGCTAGCACCAGCAGTTTGAGCGTCTCCGGAACGAGTTCAAATTCAAACGGGCAAGCAGCCTTCAGTTTCAGCAAGATTTGGACCTCTGTGAAGACGATTGCTTCTGATATTGCCGTTCCGATGGTCAATGCTCCAATTCCGGCTCCTGCTCCACCAGCGCCCACGGCAGCGCCTACTGGGTCGAGATATAGGCCTGCTGCGATGGCAGCATCTGCCCCGGCGCCGGTTGGAGCTGAACTCGATGTTACGCCGTCTTCTGATGAATCAAAATCGCCGACGTCAACAATCGACAGTGATGACGACCTAGTCACATGTGTGTCTTCTACCCCGCCTCGAAGACCTGAACCGCCGACAAGGACAACATCAACTCGGTCCAATTTGTCGACCCCATCAACCTCCAACATCAGCACAGCCAATCCATCGACGCCAGTCTTTTCGTCGCCACCAAAGAAGCCTTCCCCACCGAACAAAGACCTCCCAGCGCCAGCGAAGCCTTCTCCGAACCCACCTTCATCATCGTCCAACCAAAACTGACTCCACTGTATTGCATCGACTACCAATAACCATACATAAACTGCATTATGGTCATTAACAAACTTACCCCCTCCACTCTACGAGTATTTCAAATCATGTTTTTGTCTTTTTAAATACCTGCAAACTGCTTCCCAAAGCGTGCTGTAAACATACCTTTTTTCTGTTTTCAGGTGGTTTTCCTTTCCTCCGTCGATTATTCTATCTTTACATAATCAACTTTTTCAAACCCCCTCACATTCAATGGTCGTGCTTTGAAGTGATCGCGTTGCCTTTGCGTTTTTATCCCTGATATTGGGACTTGTGAGATTTTGTAAATCCTACTTATATCCATCTTTTTGCTGCCTTTTAAAGTGTTTAATCGAATTTGAATGAATAAATTTCTATGTATAAGCTGTTTATTAACTCTTTTGGCACCCGTTTAGCATAGATAGGAAATATCCCGTTTTTAAATTTTGGAAAATTGTAAAATCAATACTAATTATTCGCATTGAACACTGTGTAAACTTTCGACAGCTCGACTTATCACATTCGGCATGGTAGGGTTGTAGTATGGGCCTAGCTTGAAGTCGTATAAGCTGGAAACATATGGGACCCCAAAACTGTCACAAGCATGGTATCGATCGAGTGACCGTCCCTGGCCAAATATTTGTCGACGATTGAAGCGTGCTATGCCGGCGATCTCGGCTGCTATCCCGGTGTAGAGGACGTCTTCAATGTTCATCAAATGAGCTTTTGATAAGGATTGCAATATGCCCTCCACGGCGGTGTTTGTTAGGACGTACATTGGCCCATTACAGTAATCTGGGTAGTAATGTTTGCGCCATGCCACATGTGGAACATACCTATGACCAATTATTATCTTTAAAACTGTCTAAAAACACAAAAAATGTTACCATTTGCTCTCCGGATCACGATTAGGCTCAGCCCGCTGCCAGACCAGCCCAAAAATAGCTGCATTGTAAACACTGGCTGTTTTGTCGAAATCCGTCCGCATGAAGTGCAAAAGCCTATCCAAATCGACAGCAATGTCATCATCGGCTTTGACGAGATAATTCACATTTGGACAGTGTTTTTGTTGCCATTGCATGAGGGCACCCGTCTGAGAGAGCCAATTTGGGTTACTGTAGTTTTGATTTTTGGAAATTTACTCACTTTTAAGCTTAAATTGTTGTAGTCGTCGACAATATCCATGAAGACAATATCACCATATTTGCTGTTTTCCTGTTTTAGGCTTTGTCTTACTGTAGAATCGGGTGTAAAACCGACTATGAAGTGGTAGGCTATTTCGGAGGACTAAAAATAACATATTTTTTTAGTAAAATCAGTTTTTTAGTAAATTCAAACAATTTATTTGATGAAAAAATGAACATGAAATCAGGTTATCCGATGTTAGAGCAATAATTTCAAATTTTGGTACCATTTAATTCTAAAAGGGGTA
>KB455565.1:358532-385230 GCA_000341325.1 Panagrellus redivivus | reverse complement strand
GAAGTTTGCACGCGCAGACGAACAAGCTAGGTCTAGCTCTATCTTTAGCGATTTTGATGCGTCCCAGAGGGTATTCTCGTCTAATCTGCTAAGGTTTTGGCGCGCAAAAATGACTCTGTCATACCAAGTAATTGTTTATTTAACTTATTACTATTCATTCTTGAGTTGCTAACCCACTCATCTAAGCGATAACCACGCGTTTGCCATCCATCTTTGTCAGGTGCCATGATCTTGTTTCTTTGGCCCAGAAGCAGGCGTCAGCTTTGATATCTGTTAGCTAACAATGCTTTGCATCATCCTTGAACACTGTAATGAAGACCGCCAGGTGCACGATCGCTCACGGATGGGGTTTTCACACGGCATTGTCTCGAACCAATAGTGTCTATCCCGCGCGGAAACACAAGCAAGCTACCCTCCGGGCCCAACTTTACAAAGCCAAATAATTCATCTTTCACTAGCTTCTGTATTATTTCCGCGATCCAGTGTAGGACGAATCAAAAAAGGCTGCATCATTGACGACTTTGGCTTCATTGTCGAACACGGGGGAATAGTGCTGCATTTTTCCATCTTTACGAGTGAATGAGACGATGACGGCACTCTTGTGTGCACGGTTTTGACAGTTTTTTATTATCGGTGTCTTGACGGCTCTTTTCGTAGCAGACGTGGAAATGTTGTTATCGTCTGATCCATTCAGCGGGAAGCACCTCCTTCAGCTTTTTTCGGCTTTTGATTTCCTTGACCACCAAATGTACGCAATCGCACTTCCAACAATTCTAAAAAGAAATATGTGGGAAACAATCAAGTTTTCAGAAAAACTAACAAAATAGTCAATAAGGCAAGGCCGCCAACAACATAATATGTAGTTTTGCTTGAACTTTTCTTTCTGACTTCTGGCACTGTCACAGTTGATGTTTTTTCGGTGGTCGTCGTGGGAATAATTTCATTTGCATTTGATAGTTTTACGATGCTTCCGTGTGGCAATTCTGTCACTTTTAGTGTAACCGAACCGTCAACGTTGAAAACGACACCTCCTTCGATTTTAAGGTTACTTCTGTCCAAACTTCCTCTGCGCGTAATTCGGAATGTAGCTCTTGGGTTCCCATCTAAAATACAGTACTTTGTAATGTTCTAAATAAGGAATAGCATCTTACTCCATGAATAATAATAAAGAGATCCATAACCTAGGGGACAGTGTTCTCCAACAGCGTTGGGGTAAGATTTAAAACAGATCGTATAGCGTTCACTGTCGCGGTTTTTCGGATTCTCCACGTGAACATATAACATATCCCCAGTGAAAGAAACCGTTTTCTCGTCACCCACTCCCAATGTTCTGAAGACAGTTTTGCAAAACACTATTGCTTGTATGATTTACAACGAAAACTCACACGACAGCAAAGTTAAGGTGTAAAGTGAACAACAAAAGTGCCAAAAACAGAGAAGTAATACATTTTGGTTGGATGCTGAAAATGTCAAATCGCATTCGAAGTAAGCCAGGTTCACTTGTAATGTCAATAGAAACACTGTTTTGACTTTCGAAGTTATAGAAACTGAAAATGCAGGATCCTAAAGTATGTAAATATACGACATTTCGGTGTCCTCGCTTCCGTCGGTGTTGATGGCCGCGTCGTCAAATCGCTCAATAATCGCATCACGCCCTGAAGTGAAGCCCAAGCTTTTTCCTGCGCCATTAATTGTTCCATCTTCCAACGGGTGATGTTGTTTTGATACTTTGTGCGTAAACTTAGTTTTATAATAATTTATGTTTCACTCTGTTACATGTTATTAAGATTCATATTGCATGCAAAAACTTAGTTATTATAAATCAATGAAGCGATTGATTTCGTTTTCGGCTTCCCGGCACCGCGTGAGGGCATCTTTGAAGGCCTTCGTGACTTCTTTTTCCTCCGCCAGCTCCTTCTCAACGGCAACGATGTGGTCTTGCGACTCGCGCAGGCCCTTCGTGAGGTCCCTGTTCGCCGTTTCATAGACAGCGAGTCGCAGCTTCAACGCTTCAACCTGCTCCGTCAGCACCGTGTTCCGCGCCTTCATATCCTTGTTCTTCTTCTTCTGGATGTCGAGGGCGGCTTTACTGGCGTCGAGGTCGGCGAGCACCCTGTTGTGGTCCTCGGGCATGGCGTTCTTTTTGGCTTCCTCCTTCTCTAGCTCCTGCAGAAGGCGGTTGACGATGGCTCGCAGGGGTTTTGGTGCGGTGGGGCTGGAGGCCCGGCTGGCGAGGGAAGAGCCGCTGGTGGTGGAGGAGCGGTTACCGATGATGGAGCGGGAGGCGGCGCTGTTCGACGGCATGATGGTTAATGCGGGACTGAAAGAGCAAAGCAGCTGTTTATATGCTAATCAATCATAATAACATAAATAGATCCGCTAATGTTTCGCTCATAATAGAATGAAAAGTGCCATTTTTAACCTACGGCAAAAATAGCCAAGGGTCGCCTGCTAGATATAGCACAATTGCATTAGCCACATTGAAAACGTTGCCTACAGCTTTCTCAGCCACGGGCGGATACTAACAATGATAATGCTTGACTGAGTCAAGGAGGGTTTCAAGAACAGATCGGAAACACGCTTTTGTGCATGAGAGGGACGAGAACCAGGCGACGAGACACATAGTCAATCATGCCAGGGTCGTTTGAAAAGCGAAGAGCGCGACACGAAACGCTGATTGCACGTGACAAAAGACACTTGGACAAGCAAAGAAGATGATAAAGGACAGGAATTACTTATGACCTCGGGTCTTTGGCTTCGGATGACCGAAGAGACGGTGGCTTGGGGTAAATACGGGCTTGTAGAAGCTCACGTAATCAAATTCGACAGTTCCACGTTTCAATTTTGTCCATTGATTGATGGCGCATGTCTCGGCTGTCGCTTGCGTGATCGAGACTGGCAAGGCCAATGTTGCCGGGTGCTCGCCGGTCAGCGAAGGTTTTTTTCTGTCTACCTTGTTTTTAAACTGTCATGCTTTTTGAATTGCTGCTTCTTCCGTTTACTCTTTTGGATTTTGATGCTGCTGAAGGTCCCTTTTGTTGATTATCTCGTGAGAAACCTCAGAGTCTATGCGGTGGACATTTGTATTCTCTCGCCGCCCATCGTCACCGCCGTTGGCTTTGCGATCAGGATATCGGTCGTAAGGATCGGCGTAAAGGTGCCAAGGGAGTGGAAGCTTTTCCCGACACGGGAGTCCCCAATTAACGGAAAACGTCTCTCCGAGGTTCGAGAACCCGGCGGGCTCAAGCCAATGGGATGATGACGATGTATTCTTCGCTGGGACGATGCCGTCGGACTTGGCCGCCAAAAACAGAGCGACAATGCCTCAAATTGGGCACTCCTGGCAATGACTACCGTCGACACTGTAGAACACCCGAGCAATGGCCAGATCGCCCTTGGCTTTGACCGCGGCTTTTACTGCCTGATCCACAGTAACGATGGCCACTGTCGGTGCTTCAGATGCCATTCTGAGGCATAATAACAACAATCAGCATATCAAAAAGGTGTTTAAATAAAACTGTATCGGGAAACTTCGGGAAAACAATACAAAAAGAAGGAAAAACAACGCAAAAGAGAAAATGACAAATGTGAATGAAGGTGCAAAATGAATGAACAAACAAAGCTTCAAGTTATATAAAAGATGTTGCCATTTTAGCAACGCAAATGCGTAAATCAACCTATATGAAGTTGATCAACATCACCCGTGGCTTGGTTCGCCCCACGGTCCGCCGATTCCTTCACAATTTCTTGCGATTTTTCGCATTTTCGAGTTCTGGTAATTGCAAAAAGCTTAAAAACATAAATAAACCTGCTTTGCACCCCATAACTTGTGTTGTAATTTCAAAAAAGTGCAAAAAACGGGGCAAAATCACATCTTTGACCCTTGCATTGCCGATGGCGGCCATCGATGGGGTCGGGGAAGTGCTACAGGGGCCGTAGGTGTAAGTACGCGTCGAATTTGATAAGATTCACTAATGAATCGAGCCAAAATTTAAAAAAGCAAGTGTAAAACGCGGGTTTGACGCCCACTTCCACCGGCAGGCCGTCCGACGTGCACCTATCAGTTCGATTCCCGCAAAGGTAACGCGTTAGTTTAGATTCATCGACGCTTATGATACTAGCTTACACTGTTTATGTTTAAGTTTGACCTTGAAACAAACTATGCCAGCCTTGAATCTACGGGAATCCAGTATTCAACGAGTGCGATTCCTGGGGATTCATGCAAAACGCAGATTCCGATGGACAGAATCCGGTCAAATTCCATTATATTGAGTCAAAATGTATTTATACATCGATTCAATTGACGACATAACGCAAATACAGCTTGAAAAGGCCTATAAAGAGCCAAAACCCGAGAGTCGCAAAAAGTACCAGAACCCATTTCTTGCGATTTTTCGCATTTTCGAGTTCTGGTAAGTGCAAAAAGTTGTGAAATCCGGGTCTTTTTCATCAGAATCGAATTCCGGACAGCTCAAAAACGTAAATAAGAATGCTTTCCACCCCTTAGCTTGTGTTGTAATTTCAAAAAAGTGCAAAAAACTGGGCAAAACCACATCTTTGACCCGTGCATTGCCGATGGCGGCCATCGATGGGGTCGGGGAAGTGCCACAGGGGCCGTAGGTGTAAGTACGCGTCGAATTTGATAAGATTCACTAATGAATCGAGCCAAAATTTAAGAAAAGCTATTGTAAAACGGGGATTTGACGCCCACTTCCACCGGCATGCTGTCCGACGTGCACCTATCAGTTCGATCCTTTCGAGGGTAAGGCGTTAGTTAAGATTCATCAGATGTATCATCACTGCTTATAAAGTTCGAGAAACTCATGCAGCGATCACTCGTTCGTGATGGGAGTACTGATGTGCGCACAAAGTGTAAATGCCACGGGTAGCTTCTTGATAGGTCTCAAATTGTTAGAAAAGTCGTTCCTGTGCATTTCCTATGTTGTATTTCGCAAAAGTGAATCTAATGAAAGTTGTCTTGATATAAAAGTATATATAAAATCACAACTTTATCAAAGAATTTAAACGTGGTTTATTTGATTATCAGAACTGCCACCGAAATTTGTGTTCCATAATTTCCACTTTCTTTCACATTTTTTTACTACAGTGATAGTAACAAACCGTGATAAAACATTTAAAAATAGTAAACAATAAAACGTATTTTGAGTAAGAAACGCAATATTACACTTTGCGCGCACATCAATACTCCCACCACGAACGAGTGATTGCTGCGTGCTTTTCTCAAACTTTTTTCTTCAGCTCTGAGCTCGGCTTTTTAGCCGTGCTAATTTTATAAATTTGAGGCTTGACTACTCGAATTTTTTATCCGTCTTTTGTCCTAACACTTCGAGCAACATTACAGTGATCATTTAGGACCAAATTAACCAATCAGTTTCCAAAATTTGAGGTAAAAAATATATAAAATCAGTTTCTCCCTCCAACATCCCCCCTTGACGAGTCTTGATTACTCGTTTTTCACGAAAGTTCCCACATCTCCGAGGCTCAGCTTCTCTTTGTGGTGCATGTAGCACTGCGTTTTAGCTGATTAAATCTGAGAATGATCAAATGTGAGCTTGTTGGTCAAGTACGGCTTGAACTTTTTCAAAGGTCTCTTGCGGCTTTCTGGTCGGGTACTTAGCCATTGTCGTTGGCAATGCTGTCCTTTACCCCTGAAAACCATTTTGCTGCGTTTGAATTAACGTGACAGTCATGTAAAGACTATTGGGGGCTATGTGAAGTGCCAGAAGTGATGACAGCTTTGGTACTGGGGACATTGTCGCTGATGACTTTATAAAAACATAAAATACATCCATGTTATTATGAGTAAACGTGGTGATGAAAACAGGTGAGACCATCGAAAAGAAGCCTTTGTGCGCCTGAAAACAGCATTCAATCAAAATTCAATCCATAATTTCCAAACACACCTTTAACTTTTCGCTATCAACAAAGATGTATTACGGACGAATCGTGCAAAAGTTTTAGAAAAGCTATTTGGAATTTGGATTCTGACGCCTGTTTCCTTTGGCACATTTGCTAGTTCGCACCGATCAGTTCGATCCCCGCAAAGACAGTTTCCTAATTTCTATTTTCTCGATAGACGCGAAAACCGGGTGTCGCAAAAAGTACCAAAACCCAATTTTTGCGATTTTTGGCAATTTTGAGTTTTGGTAAATGCAAAAAATTGCGATTTCCCGGTCTCCTTCACCGGAAATGGATTCCGCATCTACCGGTAAATTTTAAAACGTGTACGATCCGCTTAACAACCTACAATTTATACTGTAATTTCGAAAAAAGTGGAAAAAAACGGGGAAAAGCCTAACTTCTGACCTATGCGTTCCCGCTGGCGGTCATCGATAGGATTGGGGACGTACTACACGTGCTATGAAGTACGCTTTAATCATATTTGATAATATTCACGGATAAATCATGCAAAAATTTGTAAAAAGCTAGTCGGAAATTTGGTTTTGCCCCCTGTTTCTACCGGCGGAACATCCAGCACGCGTCAATCAGTATCATCCCCGCTAGCAAAGTATGCCAAATTTGATTCGTTAACATTAATGAAGCTTATGAACACGTTTTGAGTGCAAGTGCAACCCTAAAATGGGTTTGGAACTTTAATTTCATCGGGAATCCACCATTCAACGGGCGTGATACATTTTGAAATTTAAACACACTCTACCGTAACTGCGTGAAGGGTCCTGTACTAACAAATATCAAATAAAAATACGGTTTCTCATGGTAATTTTAATTAAAAAAAGAGTTTTGAATGAGTTGTGGCCAGTACACTAACGCTTTTGAGTTGGGTACCCATTCTAATCGTAACCCTCCCTTTGGCAACCTTTCCAGTGTTTCGAAAGTTTCGACTAGTGTTTGCTTCGATTCTGCATCGAAACAGAACATAGCGGAGTGTCAAAAGGGATATATGACGGCTTCAAATCGGAAAAATTGGAAGAAGGCAGTAATCGGGGCCGTTATCTGTGTTATAATCATTATGTACGTTCATTCATTGTCAGAGCTCTTATGTTTATTTATGCTTTGGTTTTAGTATCGTCATGATCGAAACTGTAGTCTTGCCGTTCTGTTTCCGAAAGAAGTCGACTGTCGCGCCTTGGCAGTTTGTCTCACGACCGCTTCACCGAATGCAGCGTCCAAACCAACAACCAAAGAAGACCAACGGTGCTCCCGTGACCCCAAAGACGACACCAGCGACGATGCTGAAAGCGACTTCCAGAAAAAATGGCCAGTTTCTTCTGAAAACTTCGCACCAAGCCCCCACACCCGGACTCGACAACTTGTGATTCAGCCAGTGGATCTAGAAACTCGATGGGCATAATCATCGGCATCTGAAGGATGGAAGTTTGTTATGGGGGATCATCAAAAATTCGATACTGTTGCGGTCTTAAAATGAGCCTGGGGGTAACTCCGTTGACACAAATACCACTGCTCTGCCCTGCTTTGAAACGAAATTTCCAGCTGCCATTCTTTTGAGTTCACTAAAACCACAAAATTCCGTCGACGGGAGCGAGATCCATTCGAAAAGTCCAACTATGAACAGATTCATCGATACCAAAACTGGTTTTTTTTAAACTGTAACTTTTATTTACAAAAAAACATAATAAATCTCTCGAAAATGCATAAATAGGTACATAATACACGACATGTCATGTTACTTTTCACTTTTCAAATCAACATCTTCCAGTGCTTTCGAATCAATGGATACGGCATCGTCAAATGCCGACGGGGCTGCGTGCATTTGCATAATCTTCGGCGTTATCTTTCTCGCCAGGTATTGCATCTGTTCGGCTTTCTCGTTTCGGGGCGTGTTGTCGTGTTTGACCGACGCTTTTGGCAACATTATCGTTAACAGTACTGGCAAGAAGACAATGCCATGAAGAAGTGATGACGCGATGACCAGGAAGATCGTTTTGAAGAAGATTTGAATAATGTAGGCATCTACAAGTGTCAAAACAAGGATGCCGACGATGGTCGTGAAAGCGCCAAGGAAAACTGGCCATCCGAGTGTTTCCAATGCCGTGACAGCCTTTGCCGACGAACATCCAGGGGCTTTGACATAGGCATAGGTGATGTGAGCGGAAAGATCTACACTGAATCCGATAGACATGATGACGGTAATCATTGAAACGCATTCGAGACTGACGCCCCAGAGGGCCATGTAGCCAAGCACGCCGACATCGATAGAAATGATGCTCAATATGATGGCAATAGCGGCGCCATAGTGGGGGATCATGATCAGAGCGACGAACATCATGCAGACGACGGCGAGGAAGCAGTTTCGAAACAATGCTGGCTTGAGCTCGAGATACTGATCAGCGAATGGGTAATATTCATGGAAAGTTGTGATGTTCATCTCGGGATACTGCTCCGCCAAATGTCTCATTAATTTACAACTGTTTGTGTGGTCTGTCGGGGTACGGTAGTTCTTCAAACCGACTTGGAATCGGAAAGCGGACAGCTTACTAGGGTCTTCAGGGTCCCAATAGATGTCCTTTTCCCAGAGTCTTCTTCCGCCGGTGGTGATTAGCCATTCTTTGATCCGAGCGTAATACTCGGCTGAAGTCGTCGGTTCTGAGATGTTCAAAAACATGGCATCTTCTTCCAATTGTGTTTCAAAAGCGTTCAACCACAACATGGTTGCATTATGGGACATTGTGTAGTGAGTGTTTTCGAAACTGGATACCATTTCGTCGAATTGGACCCGATGGTTGAAATCAAAAAGGTCTGGGGGGTTGTTGACGACTACTTGCATTTGGAGACCTGTAAAACCACCAATTTAGGTTTTTATATCACTGAGAATGGTGTCTACCTTCCTGCCAAAAAGTTTCATCAATCAAAATATAAAAGTTTGTCAAATAGAACTCGCTCCGAACGAGATTCCGCGGATTCAAGCCTTCCTCAATCTGTGCACAGCCAAACAAAGCGATGAAGAGATAGCCAAGATAGATCAACAAAACTGAGACTTTTGAAGACGTTTTTAGCAACATGGGACCGTAAACTTCGCGGAAGAACCAATTTACAAGGGTTTCGCGGCCGTGATGAGATTCGAGATTCTGAAATTCAACTTTGTTGATTCGCCTTTGAATTTGATAAGCTTACATGATCAGATTCGTCAACCTCACTTTGCAATGATTGGAAAAACTGTTTTACGGCATTGAAAAATCCTTTATCAGTGTTTGAAGCCGTTTCAGATTCCAGTTTGTGCTTTTTCGGCAAATCTGAGGACGACATCTTGTTGAAATCTTGGACTGTCATCTTTCGATCCAGGTGTCGACAGACTGATCCACTGCAGAACCATTTTGTGATCCAGTTATCTAAAATCAACAAAGTTTTCCAAATAGTGAACTACAGTATGACCGACCAGCTTCTCCGGGTGTGACACACTGTTTACAAAACAGCGAATGCATGCCTTTGTCTTCCATCTCACCAGCAAATGCCATGACCGCTGTGAAGTAGGTGATTTGGTAGAGATAGGTGAAAGTGATCCCCCAGAAGGTGTACAGACAGAAGAGTCGGACACCTGGGAGGGTTGTGAAGCAGCCGATGCCGAATGTCAACTGAAATATCGGCAATTACATGAAGCAAGACCTCTGAAAAAAGGCGAACCATGTCAGTGATAGATGTGATGGAAATGGCAACGGCAGCCTCGCTCAAAGTTTCGGCCAAACGTTTAGCAACGCTGAGATCAGGGTTGGTCCGATGCCAGGCCGCATTCATGAGAAAAGCGTCATCGATGCCGATGCACACGACGATGAAGGGGGATACATTGACGATGGCATTGTAGTATTCACCGGTCCAGAGTACTAATCCGAAGGCGGAGGCAGTTGCGAGGAGGGGGCAGATTAGGGCTGTAACGTCGTTTTTGAAAAGCGTAACGTTTTTGAGAAGTGTAACGTTTTTAAAAAGTGTAACGAAAAAAGTTACGTTTTATCAAAAAGTTTTGTTGTTAAATTTTCAAAACAAAAATGTCAAAATAGGTATTGTATAAAAAAATGTTATAGTTTAAAATTTTTAACATAGTCAAAAACAGTGTAACGAAAACGTAACACAAAACTGATAAGCTAAAAACCTACCTGCCAACCCCAAAATTGGTTTACTTCGGACCCAATCAATACCAACAATGATGTTTTCATGCCGTAACACAACAATGGAGCAGCCAAAACAGAAGCAGAACAAGATGGTTGACATTAGGATAAACTTTGGCGTCAATGTGTCGGCCACGTCTTGGAGGCCTTCGGGGAGACTTTCATTGTGGGTTAGGCCAAATGTAAGGATTTCTAAACTTTTTTGATAATGGAATTGTAAAAAGTGAAAAAGTGTGTGAAATACTGTACCACTCGGCGGATTTTCCTTATCAGTCAAATAATCTGCGACCTTCTTCCTCCAAATGTAGCTAATATTGCCCACCACTTCCTCTCTCGTGTTATACGTAAGCCTAACAGCCTTAACATAATCGAAGTGACCTTCATCGTCGGTCAAGTGGACGCCACCGACCAGGGCCCCGAAATAAATCGGTTCCGTGCCGCGCCAGCCGATCGGGTACGTGATTTTGATCTGTAGACGTCATGATCAAAGTTGAATTGACAATTGTGAGCAAAAAAGTAACAAAGAGATGGATGGAAAAGTGTTCAAGGGTGTCACCATTGACGTCAGAGGGGTTTGCCCTGAGGCTATCTGGCTATGAATGGTCTAGTGACTCACCTCTTTTTCAATAATTTCACTAGCCAGCTCGGCAAACTTGCCCTGAAAGCTGCCCCAATGTGATTTCGGCTGTAAAATCGTGATGTGGTCATTCAGGAAGCACTTCCAATCATACGTCATGCAAAGATCAGTGTAATGGACGTCGAAGTGTTCACCATTGTGTTCAACGGGGACGGATAGGTTGTACACTATGTACTGTAAGATGCCAGAATGCGGTCAAAATGGCAAAAGATAATGGTCAAACCTTGTTAATACGGTCCAATTCAAGAATATATTCAGAAATTAACATGTTCGGACGACCATAAGTTGGGTCTTCCTTCCCTGCGGCGATGACATCCATGTAGCCGGAGAGGTCATAGGACTTTCCGGGCCAGAATTTGTGTTCATTAAGTGGCCAATAGGAAGTAAGGATATCTCTTTCATATCGCCAACGGGCATTTTCGGGAGAAAAGACGTATTGGGGGTCTATTGTGGTCTAAATTGGCCAAGGTTACTGTAGCTTTTGACAAAATTGCCTCCAAAATTGGCACTTTTGGCCAATTTAGAACATTCAATGGCCATAGAATCCCAGAAAAACATACCTGCTCTTTGATATAGACAAATCCAACACTCAATAATGCCGTCAAAACAAAAGGCCCCACGAATAACACTGTTCTGAACCGATGTGCCACCAGGCCCCATCCATAGAAAAAATGGATAAAGTGCTCATCGAACGTCATTCCGAAGCAGCAGCGATCGAATCAATGTTAACGACGACAAAAGTCAGCCGGGGCTTTCGGAAACCCGCCAGATAGCCGATGGGTGTTCTTCCGCGCACCCGCAGGCTGACACAGATTAGAGCCGCCGGCGAATACGCCTTCTCCTTTTTAGTCGATTCGAATGTATCCTTCTATTCGTTTTTTTAAACTGCAGTTCCAAACTCCGAACATGTTCAACAAAGAAGGCTCTGGAAAAGTTCAAAAGACCACCGATTTCGATTGGTCTTCGTTTCAAAGTTCAACTTTTATTTTCAAGTCTATTACAAATTAATAAATTAAATATCCACATTAAAGATAGGTTTAACCAATTTGAAGTAATATCACAACGCGATTGGAGGAAGGAAGTGGGATTTGACCATAAATGAACAAATGATTAGACGGAATGGACAAGATGGGTGGGAGGTTAGCCGAGGCCATTGTCTTCGAAGAAGCCTTGTTGGGTTTCTTCCTGAAAGCGAATTTTACTGTAAAAAAGCATAAAAATAGGCAAACGAACCTCTTGCAACAAATCTTGCGCCGAAATAGCCTTCAGCACCTGCTTTTTGCTGGTTTCCTGGACTTCGCCGGCGAGCAGGAATTCATCGAGGATGAAATACGCTTTTTCGAAGTTGAAGATGATGTCGAGCTCGCAGACCTGCAAAGGGGCAATTATTTTTGTAAAAATATATATATAAAAATGCCAAAATATGCTCACCGATCCAAAATACTTATCCAAAAGTTCCACATATCGATGAATAATCTCGAGACAAAGTAGCTCGTTGTCGGATTGGTCGATGGCACAGCAGAAGTAGAGACTGGCATACCTGGAAGCGATCAATGAAGAAAATTATCTTTCAAAGTGACAACGAACCTCTTGTAAACGACTTTCAAGTCTTTGTATTCCAAGAAGGCACACATCTTCGGTTTCCGGGCCAGGATGGTGGTTACGAGCTCGCGGGTGATCTTCTTTTTTACCTGGAAGCAAGTTTTTAAAAGTTGGAACGAAAAATATATATAAAACAGGTGAATCAAAACTAACCTTGTCAGGATACGCGCTATACCACTTCTGTAGCCGGAGTTTGCCTTGTCGGCTAAACAGAATCAAATAGTGCATCATCTTGTCGGATTGGAGGGGATCGACGTGGCCAGGAAGCCGGGACTTTGAAGCAGGATCGTCGAGCTGGCAACAACAACGACGTCCAATTTCGGTGGAAATGTCAGCGGCGAGGGATTGTTTTCGTGGTGGGAGAAAAAAAGATGGACGTTTTTGAGTCCTTTTTGGAGTGAGGGTTTTGCAAAACGGATGAACAGGGGCGTTTTTCTGTGTGGAAGGGATAAGGTGTGCGTTGCAAAAAGGAGTTCGCGTTGAGCAATAGGGTAGCCATTGAAACTTGCTGTAAATGCGTCTATAAAAGCTTGCTTCATCGCTGCTTTTCCGCATTCCTTGCGCTTTTCAAACACCGTCAGTTTCTCCTTTCCATTTCCTCCCAAGTCATGGTTGATACCGCTCGTTACGATCGTCAAATCCGTCTCTGGGGCGAGGAGGGCCAAACCTCCATCCAATCCACGAGTGTCTGCGTTCTCGGGTCGTCTGGGCTGTCGACGGAGATTCTGAAGAATCTCATCCTTCCGGGTATCAAATCCTTCCATATCATCGATGATGCCGTTGTCGACATCACGGACTTGGGGAACAACTTCTTCCTGGAGATGGACGATGTCGGGAAGCCCCGGGCTGAGGCTGTTGTTCGATTGCTTTCCGTAAGTTGGATTTTTATATATAAATTACAAAACACCGATCAAATTTATATATTTCCAGGAGCTCAATCCCTCCGTCAAAGGTTCCTTCTCCAAGCAGAACCCCGCTCTCGTCGAGAAAAAGGACCTCCTCAATTATAGCATCGTCATTTCGACGTGCCTGCCGACGAGCCACCTCCTCCCAATTGCCGATTTTCTCTTCGATTCCGGCGTTCCGTTGATCAATGCCCGCATTTGTGGCCTTTTCGGGTATTTTCGATTGTCTTTCAACACTCATAGTGTCTACAATGCCCATGTGGAATACCCAATGCATGATTTGAGACTGGATCAGCCACTTCCGGAAGTGCTGAAGCTCAATGCTGCCAATGATCTCACCAAGATGTCATACACGGACCACTCCCATACGCCTTATTTGTACCTGTTGCTGCAGGCTTTGGATGCTTGGCGGGAAAAGACTGGCGATGGCAATGCCTTCCCGAAAACGTACGCGGAGAGAAAGCAAATTGTGGCGATCTTGATGGATTGGCAGAGGCCGGACGAAAAGGGCATTATCGATGAACAGAATTTCATTGAAGCGAAGGAGGCTATCCCGAGGGCGCTGTTTCCGACTAAGGTTGGTTGATTTTAACCCTTTTTATGGCAGTTTTTTTGAGGAAAAGTGTTTCAGATCCCGGCCAACGTCCTTACAGTCTTCGAACACCCGCTCTCCAACCCCGAAAACTTGGACGAAAACAACGCCAATTGGTTCTGGATCCTTGCCGGAGCACTCAAGCTCTTCGTCGACCAGAATGGCGTCCTCCCACTCTCCGGACAGCTTCCCGATATGACCAGTGACTCCAAGCGCTACGCGGAACTGCTCAATGTCTACCGTAATGCTGCCCTCGAAGATGCCAATAGCGTCTACGAATTCGCGCTCTTCATCAAGAAGACTGTCGTCGGCTCTGATATCGACTCCCACTTCATCACACCGCATGCTGTCCAGCAATTCTGCAAGAATGCCGCTTTTATTAGTGTTCAGACGGGTACCAATCTCAAGGATGAGGAAGCTGCTGGAATCGAGGTTTGTTTTCACTCTTTACCTTTCCCAATTAAAGTCTAAATCCCTTCAGAAGATCCTCTCCGTCATCGAAGACCCCCAACTCACCGAAATCCCTCGCCGTGTCGATCCGCTCGTCTGGCTCGTCCTCTCCAAAGCCGGCGATTCCTTCTACGCCGGCAAGAACCGCTTCCCCGGTACGAATGGCGTACCGCGTGCCATAGATCGCGATGATCTCGCCAAGCGTGTGAGTCAACTCATTGCTGCCACGGGTAATGATGACCTCATCAAACGAGCTAGTGAATTGGTCCCCCAGGAAGCCATCAACGAAATGGTCCGTTACGGCGCTTCCGAGCCACCGGCCTTCAGCGCCGTCATGGGCGGAATCGTGGCGCAGGAAGCCATCAAATTGGCTACTCATCAGTACCTTCCCGTTGACAATACATTTGTGCTTGATGCGCATTCCCAGAATGGAAAGACTATTCGTCTTTAATTTTGATATTATTGAAATTGGGTATCAAATTTTGTATTCTTTTGGTTGTTTTATAGCTATTTTGCGATCTCTTAACATAATACTATTTTAATAAAAGCTCTGTATATATGGAATTTTGAAATTTTGATGTGCAAGGCTGCTTGTCAGAGGCGGTTCCTTAGTGAATCACCTTGAAAGCTGAATTGCTATTGAATAATCATTGCAAATGGGGCACCCATTCATTCATTTCATTGTCGAGGTACACCTAGGCCAGCAGTGCAGTGCCTCAGGGCTTTCGAAATTGTGCGTGCTAGTGATAAGAGTCACGCTTTTCACACATATTGATCACTGATAACGAAAAACTGTCAACACCATGTCAGAATCTGCGCATTTAAAGCCATCAAACCACAACTTCATTGTAAATGTAAGTTTTTAGCAGTTTTTATCATGCCAATTTCAACTTCAGACGGAGGCCCTCACCGATTCCATGACCTTAACCATCGATGCATCTCTCCTAGACGTATTGGAAGTCGACCAATCAATCCAAACCCCCGTCGTGACCGTCAAAGATTCCAATGGCATCAATTGGTCTCTAGAATGCTACCCCAAAGGCTATGGTGATGGCAATGATGGCCATGTTAGCGTGTTTCTGCAACTTGGAAAGGCTCCCCTCAAAATTAGGGCGGAGTTTTCCATCTCTGGGACTGATTACAAAAGTGACAACAACTTTCTTTCTTATCAAACTTAATTAAATTATCCCCTGACTCACTTTCAGAAACCCTAATCGAAGACTGCCGCAAAAAAGGTCCTCGTGGCTTCAGTCAATTCATCGCGCATGACCAACTTCGGCATATCGGTGGTATAAACAATGGCTATTTTGTAATTGAATGTGCTGTATCTTTTTATATAACTCGAGCGATAGAGACTGTGGTTGATAGCGTCAAAATGGAAGCACTGCCGAAGCCGCTGCACTTTTTCGAGTTGATGGTGTTGGGGACACATATTGAAAGTGATGTTGATATTGTTGTTGGTGGAGAAAAGATTGAAGTGAGTTATCACTCTATTGAAAAGCTGTTTTTATAGTGATTTCAGGCTCATCGGACGTTTTTGGGCTTGATTTCCCCAGTTTTTTATGCCACTTTTAAACATAACACGAAGGAATCTATCTCCGGCGAATATGCCATTCCGGATTTTGGGTTCACTACTGTCAAAAGGGTGATTGATATGGTCTATGGTCGGTCTACTGAAGATGATTTGACGGCATCTGACATCATTGACATGGCGACTTTTGCTGATAAATATCAAATTAACGCTGTTTCGGTGAGTTTGTCATGCTATGCGCAAATTGAGGTAAAGTCATTGTCTACTTACAGTATCGCCTCGAAAAATGGCTAATGGACCACATTGTCAGCGACAATTTCTGCACCATTGCTCAATACAGTTTCAACTACTACAAAACCAAAGTCTTTGAGGCTTGTGTCAACCATTATCGTAAGAATCACTTTAAAATTTCATCAACTTATGGTTTTGTCATGATGGATGCAGATATCGTCACAGCCGTTTTGCGTAGTGCGTTTGCGCCGGAGCATGCCCTCATGCCAAATGCAGTTTGACTTGTTTTTAATTTGTTTCATTGTCGTTTTACTACAATTTTTACTCCCGTGCTGTAAAACTTTTAAGCTCGATTTTTCTAAACATTTTTTGTAGCCGTGAACTTTGTCTTTGACTTGGCGTTAAAATGTGTCATTAAATTTGGCTGTGTACCATTTCCTTGCCAGACATACCCCAATTTAATATATAAACTGTGCAAAGAACACAAAAAACTATCACATTTTATAAATGTAATGATTATACCATAATATATAATAAATATTAACTAACACTTTTAATGGGTCGTAGCATTAGGACCTGAGACTCGTGCCCCAGCAGGTGTAACTTTCGAAAACAAAGTTGATTGAGGTTGTAACTTCCTGGCTGGAAGAGGTAAGTGATAGAATTTGCAGAATCGGCGAAGGAATTCTGGGCTACAACATTTTTTAACTGATAACATTTTTTGAAAATTGTTGACTCACTAAATAAAAAACAGCATAAACATTGGTGCAAAATGTTGAATTATATAAAATATAGTAACAAAAGTGTCCACAATGACATAAGTTTCATCTGTGGCATCTTCAATTAGGAAATATACGTAGGCAGAATAGTAAAGAACGATGAGAATGGCACCGGTGAGTGTTTGATCGAGAAATCGCCGCTCTAGGCTTTTCTTTACATTTGTCGTGGTTGATTCGATGGGTTTTAGTCTCTTTATGCCAATGACGGCTAGAAGCATTGCCAGAAGGCCAAAGGTGACGTTTATAATGATTGCTTTGAGGTAGAAAGCTTTAATAAAGGCGGCACATCGGTCTTTGGCATACATGTGGAGTAGGCAATCGATATCGAATAAGGATGTTATGTCGAAAATGAATGGCAGAATTAAAATAACAAAAAACAAAATGATAATGTTTCTCGGTCTCCAAAGCTAAAACCCGTTATAAAAAGTTGAAATGAAACTGTAAATCGCACCATTTTGAAATACCTCGGCGTCACAATAGCCGAACACCGATTCAACGCAATAAGCACATCCGTAATTCCGACCAAAAACATATTGTGCCATTGTTCTATCGAATAAATCTCAGTAATAAGTGAAATTTCTTCCAGTGGCACAAACTGCCCGATGCCCCAGCAAATATTGGCCAAAAAATCGAGCAAATAGCCGATAGTTAGCAGGTGGAAATATGAAGTATTCAACGGTGATGCCGGTTTCAGGAATTCCCAGAAAAGAAAAACGACTAAAAACGCTTCAAAAACAAAACAAGAAGCATCTATTAAGAAAAATATAAAATGCAAAGTCCGCCAAGTTTTCCATGAGATCTAGCATTAACGCCGCATAAGAAGCTGTAGCATACGTCAAGTTAAACTATACAGATATAATAAATGTTGGTTTTAGAGGTTTAGGGGACCATTGCTCATGAGTTAGTAAGTTACAAGCTTGTATAATGTGGGAGGGGTGTAAAAATAGAGGTTAAAAAGGGTTTAATTGCATTTGAGAACGTAAGTTATGGACTTTTTATGGCTTTTTTTTTAATTTTTGCAATGTTGAAATCTGTTAAATGATAAAAGTAACAATTAAACGTGATATATCCGAGAATCATGTTAATTGTTTTATAAAACTTAAAAATTCAATATCTAATTCCCCCCAACATTGTCAAAAATTAATTTTATTTAAAAATAACAACCAAAAATCATAGCTTAAATAGTTCCTTTTTAACAACATCAGGAAAACCATGAATGAAGACATGATTGAATAAGTTTTACTTGCAAGGGTAAATATAAAAAGTGCGTCATTAAGTGCAAATAATATAGTACATTTATTGCCGTATGTCAGTTGGAGGTCATGTCTTGCACTGCTTCGGGAGCAACGTTATCAAGTTCGGTATTTTTGCGAATTTTGTCTTCGTTTTGTTTGAAAAAGAAACGACACTTTGATTTCAATTGTTCTAGCTCGTACATCCAGGCGTATTTGACGATGTGGAAGAAGTTGTATTCGTTGATGCTGTCGCCGAGATGGGTGTTTAGCTTGTTCTAAAGATATATAAAGTTACAGTATTCCGTTTTAAGGGTTGTTAAACTTACGAAAACGCCGATAATTTCATACTTATCAGAAAATCGAAGCACATCTAACGTTTCAAGGGTAGTTTTATCCTTGTAGGTGTAACCGTAGCAGATGTCGAGGACGTCTTTGACGGTTTCATAGTCAAAATCGATTACGTCAATCCGACCGGTGGCGGCTTCTTTGGTCTTGTTTGAAAACATGGCCTCGAAAACGGGTGAAATGAGGCTTAAAAATGCGCGATTGACGGTAATTTCTTCCTTATTTTCACCGACGACGAAGACGGCATCATTCAAGTGGGTTCGATTGGCATCTAACAACTCATGTGTCAAAACCGAAGCCGGTGGCAATGGTCGGAATTGTTCGGCATCGACGACAGTGCCCGGAACGGTGAAAGTTGCGTCGATAACGATCTCAATTTTATTATCAACGATAGCCCCCATGTCGCGGAGTTCTTGATGGGTGATTTTGATCAAGCCGAAGAAGTTTTTCTTTGAATATCGGAATCGGAATGGCACTGGAATACAACTTTGACTATCAAAATTATGTTTTTATATAAAATAAATTCTTACAAGTTTTGTCTTTGACAGTAAACTTCGCATCAACGTTCAAGCTCTCAGTGGTGTCATAGAACAACTTCACGATGAGGCTACCTTTATTCTGGGGAGCATCACCATTGTAGTAGAAATACAACCACCAAAAGATGCCATTGATACGGCCAACGGGGTGGATTATGGATTCGCCGTTCCTTTCTACCTCAAGTTTGGAAGCGACCAATGTTGTGGTGTACTGTGTTTCGAAAGTTCCGTCCTACAATCACGAATATTTAAAACAGTTAATTGATGGTTATTTTGTAACTTACGCGGGTTTCGCGATTGTTGGGCAATCTGGATTCCATTTTTGGGGTCAGTTTTGAAGGTTTGGGTAGAACTTCTGAAAATGTCTACAATTTTGATAGAGTTACCCATTAAGCACGATCCCGAATGCTATAGTCACATGGAAAAAAGCCAGTTTGGAAGCATAACAACTAACCAAAAAGGAACGGTCTGTGTTCGGACCAACACTTAGACCAGATAACAGCGAGTTGCTGGCGTTCCTCGTGGTTCGTGCGTTGTGAGAGTGCGATGGTGGCGACGACTGGCGACGCTTTACTGCTATGCAGATGTGGTGGGCTGTGTCGTGGAGGCGGGGAGTGGTCAAAACTCTCGCTTCGATTGACCTGCGCAAGGCCGTTGGAAGAATAGTGGACAATGGCGGCCGTCGGCAGTTAGCTTGCCAAGTATTGATTCACTTTTGCCACGACTAGCAAACTGCTAGTGCTTTCCAGGGTCCTGTGAGACTGTCTACGCTGACAAAGACGAACATTAGCATAAAGTCGGCTTACCATATTATTGAAATTTTACTGTAAACCTAATTTTGCCGCTTTACAGTAACCAGAATGCGTAAAATCGTAATTGAAATGTTAAAAATTACCGGTAAGATACGGTAATACAGTACTTTTTGATTTGTCAACAACCAAAAAAAAGTTTTATTATCAAAGTTTCAAAAGATAAAGCACCAGAAAACAGTCCAAATCAACAAAAAGCCCAATTAAACCTTGAGATTAGCAGCCGCCTTGATCAGACCTGAAACAACAGTGGGATCAAGCTCCACAAACTTGGGGTCACTCGCAATCTTGGTCAACGTTTTGTTGTAGTGTTCGGCACACTTTTGCAGCAGCTTCTCACTGTTGTAGTTCCACGCGTAATCGGCAATGTCGCAGACGTTGTTGTCATTGAGGTTGGCGAGGAGCCAGTCTTCGAGGGCGATCTGAAGGGATTAACATAAGTTTTAGAAAGTTACAGTATCAAAAAGCAACTCACAATGGCACCTTTGATATCGTACTTATCCACAACCTTGAGGGCCTCAATGATTTCAGTCGCGTTCTTGTTCTCCAGAGAACGGCCATAGCAAAAGTTCATCGCGTCTTCGACGGCTTCGAATTGGAAGTCCTTCACGGTGACGATGCCCGATTTGGCTTCTTTGGTGTCGTGGGTGAACATGGCATGGAACACGGGGGAGATCATACAGAGATAGCCGCGATGGAGCTGGAAATTGCAAATTATAACATAAAGAGGTCAAAAATAACAAACCGGGAGGGAACGTCCACCAACAACCATATTGACATCGGTGGCATCGTGATTGGTGACATCGAGAAGGGCCTGAGCGACCAAGGGAGCCGTAACACAGGCCTTCAGGTTCTCGGACGTCACAACAGAGGCCTTTTTGAAGGTGATAGCACATTGAACGACAAATTTGTCCTTCAGAATGCCGCCGCTGGCAAGCAGATCGGTATGCGAGACGAGAGCGATTCGAGGGACGGTCGTTGTGACATCGAAAGTGCGTTCAACGGTGTCTGAAAGGAGACAATGATGGCAAAACACAGACAAAAACAAAGCAAAAAACGTACGTTTGATGGTGGTTCCACGAATAGTAAAGTCGGCAACGACATTCATCGGCGCCTGATTGATCCAAAACTCGATGAACACCTTCTCGGGTTCCGTGGTGACACCAGCCGGGAAGCATCGAATTCCCCAAGTCAGACTGCTGTTGCCGGGAGCCGAAACATTGGGTGTTTGAAGCGATTGCCCGATGACAGTCGCGGTCAGGAGGGCTTTGTCGACGTCGAGGCTGATCGAACTTTTGTAGGAGTCCGTCTGGAAATAGGATTGATAAGTGTGAAAACAATGAAACCGCAAGATAAACTAACCTTCATGACGAAACGATGCATGATACAATCAGCAACACAAGCAACCAGCACAAAGAAGACTAGCTGAAATGAATGTTGCGAAAGAAAACGATTGTAAAAAACAGATTGACTACAGAGACGCGAAAAGGGCGTGTCAACGGCTGGCGTTTTGGAGAGGGCGCCAGTTCGTAAATGGGGTTTGTGTTTTGGTTTGCGTAAAAACAGTCAAAATTCAAACGGTCAGCGCGAAATTGGACTGAGAGGTTTGCTTCACAGTTTTTTTGATTGGCAACATCAAAATTGGTATTGACATTTTGAACATTTTTATTATAAAATTATTAATAACGTCATTTTAACAATTAGTAAAAGTGGTAGCATAAATACAATTTAACAAAAAAACCATAAATTTAAACTTGACGAGCAGCCATCTGGACCAAACCCGAGACAACATTCGCATCCAAAGTAACAAATTCCGGAGCAAGAGCCAGAGTGCCCACGTTCTTCTGATAGAATTCGCCGCACTTTTCTTGGAGCTTCTCGCTGACGTGATCCCAGGCGTATTTCGCGATTTGGCAGACGTTATCGGCCTTCAGATTGGCGAGGAGCCAGTTTTCGAGGGCAGTCTGAAAGGGGCAACTTTTTGAAACTTCTATCAAGACCCGACTTCAACTTACTACTGCAGCTTTGATGTCATACTTCTCGACAAACTTCAAGGCTTCAATGATCTCCGAAGCGTTCTTATTCTCCAAGACATGGCCATAGCAAAAGTTCATCGCGTCTTCGACAGCTTCGAATTGGAAGTCTTCGATGAAGACTACTCCAGATTGGGCTTCCTTGGTGTCGTGGGTGAACATGGCATGGAAAACGGGGGAGATCAGGGACAGGAAACCGCGATGGGCATGTATACGGCGAGCACCGATCAAAAGTTCGACGTCGATGGCATTGTGTTCACTGGCAGCGATGAAGGATTGGACAACAAGCGGCGCCGTGGTGATGGCAGCCAGGTTTTCAGTCTTCACAATAGCAGGCTTTTTGAAAGTGACGTCACAGCGGACGACAAAGACGCCATTCTTGATGGCACCACTGGCAAGGAGGTCGGTGTGCGAGATGATGGCAAGCCGATGGGGGGTGGTGGTTTCTTCGAAGGTGCGGTCCATCGTTTCTGGAATTCAGAGATAACCAACTTGCCAAAAACAGATATGCCAAAAAGTTACCTTTGACATCTGTGCCTCGGATGGAGAAGTCAGCCAACACACTCATCGGAGCCTGGTTCAAGTAAAACTCAAGCATAACCTTATCCGGATTACTCGTGACACCGGCAGGGAAGCATCGAATTCCCCAGGTCAAATCGTCGGCGTTCTTGACGGTGCATGGCGGCGTCGCGAGTAACTGACCGACAATCATGGACTTGAGCAGAGATTCATCGACATCGAGGCTGATGGAATCATCGAAGGAGTTGTTCTGAAACAACACGTGTTTGAAAATGTGGAAAAGCAAAAAATGAATAAACTTACTTTCATGGCGAAACGATGCATGACAAGGCTGAATACGAACTTCGGATCTTGGCGTATCCACGTTTAGCCGAGTTGTAGAAGCGAGCGTGAGATGGATTGAAGAACAGATAGCAAATTACGATGTGATTGTGAACTGCAAACCAAGGAGCTTTTATATGAGTTCGCGTAACGTTCGAGAAGGTTCGAATGTGTGTCTACAAAACAATGGGGCGTGGCACATACACGATTACAAACAACAAGTGACAGTTTGAACGGGGTTCAAAAACGGACCAGTTCAGATTTTATAACATATCACAGACTATGCGAGACAGATCGGGGTTTAACAAGGAGGACGAATGAGCGACGTCAGAACAGAAAAGCCTTCTAAAACTGCTTGTAATAAAAAAAAAGTAGCTTTGTATAAAAAACATAAAATTATGCAAATTTGATAGAAAAATGTAAATGTTGACTATTATATATGAGACAAATGACAATTTTGAAAACTGTGGCGCAATATTTGATTAATAAAGTCCAGTAACACATTAGAGCTAACAAATGTAACCTTTATTTATCATATAACACGTCTTACATCAAGTATTATGGTTTACTCGCTTGAATAATCACTGAATTCGTCTTCATCATCGCCATTGCTGAAGTCGCCTGATTCATCAACCGCTTCAATGTCACTGTCGAATCCGATAACGGTCGTTGCTAAAAAGTGCAATTTTATGGTTTTAGATCGGATTTTTCGGACTCACATAGGTCACCTTCCAAAGTATCCGCCTCAAAATGCTCACTATCCTGAACCCCGAAGATTTCGGCATACTCATAGGCCGCTGTCCTTCCATCTGTAACTGTCGATACGGTAGAAACCCAGGTACCGCCTTCTGTTGTCGCCCAAATATCGGAAGTCGTCACATCGGGATCCGCACCGGCTCCAACTCGACTGACACTGCTCGCGGCATTGACGGCGGTCGATGGCGGTGGTCGAGCACCGGCGGAATTCTTGCGACCTGGGGGCTGTTTTCCTGGCGGGAATTTGATGCTAGTGTTGGAAGCCGTTGGAGTCGGGGTTGGGGCGCCTTTGGCTGGCGGGTGTTTCTTGCCTGGCAGCATCAGGGAGAAAGATTTTGACTTTGAGCCTGATCCCTTTTTGGATAGACTGTCTTTGGAGTTGGACTTGGACTTTGTTAAGCCGGCTGAAATGGCATTTAGAAGAAAGGAATACTGTAATTAGTTGAAAACATACATTTAGTACCACCCTTCTTCTTGACTGCTCCTGGCGTTTTGGCGCCACCTGCATTATTGCCCGCGGGCAGCTTCCCAGCATTAGCTTTTTCGTTCATCCTCGTTTTGATAAACAAGAAAATCGATACCCCATTAAAAGCGATAATCAAAACAATTTCAATCAATATCGCTACTATGGACAGCTTGCCCATCATATTCAGCAATGGAGCTCTGAAACACCCAAAATTGAACAACTTCCCCAATTACAGTAACCCACTTTTCCGAAGCCGCTGCCATTAAGCCTCCGTCGCTCGTCGATTGGTGCTTCTGTTTTGGACGCTTTGGCTTATCAGTTACATCCTCCCAATTATCATCATCAGGGTCGGGTGTGACTTCGCCACTGTCAGGGATTGGCTTTTTCGATGTTTTAGTGTTTCGAGGCGGCGGTTGAGGTTGAGGTTGAGGCTGTGGTTGAGGTCGCGGCTGTGGCGGGGCGGCTACAAGCTTCTGATCTGTTCGCCCAAAGTTGTTTAAATTCATAAAGGCACGCCGATGTTTTAGCTTTGGCTTGTCTGGGTCTTCATTTTCGACAGGGGACTGATGTTTAGCCTTACCTGTTGATGGGGGTGGTGGGGCCGGGGTTAGAGGAGGCGGTGTAGGAGGCGTTGTCGACGTTGTGGTTGGTTTCGGGGATGTTTTGGAAGTCGACGTCGATGTCGGCTTCGTTGATGGTTGGGTAGCCGGTGGCGGTTTTGGGGTTGTTACAGGTGGAGGCGGCGGCGGCGTTGGCTTTGTTGACGGTGGCGTTTTGGGTTTCGTAGCCGGTGACGGTTTAGGCTTTGTTGCCGCGGGCAGCGATGGCGTTGGCTTCTTAGATAGTGGCGACGACGGTTTCTTTGCCGGTGGCGTTGGCTGTGAAGGCTTTGCCTTTGTAGCCGGCGTTGGAGAAGTTTTCGGCATAGGTTTCGTCGATGCCTTCAAAGTTGGTGTTGGATTCGTTTTCGCTGACGACGCCACCGGCTTTACAGCTGGCTGTTGCGGCACAGGCTTGTTTGTAGCCACATTCGGCTTCACTGGAGCCGCTTCCCTCGCCACCCGATCACTTTCCGGATTCAGAACACTATTAAGTACGTTCTTCATAGCTTCGCCCAGCGATTCATCACCACCAATCAAAGGAGGTGCCTGGCGTTTCGCTCGAGGTGGTATCGGCGCGGCATAGGGATTCTGAAGACAAAATACTCAACTTTTATCTTTAAGTGAGTAGAAAACCTTACATTTCTCGCATGTTTTCGATTGTGTTCCGGGATGTCCTGTTTCAACATAGTTCCGCTACATACGGAAATGACGAACAACACCAACGCAATATAAAGAAGGTGCCATCTCGGACGCATTCCGGGATCTTAACTGTTTCTTCAACCGAAGAAAAGAGTGATTCGAATTGTGTTAATGCCCTATCTGTGATTTATGTACAAAAATTTATGCTAATTTTGGTATGTATTCTGATATTTTTACAATACGTTTCGCATATTTTTGAATTTGTGTTCTAGTAAACTGTAAGCGTGTCCACTCTTCTTGTAATTACCTATGCAAACCATAAATAGAATGTAGCCATGATTTATAAATGCGGAAACAAATTAAATATTACAACATGCATGTCAAAAGCAGCCTGATTTTTGGTGTTTTACAACATTTTACAGTACAAAATAAATTTGTTTTCGTGTTTATCACCCAATCACGCCCTCTGGCGATGCTGCATGACACTTGAAGTGTGTTCACCTTTTTTGAAGTACTTGTATTTGAACTGAAATTAACTGATAAAACGCATATTCTGGGAAAACCGAAAGGGTCACTGAAGTTCTGAAAATTTTTTGCACGTAAGAGCACTGAAATCGTTTGTGCAGATCAATTTGACGGTGTAGATGACGAATTCGGCCCTTGTTTTGTATATAAATGCCTTCTGAATCCGCTAGGCTCCAGAATCCGCCTGTCAGAATCCATGACGTGAAACCCATACGTGTGTGGTATCAATCGATTGCCCACACTTAGGCGATTATTTTAAAATGAAGTAGACAAACATTAATTAATTTTGACCAAAGTTACAAAGTGTCAAAGTCAAAAAAAATGACGAGATAGCCCTTGAAGAGTTTTATCTCAAAATGTAGTTCTCTATACCCAATTTTTTATGAATGATTATGAGAGAGCAACTATTAATGAAGCTTTTTGTTAGATGAAATCAATTTCTGTTCTGGAGAATGTGGTTAAAATTTGGACAAACTAATCACTGATAACCATTAATTAATAATTTTTTGAACATACGGGAACATAAAGAGATTCTGTGTTGCCAAGTTGTTCACATAACTGTTAACTATTATTTCAGAAAGATTCACGCTGACGCTATACAAAATTATCGATTAAGTTGAAAATATAACTAAAAATCTAAAAATATTTTTAAAACGCTTTGTTTTGCGTTTACGGTTATAAAATTTTGTTGTGAATATTTAAATAAATGTAACTTCTTATCAACATGCAAGAAAAAAGAAATAACCCCAAGGGCTTCGAACCCTTTGCGGTGCGCATGACACAAGTACTTCGGATGGGGTTTACCGTACGTGCACGCACCATGAAACCCCGAGTTCAAACCCCCTGAGGCCATTTCTTTTTTTTGCACGCTAACATTAAGCAACACAGACTATAAAGTAAACTTTCAAATTGCACAACCGTAAACGCAAAACAACCCGTTTTTAAAAATATTTTCAGATTTTTAGTTATATTTTCAACTTAATCGATAATTTTGTATATCGTCAGCGTGAATCTTTCTGAAATAATAGTTAACAGTTATGTAAACAACTTGGCAACACAGAATATCTTAATGTTCCCGTATGTTT
>KB455565.1:277219-328001 GCA_000341325.1 Panagrellus redivivus | reverse complement strand
TGCGCAGGGGACAGCGGTCCCTGCTTGTTGGTGGAAATGATTCCCTTTTTTCTTTCTGTGTAAATGATAAATACCACTCAATAAAGCTCTCTTTCTTAGCTTTCCCAACCCCATCATCAATCAACAACTTTGCCTATAGTCAAAATGGAAAAAGTAATGAATAATTTATAAATTTCAATAAATAACGATCGCAACTCGACTCAACGCATTACAATAAATTAAACTTTCTGATTTTGGCACATTGCAAATAATACAAACTGGTTTGTTTAGCTTTTCACTGCGGCTGACTTTGCTTTTCTCTTCTTTTCATCACCACAGACATATTCGATGAGTTGTGGTACTTGCTTGTTGTTATGGTAGTTGTCAATGTGTTGTTGGGAGCCAATGAATGTGCCGCAGATGAACAGGTATGGTAGACCCTTATGGGCTGTGAGTTGTTGTAAATGACGTTCAACTGTCTTCGGTTTATCGATTTTGTCGACATAGAAGGCAACCAACGGAAGGCCGTACGTTTCACGGAGCATATTTTCGGTGCGTCGTGATTCGGGATTACGGGAGTCGACGTAGAGGACCGCGGGTAGACGACGAATCTGAAAGATAATGTTGATAGATGGAAATATTGAAATGCAAAACTGACTTGTTGCGTCAAAGCTTGAATCGAGGTTGCTGAAGAGAGCGGGGCCGATGGCTTCGAGGTCGTTGTCGGTGACGCCGTCGTTGGAGCCTCAGTCTGTGGTGGCATCGTGTAAACTGGGGGTGGTGCCGTTGCAAGGGGTTGTGGCGCGGGACGTGCGACAGGGGCTGGCTGTTGGATCGGGGCCTGGGGCAATGGCTGGGGGTTCGGATAGGTGGGTTGAGGTTGTGCGGGTTGGACTTGGGTAGGTGGCTGATAAGGGATTTGTTGTTGCTGGATGGGATAAGACGGTTGTTGGACCGGGGCCGGTGCTGGTGGTAACGGTTGTGGTTGGTATGGGACGACCTGTGGCGGAGCTCGTGGCTGAGGTTGAGGCGCAGCTACCGCCTGGGATTCGGTCGAATAATCATTGCCATAAGTCGAGATGGATGACTGATATGAAGGTTGAGGTTGTTGAGGCTGTTGTGGTTGATAGGTCTCATAGCTGTTATGGGCAGGAGGAGCCTGGGGCGCCTGAGACAATGGTTGAGGTTGAACTTGGGGCTGTGGGGCATATGTTTCATAGCTCTGAATCTGTTGTTGAGGCTGGGGCTGAGCTACAGGTTGCGCAGGCTGGGGCTGAGGCCTCGGCTGATACGTTTCATAAGTCTGTGGAGCCGGTTGCGGTGCCTGGGCAGTCTGCTGAGATTGTTGAGCATTCAAAAGTTGCTGATTATAGTTGCTCATGTACCCAGTCTGCCATGGGTTGAAACCCGAAGTACCAACATGATGCCCCTGAGGTAGTGCAACGTTAGGTGACGGTGACCCAGCAGGTACAGTGTAAGTGCCGCCTTGCACAGCAGAGCTCAAAGTCTGCTGTTGATGATGGGGCTGTTGTTGTTGAACTTGTTGCTGTTGAAGTTGTTGATTCTGAGCATTCTGCTGAACCGCTGCCGCATAAACGTTCGATGAAGCTGGAGCACTTGGCGCATTTGAGGGCACTGGGGCCGAAACAGCGTTAGCAGGAACCTTAATTCCGTATTGCTTCTGAAGTATTTCCAAATACTGCGCGTAATTGTCCAAGTTAGAGTTATCCGTCGTCTGAAGCCCAGTGTTCGGTGCACCACCATACGTTACAGGGGCAACTGATTGTTGCTGTTGTTCCGCATAACCACCAGCTCCTTGCTGACTTTGATATCCATTCGAAGCCGGTGCTTCTGGCTGCACAGCCGAAGCAAATCCACCAAACGCGCCCTGTGTTCCGAGTTGATTCGTATCAGTCGAATAGTATGTCGTTTGTTGTTGTGTAGCTGGCTGATAAACACCATTAGGCGCGTACCCTCCACTATTAGCGGCCCCATACGAACTTTGATGCACTACTTCAGCATTGCCATAGGCATTCGGATTACCGTACTGATTGTTAGCACCGTATGTTTGCTGTGTCGGGAGACCGTAACCTTGGTTACTGTAGGACTGGGAAGGTGCGCCATTATACTGATTGGGGTATTGCTCAGGTGATCCTACAATGAATAAAGTTGATGAAAAACGATGCTTTAATCGATTCAAAGTGCACAAATAAAACTTTGAAAAAGGAAAGCAAGTTTGACGTCTATGCGCCGCGACCCGGAAGCAGGTGTCAAAAGTAAGTTAGCCCTGTTCACACATTAGTTAGCAACGTAGTTGGTCCCTTTATGATGACCATTCATAGCCATTGGGCTCCTTGTGAAGAAGGGTTAGTGACTAGTTGATTGAAAAGATTATGAAAAAAATTGAACGAGTTTATTTTTCCCGCTCAAGTGCATTTCATCATTTATTTGGCTGGTTGGGCCCTGAGGCCAATCCGCGCGAACAATGTTATTTTTGATTAAGTCTGCGTAATCGTCTGCGACAACAGCCGCTTTCGTTGCTCCCTGTCGTTCGAATAGGTCATTGTAGATGTGTATGTAGCCAGAGGGGATCCGGTTCATGCATCTCATTGTGTCTCCGCATTGTCTTACATTAGCTGCTGTTGTGGGCCCACACAAAAAAGGATCAGGATTCAGCCCCAGGATCGAGATACGTCCCCCCTGTGGGCCCATTGAAGGGGGTCTCCGTTGGGATCCCCTCGAATTTCAATATCAAAATTGGGTGATCACGAGTGGCGGTGGGGAGGTGAAAGTCTATTGCGGGATCCCGAGTGGCTAAAAAAAGTTGTGAGACGAGGTGGCGAGGATCATTGCGCCTGAGGAGGGGAGGAAACCCGAGCCGCGCATGCCTCCATATATCCATCTCCCACTGTTCAAACACACACGTGCTGTGCGCGAGCATTGAACAATATCCAAAGTGCTGTGATGGTAATGGTGGTGAAAGGCTTCAATGTGGGGTGAGAAATGAACTCAAAAAAGAAGGACTCGATCGCCCACCGAAGGGATCTGCACTGGAATCGCTTAAGTTGTCGGAATCTGCCACTGTTCGGGCGATGCGCACCAAAAAGATGGGTGGCGGCTGGCAGCAACTCATTGGACACGCTATTATCGTGGCTTCTGAAACAGCTGTTAGCACCCCCGAAAGCGAAAAGACTCAAAGATTCAGAAAAGTCATTTAAAGTTAACTTTAATCATTAAAATCCACCGAAATCGAAAGCAATAGCCAAAGGGCAAAAGCCAATACCAGAAAAACATAAATAAAAACTTGCCTGAGACTACCAAACCAAAAATTAATAAAACAGCCGGAGCAACAAAGTAAGGCAACATGCCTGAAGCCATCTGGGAATAAGCAACTGATCCCGATAGCCCAAACAAACAAGTCCTTGTTTAAGGGAGAATTTCAGGACACCGTTCGATGGGATCGCTCCGATGAAGCTACTTCACACCAACCGCAATTAGGCGTTTTGTTGCACACCCGCGAGCGCAATGTATTGCGATTCGGTCCCCTCGGGGGCCAAAGGGCGGAGCTTGATGGGGGCAAAGCCGAGCATCTCATCGCTCCCGGTCAAACCAGACCCGCGAGAATTGCATGTAGACAATTTATTATCATAAAAAAGGAGATGGCTCACTCGGAGGACCGGACAACACTGTAATCAGTTGATTGAGGTTTGGAAAAATGCGTTTATTAGCGGATTACAAAAAGGAGAGACTACAAAAGCCGGGAATGAACTGAAAAAGCGATAGATGCACATGAAAAAACTCAGATTAATCTGTTCCAACAATAGAAGCAACATTGATTTTTGATTTTTAAGTTTATTAAGTGAAGACTAATTCGCGTATATACACCATTCGTATAAAAAAAGGAAGATCGCCTCGGCACGATGTAGGAGATCGATCGGCTAACTTCATTGGTGCGTGCTTGCATTCATTTGTGCGCGTTTTACCGTTGCTATTAGGTTGGCGTGGTCGTAGTCACCATTCTAATATCTTTGAAACTTTAACTTCAATAATGCCCTATCCTCTAGCCAAATTGACCTATGGCCTTTGTAGCCGTCTGGCCGAGATTGCCACTCCCGTCAAACGTTACCAACTTCAGATTGCCGCAGGAAGTGCTTCAATCTGTCCACCGAATCTTCAAAAACATTGGACAAAGAAAATTCATCATGATTTCGTCACCGAACTTACTATTGAAGCCGGTCATGTAGATCCAGCTCTTTACGAAAACGCTCTAGTGCTTTGTACAGGTCACTTTCGTTTTCATGACAACACCGTATGGGAATATTCCATGCCTGAAGTACTAAATCAGACCATTCTAAGGCCAGATGATGTCAAATTTTGTAATTACGATGCTTCAAAAACTCTTCGTGAGATGATTCCTTCCAATGTCTACATACAAAACGTAACTTCTGCAAGCTTGGTTTCAATAGATGACCCGAACTTATTACCTAAACAAAGCTATAACGAACTGTTTAGTTTGTTTCCGAAACTTGAAAGATTAACAGTTAGGGGTCGTGTTCATGACAACCTATTGATTGACATATTGGAAACCCAGAAGCAGCCATTATCATATCTAGCACTACGTTGTGAGTATGATGCATCTGCAAATCCGCGTGATTGCGACGTTGATGAGTTGATAATGTTTTAAGGGTAAATCTACTATATTTTTTTGTTTATCCAATTTACATTGACATTTCAGGCACAAAGACATAACTTCTGCTTATCAGTCTCCATTCGCGTAGAAGAAGGATATCAAGAGGCATTGGAAAGTGCATCGTACAGTTTTTTCGTTACAGAGTCGGAATTTCAAACTTGGGAAAGCGATGAGGCACCGCCATTTTGTCATATAAATATCTGGTTCTTTGACGAAGTTACCGAAATTTATGCACTTCACCAATCAAATCATAAAGTTTTGATAAAAATAGCAATAAGGGATGAATGTATTCTGGTTCTGTGATTTTAATAAATGTGTAAAGTTCAAACTTATGATAAACAGAGGTAAAAAACCCCGACACAACATCATGAACTGATGGAATGACAAAAACATCCTCAACCCTCGCCGTTGACCTCCACCATGACATACACAATTGATAAACTTACGCATAGTCTTCACGACTGTCTTACCAAACGTGTCGTCGATCAAACCGTACCGACTTCAAGTTACCACTGACATGACACAATGTAGGGGATCGATCGGTTTACACCATTCCGCATGCTTGCATTCATGTGCGCGTGTATGACCGTTGCTATTAGCTTGGTTCATCTTTGTAACATCATATCTGCAGTTATTTTATCAAGTTTTTAAACATCCTGAACCTTCATCGTCCACTCGCAGCATGCCCTACCCCATTTCCAAACTTGCCTACGGACTTCGCTGCCGTCTAGCCGAACTCGTCACCCCGGTCGAACGGTACCGACTTCAAATCGCAGCTGGAAATGCTTCAATCTGTCCACCGAAGTTACAAATGGCTTGGACCACAGATGTTAAACTATGCGACGAAGTTAACGGTTTGGACAATCAACACATACCTAAATCTTGGGATGACGATGAGTTGGTACTTTGTACATGTCCCATTGTCATCAACCCACGCACGGTACAAGGATTTACCCCAGAACTCACGAGTCATATACTATTTCAATCGAAAGAAGTCAAATTATACGAATTTAGTACAGATATCACTTTTTCCGAAATACTACCCCCTAACGTTTCTACAGACAACGTTACGTCAGTAACGTTTTTAACTCGTGAATACTTCGATTCTGATGATTTTGTCGACTTATTTACAAAGTTTCCTGTAATAACTTCATTTTGCTTTGGCTCGAAGTTCCTCTATTCATGGATAGACGACATATTGGAATCTCAAAATCATGGATTATCGCATCTATCTTTTCACTGTGCAATTGAACGATTAAATTGCTGCGATGTAAACAAATTTATGAAATTTTTGAAGGTAAGATTTCATAATTTTTTAAAGTACATGTAATTTTGTCTTTACAGACTCAACAATCAAACTTTTGTTTGAATGTTTATTGTTGCCATTACCTACAATACGTACCCAGTTTGACGAACGGCATATTTCGACAATTGAAACCATGGGACCTCGACGGCGAACCGCAGTATCGTCATGTTCATGTTGGTGGTAGAAACGGACATTGTTTTTACTTACCACCAGATGATTTCGATATGGATAATACCGAATGACAGATATATCGTAGTCTTTTATTGTTTAACTTTGTAATTTTGAGTATCTTCAAGTGAATTGTGACTTTAAAACAAAGCAGTTACGGTGGTAAAGGTCACATATAAGCAATCACAGAACGATATAATTGTATATGTATTGTATCAAAATATAAAATTTATAGTAAAGATTATTGCTAGTTTCGTTAATGTTGGGTCAGGAAGGTGGGCAAAGTAAAAACACAGCTTTGGTAAGATAATGTGGATCGATGAATCGACTCAGTTGTGCATGCCTGTGCACATTTGCGCGCTTTATATCCTCGCTACTATATATTAGGTTGGCTTGTTCGTCGTCATCAAACTACCATTTCGAAATTTATCTTCAATAATGCCCTATCCTCTAGCCAAATTGGCCTATGGCATCCGTAGCCGTCTGGCCGAGATTGCCACTCCCGTCGAACGTTACCAACTTCAGATTGCCGCAGGAAGTGCTTCAATCTGTCCACCGAATCTTCAAAAACATTGGACAAAGAAACTCGTATACGATATAATTAACGAACTTCTTTCTCTTATAAATTCCCGTAACCTGGAGCCAGCTCGTTACGAAGACGCTCTAGTGTTTTGTACAGGTCACTTACGGATACTTGATGAGAATATAAGGTGGCTTTCCATGCATATATAAGGATGTATTCACAAGTCATGTTTCTCCATACAGTTATCTTCTCTGTAGACAATTTATTATCAAAACATCAGGTAGGTCGCTCTTAAGAGCCGGACAATTCACCAATCAGTTGATTGTGTTCAGTGCAAAATGTGCTTATTAGCTGATTACAAAAAGAAAAGATCTACAAAAACAACCAACAAACTGGGAGAGACGACAAACGAGCAATCGAAAAGCGAATTAACGGTTGAGGTTCTTGTAAGTCTTCCACAACTCTACTTTTTTCCTTTTGGGGCAGTGGCGTAAAACGAGAAAGATAGGGGATAAATTACTTTGACAGAAGAAAATCCGAGAAAGAAACGATATTTTGGAGACCATAAAGGAGCCAACGCACAACGGAACGAATGTGATTTCAATCTTTTGCGATGCAAAGGGAACAAAAAAGAAGTGCAAACGTCGGCGGAAATGAGGGTTTTAAAACATCAAATTACATGATGGAGCAACGCTGGTTCGGGTCATCAGATTCAAGATTATGGCTGAAGCCAGTGGTGTAGTGAAGATCACGCCAGGCGACGATGGTGGCTTCTTCGTTGAGGAGTTCGGCGCGCATGTGGTCACCAGTGGGCCACGACTGATTCTTCATCACCAGGGTATGCGGGGCAACGTGGGTTTCACCGGAGTCGCTGGAGAAGATCTGAAAAGAAAGAAAGTAAACAACATGCGAAACAATGGGCATAAAAGTTACTTACGGTAGTGGATTTGCCGGCCTTGATGCTTTGACGAGCATGGAACTTGAAGACGGTTTCGCGACCCGAAGAGATCAAACGAAGAGACCAGCCGCCAATGTTCTGGTCGTCGGTGCCCTTGTTGGTCAACTTGACGAAGCGACCATTCGTGTCTACGTCATCGACGACGACATCGGTGTCGGCATTGGATTCGGTGAGCCAACGCTTCGAAGAGTGGTCGTAGTTGATGATCTCTTCACGGTCGACACGACGGCGCTTGACACCACGAGGCGAGCCGAGAACGTTGCTGAACGAAACGCTGGCACCAGCTCCAGAAGCAGAAGCACCGGCGGCGGATGTGTTGATGGTGCTGTTGGGCGTGATGTGGAGGCGGGTCTCTTCACCCTCGAGCAAGCTTTGGTAAGTTTGAAGTTCAGTGTCGAGCTTGATCTTGAGGTCCATGAGATCCTGGTACTGGACGAGCAGGTTGCCGACTTCATTCTCCAACTCGGTGATGCGCTGGTCACGAGAACGAACGCGCTCGGAGACCTCATCCTGGATGCGACGGAGCTGAGCCTCGAGGTCAGCAGTACGGGCACGGCTCGCTTCAAGCTTCTTCTCAAGCTCATCACGTTCCTTCTCGAAGCCAAATGAACGGGCACGGTAGACTTGGAACTCCTCCCGGATGGCAGCAGCGTCCTTGCGAGCACGGTTGGCAGCTTCAAGGGCCTCAGAAACCTTCTCTTGGTAGACCTTGTCGGTTTCGGCACGCTTGGCAGCAAGACGAGCATCGAAGTCATCGCGCATACGCTGGATGTTTTCAGCAAGCTTGGCCTGGTAACGCGACTCGATTTGGGTGCTGACGGTGGTCATCTCAACTTGGCGTTGGCGGCGTTGTTCCTCGAGTTGCGTCGAATGCTGGCGACGGGCGAATTCGAGGTCTTCACGGGCACTGTTGAGCTTGTTCTGAAGATCACCGCGGAGGAGGACTTCATCTTCGAGCTGGCTGGAAACGGAGTCGACCTTGTGGCGGAGAATTTCGATTTCCTTGACGAGTTCCTGAAAAAGACATCAATCAAACCATGAAAAAGTGACACATTAAGGCATTCAAAGCACGCGGCTGTTATCAGTGAGGCACTCCCACCAATGCAAACAATGCGTGGCTCGAAAAAAGTAAAAAAAAATCTTACGTTGAACTTGTTCTCAGCATCGGCACGACGGGCATCAGCATCATCGTAGCGGGCCTGGAGATCGCCATTGCGAGCTTGGTAGGCATTACGCTCGGTTTCAACGCGCTTCAAGTCCTTCTCGAGTTTGTCGACGCGGCCACGAAGGTCGTGGTACTTGGCAGTCGCGTTAGCGCTGTCGAGTTCGATCCTGCAGATGAAAAACAATAAGCAAATGAACAAAGTATCAAAAGCAATCCACTTACTTGGATTTTTCGCGGGATAGCGCCTCAACAGCGGCACGGAGACCAGCAATCTTGTCTTCATACTGCTGCGAAAGGTTGTCCTTTTCGCGACGCTCAATGACTTCGACGTCGCGGATTTGGACATGAAGACGAGCGTTCTCGGTTTCGAGGGCGCGAACCTTGTCAATGTAAGCGGCGAGACGGTCGTTCAAGCTCGACAGATGTTCCTTTTCCTGGATGCGGGAGCTGAGACGCGGATTGGAGTTCGAAAATGACCTGAAACAAGGACATAAATGAAAATCCAACGTGAAAAAAGTGAAAGATAATCAAGAATAGAAACTAGAAATCAACAAAATCTACTTACCCACTGTCTCCGGTGTCATCGTTGATGGAGAAAGCCGAGCTTTCGCGGACGGTGCGGGTAGAAGACCGCTTGGATCGGGAGGCCATGGTTTCCTGCAAAATGCACTTTAAGAATGAAAGAAAGGAACGTAAAAACGTTGGCACGCGTGAATCAACAAAAAAGCGGAGCCACGACAGTCCGTTCTAAAAATGCCCGCGCGTCCTGTTATTCGACTGGCAGTTTGAGAGGGGAGCGAAGAGGCAAGTCGTTTGAAAAAACTGAAGGCAACCAAGGCATTGGGTTGTTGTGTTGTGCGCTGTCCGTTTCTGTTTTGGCTGCCATCGGAAGGGTGCAAAAAAACATAGCAACGAAGCCACTCGGCTGACTATATCCCTAGTGGCGAAGGACAGAGAAGCTAGAAGAGTGCGCAATGCGCAAGGGCATACGCAACCAGGCCGTACTTGCCATAAATTAGAAAGTGCAATCCTCGCGACTTATGTGACGACATAGGAGACATATTGCCGGAGGCCCAGAGCCTGAAAGCAGCGAGCTTTACTCGTGCCCGTCACTTCGGAGACTTCAAAGGCGAGGGTAAACAAGTACACAGAGTAAGCGGAAACAAAGAAATCGGCGCAAAGATGAATTGAAACCCGTGAATTTTAATTTCATTCAAACACCGGACAGAATTTCATTAATTGAGAACGCGAAAAGTGCAGACGCAACGTCAAAATGCTAAATTTTTGAAAATGGCGAAGAAAAACAACCCATAAACGCACCTCGACACTTACAGCGAGAATTGGCGTTGTTTAGTTGCCTGCCTTGCCGCGACCACAGCCAGAGGAAGGACGCCCGGCGGAAAAAAGCGCCCAACAGTGCTCATTCGACAAAAAACTTCACTCACCCTCGCCTGGTGACGCTGACGGTAGAGGCACGCCCCGACGACGACCATGCAGCGTCGGCTGTCAGCGCCGCAACCACGCGAGAAGAAACATGCATGTGAATGTGAACCACGCAGAAAAAAGAGTTTACAAAGGACAAACCTACACAACCCTGCAGCAAAACAACAAAAAATTTCGGGGACAATGTCTGGGGTGAGACATGCAAGTTGGCCCAGTCAAAAAGCAACGCAATTTCAAACAAAGATAATCTTTGCAGACAGGTACACTTTTAATGTTTGTTGCCAGGGGCACCGAAAAATTTAAAAGTGTAGGGGGTGTTAGATAGGGGAATGAAGACAAACAACCATATAAAAATGACAGATAACAGCGTTGCATTGCGATGAGTCGGCCTTGTAAAAAAAAGAGCGCCAAAGAAAAAGGAAGGGGTAATGCAGATGTTGCTAAATGATCGCCGCCGGGCATACATCGAAAGAAGTAAGCGATTGAATAGCTAGCAGTATTGAAACGCGAGCAACTATTACGCCATGAGGGTGGGAAGGTTGTATCGCGTCATTAGCTGCGGCATCGAGAAGGCGCGAGTAAACAAACTGAAAGTACATACCGACTACGTCTAATTTGAGAGGTTGAAAGCGTCGCACACGAGGGTGAGGAAACTTGCGGCAATGAGAATAGGACAAGCTGGAGGATATCGCTTGGATGCGCGAGCCACATTCCCGCGATAAAGTAGGAGGATCGAAACGCGATGCATGCAAATACGCGGGAAAAGGGTCCGCGGCGGCGCGGTCGACCTTCGAAGGCGTTTTCACTCACAAAAATAATGAAATCAACGGCCTTGAAATTCCGATTCTCTGAGCAGGTGAATTTTGATGGAAGCGATGGCTGCGGGAGAGAGAATATATATGAAAAGACGGGCGGAGACATGGCGTCCAATTAAAGACAAAAGAGGAGCCGGCCGGTTCAGGCTACATCAATCATCCCAAACTGAGGCCAAGGGATTGATTGATAAGCCGCGTAAAACGTGGTGAAACACGCGTGTCGAAATATAATATGATTGTAAAACATTGACAGATCGGCCTGGTCGACGGAAGCAAGGAAGCGAAGGCTTGCGAGAGCGCGAAGAAAGGAAGGAAGCGTCGAGGAGAAGGTCGTTGAATGCGGGGGTCGCTCGCGCTTGTTCGGGCGGTCGAAGCAACACAACGCTGAACGCATAGGTTGTGCGTGCGCTGCAGCCTTTTTCACTCTCACAGTATGCACGCAGCGTTTTCGTAATAAGACCACGCAAGAGGGACGGGCGGCGCGCCACGCAGCGTCCAATCGCACACCTTTACGTGGCCAAACTCGAGCGAGCCACTGCCGCTGGCTGTCTTGCTGCGTCGAGCCTGAATCAAACTCACACTTCCCGAACACAAGAGCCATGAAGCTGTCGCTTTTCATCGCCCTAGCGGCGTTTGTTGCCTTCAGCACTGCTCAAAAGGATGCTGAAAAGCCGAAGGGCCCCAAGGTTTCCGACAAGGTTTGCATTAACCCGACATTGCCATCAGCGAACTCCTCAAAAACCCAAATTGCAGGTCTATTTCGACATTGAAATCGGTGGCGAATCCGCTGGCCGCATCGTGATTGGCCTGTTCGGCAAGACCGTCCCCAAAACGGTTGAAAACTTCATCCAACTCGCAAAGAATCCCAAGGGCGAAGGCTACACTGGCAGCACCTTCCATCGTGTCATCAAGGACTTCATGATTCAGGGAGGCGACTTCACCAATGGCGATGGAACTGGTGGCAAGTCGATCTACGGAGCTAAATTCGCCGATGAAAACTTCAAGATCAAGCATTACGGCGCTGTAAGTCTTCATTCGACGCTGTTTTATATATAAATTTGCGATTTTATATATAAATCTATACAAATATTTGCAGGGCTGGCTATCCATGGCCAATTCCGGCAAGGACACCAATGGCTCGCAGTTCTTCATCACGACCAAGAAGACCCCATGGCTGGATGGCCGTCACGTCGTCTTTGGCAAGGTTTTGGAGGGTATGGATGTCGTCCGAAAGATCGAAAGCACGCAAACCAAGAACGATAAACCCGAAAAGGATGTCGTTATCGCGGCTTCGGGCCACATTCCCGTCGATGCCCTCTTCTCCGTCGACAAAGACGATGCTCAATAAACAGCCATATCACTTTCATTCCAATTTTAACTTATTTATGTCCAAAACTAACATTAACTGCTCAAACGCATTTAATTTATAACCCACTTTGTTACAGTATTTGCCAATTAGCAATAAATAACGCATTTTTCATACGAAAAGCAAAGCTATAGACGATAGACACGCAAATTCCATTGACTACCGTATTGACAGACCTACCGTAATGGTGCGTTAATACTACCTCATTATTGGCAGGGCCTGATCAATCAGACAGTTCAAACCTTGTGGAACAACCGTTCAAGTTAGCGATGATTTTGGTTAATGCAAATACGTAATTTTAATACAACACCAGAAATTTGCATGAAAAAAACTACAATTGAAACGTCAAAAAAGACACTCAACGCATTGTAGTTACGGTTCGTGAGGTGAGGTCTGTGAGTAGAAATCCCACAATGTCCGAAGTAAGTTCAGCTATATAGTTTATCGTAATACCATGTTAATTTACAATGGTTTAAGGTTTTATTCCAAGATAGTATCCGTCTCAATATCGAGGAAGCGAAGATGAACGATGGCGTCGTCGGTGACTTTGTTGAGACAACGAAGAAGATTATCCCTCTCAGTGATGGAATACACTTCTGGCTTCGCTGTTATCCCGCTGGAAACCTTGAAGGCGGATACGTCGGTGTATTCTTACACGTGAGCGCTCCAATCCCCATGAAATGCATCTTTGATTTGGCCATGATCAAGGGTACGTTATTTTGTCTAATTCATGTTAATAATTTCTGTTTTTAGCGACTGTTCATGCGGAATTTGAAGACGCTCTCTTCGCCGGATTCGCCACATTTGCGTCTCACGCAATGGTTGAACCACATTTGGTGCAAGGATCGTTGTCCGTGCAGTGCGACGTTGAGGTCCGCATTACCGTACCGAATTCCATCTCCGCGCCGCGAATCGGCGAGTTCGCGAACCACTTGGCCAATGATGTCCAAATTGTCGTCGGTGAAGACAGTATGCTAGTGAGTTTCTTTGATAAACTTTAGTTGGTGGCCAATATTAATTTTGAGTTTTCAGGTCAAGAGAAGTGTTCTGCTTCTTCTTTCTCCCACTTTTGTGGATCTGCTCAGTGGGAACACTGAAGAAGCCAATTCCAATACGATTCGAATCACAGATTACAGCTTTCGAGTTGCGAAACTTGCCTTTGACTTCTATAACGGAGTGACGTTGAATGACCCGAGTGTCGAAACCCTCATCGACATTCTCCGCTTTTCGGAGCGATATCGAGTCAATACGGTAGGGAATTGCAGTTTTTTTATAGTTGCTAAAAAAAAGTTACTATTTAGGGGCTGCTGGCTGATCACCTGTTTTGCAAACTCTCCGCTGATACTTTTACCATCATTGTCAAATACGCCTACGAAGCCGACAAAGAAAGGCTCTTCCAAGAATGCTGCAACACGTTTGAACGGAACATGGCTTCAATTTCCCAATCCCACCGCTTCTCATCCATGTCGCCCGCCTTGATCGCCCGCGTCGTCAAGCGGACATTCGCCCTGGCCACGGATTTCGACATCTTGCGATTCGCCCAAGTGAACGGTTTCGGCGAAGCCCTGGTTGGTTTTTAAAAAGCTCTCCTTCGTTTCCTCTTCATCCTTTCTCATTTACAGAATCCGTTCGAGGCCCTACTGGTGGAACGTTTGTCGTTGCCCGAATTCATCGAGGCGGCACAATACGCATGGGAATGCACACGCCCAGTCATGATGGCCAAATGTGGCGAAATCTTCAACGCGAACAAGGCCGAAATCACTACGACACGAGCCTTTATCGAGCTGCCGGCTCCAGTAACCCACGCCGTTCTAACGGCAGCTTTCAATCGGTTGTGAGCGCTTTTAGGAAGCGCTTAAATTTTAACATTAAAATGTGTCAAGTTGATTCTAATTGTTTTTTTGTTCTTTTTACTTGCGTTTGGTCAGGCGAATAAGATTAGCCAATTAATAAATACAAACTAACAAAAGCATTCAATCGAATTTACAATTTCTTTCATTTTATTACAGTACTTTCCAATTAGCAATAAATAACGCATTCATCAAACAGAAGCAAAGTTGCAGATTAGGCAAATTGCACGTGGATGCGCAAATCGGCATCAGCATTGTCGAGATCGGTGCGGAAGAGTTGGGCCTGTTGCCAGGCGTTGTCACCGGAACCGCCGGAGAACTCGAGACGAATCTCAAGGTAGTCGGCGCTTTCGAGGCCTTCGGTCAATTCGACTTTGCCGTCGTCACCGACCAAAACGCATTGATCACCGCAGCAAACGGTGCCAAAGATCTTCCCGCCGTTCTGGCTGAAGAGGTCGCCGAGGGAAATATTGACGGCCGATGGCTTGGCTTCGGAGAAGTCGACCTTCCAGACGATCTCACCCTTCGGGGAGCCTTCGGTTCTAGCGATGTATGCCTTCTTCCAGTCGTTCTCCTCCTTGCGGAAGAGGTTCTTGTAGGACTGGACGAACGACTTCCAGCCATTGGCACTCGTATCGGACGAAGTGGGACGGAAGTAGGTGTCGGTGGCGCAATTGTAGGTTAGCCTAAAACAAAAAAAAATGATAATTATATATAATTGGATGGATAAAACTCACTCAAAGACCTTGCCCTCAATCTCGGTCTTGGTCGGCTGGATGACGGTTCCTTCCTCGGCCATTTTGGTAGATGTCGATGTTTCACCGCGGTCTTCACGCCACTTGCGATCTCCGGAAATGCGACCGTGATTCTCTGCCTCGGACCCGTTACGAAGGTTGTTCCGCGGCCAAATGAACTCGATCAATTCGCGGTGGAACCGTTTTTCAAGGTACTTTTTGCGGTCGGCGGGTAAGTCCTTGCTGAGGCGCAGATTGAGCTTCTGAAATCCCCAATTTATATATTTTAATAGAAAAGTTGGACGCGACACGCTTTTCAACGCGACAAAAACCCTTTTCGAAGCAGCCTGGCTAACAAAAAATCGAAACCACTGGCAGCGGTGCCCATTTCCCGCGCACGTGGGCGCCTTTCGCAGTCCCATAAAGCCTAACGACCGAACCAAACGAATAACCCACCTCCAAAAAGTTCCAAAACGCCTCTGGCCGGCACTTTGTGCGCCGCTTCGTCGTAGCTTGTCGGTCGAATGTGTACCGCCACGTGACATCATTGACATGGTCCCGAGCAATGCCGACGACATAATCGAGTTTCTTGTTCCATCCACGTTCATACATCAAAGGGGTGTCGATGACGTTTTCACAGGGATCACAATGCACCCATCGGTTGAGTTCATCCGCGTAGATTTCGACCCAAACATGGTCGGCACGGTCGATCACGAGCCTTGTGTCGAGATTAGCAGCTCGACAAAACAGGGCAAAAGCATTGGCCCATTCACCACAACGACCTTTTCGAGTTTCCAGCAACTTTTGGACATTGGTGTATCTCGGGAACCGGACTTCAACATTGCACGGGGGACAACGAGACACTTCGACGCGACCAGCGCCATCGGCGTATTCTTCGTTTGTCGGGATGCCATTAGAATTTGTGTTGGCTGGGGTTTCAGCGCCGCATTTATGGCACTTGTGGGTACCGTACCAAGTGAAGAAGTCACCGTGGAACCATTTCAGAAGGCCACGAGCCAATTCATAATGGCTAAGTTTGCCGTCGATGGTGGCCTTGGCGGTGATTGTGTCCAAAGGGCAGGCGGATTTGGCAAGAACTTGGTTGATTTCATCCTCGTATTGTTTGACCTTGAAAGAGCAACTTTTTATATATAAATTTTATATAAAAAACCGCCAAACAGACCTGATCGGTGTATTGCACAAAGAACGAAAGCCACTGCTTCTCATCCGGCGTCGCAGCCTTCAGATTCGGCTTCGAAGTCGGCCCAATCTTGTTGATCCAGTATGTGATCCGCATTCGAAGGCCACTTTCCTGGGCACCTTGCATCCGGTCGACTTCCTTGGTTTCGCTGACAAAGACAAACGTCGGCATCGCGCTGACTCGGTAGCTTCCGGCGATTTCTGAAACCCATTCAATTTCACGTTTTGTTGGCTGGATTGGGGTTGTCTCAAACCTCGACTGTGATCAACATTGACTTTGATAAAAACGGCATCTTTGTACTCATTCGACATCTGTTCCAAGATGGGCGCAATCATGCGGCAAGGACCGCACCAATCAGCATAGAAGTCGATTACGACGAGCTTCTTTCCAGCTTCACGGAACTCATTTTGCAACTGTGAGAGTTGCGTGACGCTTTTCACAGGCATTTCGAAGGGGAAACCGTAGATTGGGTGGATCGAAGGCTGGAGGAATGGATCAAGGCAACGGGTGACTGGCTGAAGGCTGTGCTGAATCAGCTTTATGAATTTGAATCGTGTTGAGAACTGGTCTAATTGCGGCCCAAGAGAACTCAATGGACGTTCTTCGCTCGCTACGTGCATGCAACATGACGCATCTCTTATGATCTTTAATGGAGTGTTCGTCTGTGTGCATTTTTCTTTCTCTTGAAATGGCTCCAAAATCGTCCATCGATCAAAGCCTCGCCGTCGACCATGTTGGAAGTGACGCCTCGTGGACACACGACGTTGTCAACGTGTGCGAGCCGACAGACAGCCACAGGCCTTCCTCTTCGTTTTCGGGGTCATCGACGACTGTGGGGCTCTGAAAGACGCGCACGCAGTCCGCGAGAGTCCACTTTTTGCCGCTGGCGGCACACCACTTGCGCATAAACGAAACAGCACAGTTGTCCGCACTTTATCGTCGCAAAAACACTCCTTTAGCAGAGCACCGCCACAGGCTGCTGGTGCCAAATCCCAGGACACTCTCTTCACGTGCCGTCGCGCGTCCGTCCCGTTCGTTGCCACGACGACACATCCTATTGAGAGCTCTGTAGGCGCCTTTTATCACTGACAATGAGGCTATAAACGCCTGAGGCACTTGAAGCCTTTACAATGCGGCTCGAAATATTTCCAACCTTTCAAGTGCATCTGTCGCTAGACGAGTTCCACAGTGTCGACCTCATCCATGGGTACTATCAGGTTGGCGAACGCACTTTCCTTGACCTAAATCCCCTGAGGCTAGACTAAACTACTTCTTTTGTAGATCCGATTTCGATCAAAGGCCACCTTTCCGTACCAATTCCTCGTCCATTGTGAACAGTCGACAGTCGGAGGTGGCGATAATCGGCCATGTGTGGTCAATGCCGCCGGAATCTCGAAAACGGTCAAAGTCGGATTCGGGGAACAATCGACGGAATTGAATGATGTCTTCAAATGCACCCTCAACATTCATAAAAGGATTGATCGATTGGAGTCAGTGTTGGTCGAATTACAAGTAGAACTATGGTATCTCGATCCGGAAGCCCTGCCTCGATTGGAGGATTACCGTTTCGTGTCAAAACGGACATTGGACATTCTGATAAAGCCGGATAGATCGACACATTGCCATCGGCCGATCTTCTTTGAATACTTTTCCTTCTCTGCCGTCAGTGTTACCGTTCATGCGAGTATGATTGCTGCAGTCGTGAGTCGGAAGAAGGCTGGCCCAGATCCGCCGATTAGCGACAAACTTCGGCACTACCATCGACAAGTGTGTTTCCGGATGTTGAGCAGCTGTTTGAGTTTGGAGAATTTCATTCAAAGGCATTCAGCTCTGCTTGTTTCGCCTTTAAATATGGGTCAGTTTGACAAATAGGCCTGGTTTTATATCAAAATCATAACAATTTCACAATTTCAGAGCCCCTAAACGTCGGCCGCGAAGAAGCACTCCTCAAAAACGAACTCGAACGAACAGCAGAGCCATGGCTAAAGCTCCAATCCCACGTCGATGGCCTCAACAACAAACTGACCCTATTATTCACTCAATTGCTACAGTTATTCACCAATTGCCGGGACCTCCATGAAGTCATGCTCGAAGAATTCGATCAACAACGCCTCAAACGTCTTTCTGAAGCGTTTTTGTTTACCGAGGGTACTGTACAATCGCTACTGACACCAACGCCGAATATGAATTTGAAATATTTTGATCTGATCAAAAAGAATGGGTTCTTGGGCAAATTGAAGACGCTTCCGGTGCATGTTGATCATGTTGATGCCGATCCGTGTAATGTGTATGTTTCGAGAAGTTCACAAAGGGTTGAGTGATGTAATTTGTAATTTCAGGACGATGATAGTCGAACAACGCTTCCTACCAACATCCTCCACCAACTCCCCCGATGGCTCGGCTACATTTCCACCGACGAGCATCCCCACTTTTGTGACACCAGAACCGCCGGAAAAGAACTCCCCAAAGTTGAATCGAGCCAGTCAGAAGTGTTCTCGACGAGCATCATCCAATTTTGCGTTCTGCTTACCGACGACATGTGCCATTGATGGGGATGATCCGGCCTATGAGGTTATGAATGGCGATTTTTTGTCTGTTAACAATGATCGGCTAGTATGTTTTCACTTTTCATTTGCGGAAGTTGGTTGAATTTCGTTATTTTCCAGCACAAGCGTCGAATGACCGATCCCGGATCCCTGCTTTGCGTCGAAATTGATTCAGATTCGGCTCCTGCTGCGCCACGATTGTCACCGAAGACAAGTGTCATTTCGACTGGGTTGTCGCCAGGGGGCCTTTCTATCAAGGCCAAATCAACTTCGAACATCAGTCACGAAGAAAGTGAATTCGAGCGTGCCGTCAAGGGCGATCCATTATCCCCGTCGACGTCATCGGAGAGTTTTGCCGGTCCGGGAGGGGATGCGGAGCCCTTGAATGAGCATAGGACTGTCACGAAGGAACGATCTAACAGCTTCTCAACTCATGCTGACAGGCTGGTCGAGCAATTGGACAAGGATTACATCGCTTTTGTGCATCAGAAGGAGCTGTGCAAGCAGAAGCTTTACTCCTATGGCTTTAGGGGGTGTTTCTACAGGTTTGTTTTTACTGTTCGATGGAATTCAAATCTAAAGAATCGATTTCAGTGACTTGGCCCATCTCGCCGAACACCATCCTTACTTTTCCGCCGCCACAAAACGAATGATAGAACATCGTCGCTTCGTCGATGCCCATTTGATCGTCTTTGTCCACGGATTAGAAGGCACTTCTGAAGACCTTTCCGCCTACCGTAACTTCCTCCGCGTCGCACTTCCCGATGCACATCTCGTTTTCCTGATGAGCGAAGTCAATCAGACCGAAACCTGGACCGATGTCACCGGGATGGCTGAGAATCTGCTCGATGAGCTGCTTCGACACATTCTAAAGATGCCCCGAGCGCCGACGAAGATCAGTTTCCTCGCCCATTCCCTCGGTGGCCTCATTGTTCGAACCCTCTGTGGTCTGCCTGGAATGCAACGCTTCGCTCCCACTTTGCACACGCTTCTAACCCTGAATTCACCCCATTGTGGCCTCATGTACAACCAAAGGGCCGCCAATTGGGGCATTGCCCTCCTGCAATGGTGGAAGCAATCAGTATCCCTGGAGCAACTCACAATGCGAGATCATGCCAACTATCGCGACACCTTTCTGTATAAATTGTCTCAAAATGGGGCTTTTGGAATGTTCAAACATGTCCTCCTCGTCGGATGCTATCACGACCTCTATGTCCCGGGTCATTCGGCTCTCGTTGATCAGTGCAAAGCGGCAATGGCGGATCCGAGTTCCACGGGGACCGTCTACGGCGAACTCGTCAACAACATCAACGAATCTGTCGTCGCGAGTCCACGGCACACGACCCTCGTCAAGTATACTGTAGCCCACAATGTGCCGCGAAGTCAGCAAGTTACAGGTCGAGCTGGTGAGCTTTATCAATATCGTCAACCCAAACACTAATTTCACCCCTTTCAGTCCACATTGCCGCCGTCGACGATGACAGTTTCATCGAAAAGCTGCTAACCGTCAGTGCAGTCAAGTATTTCCGTTGATTGTGGCACAGCCATTCCTATTTCAAACTTATTTATTGCGCTCTTATCACTCCACAAAGACATATCTTTACTTTCACCAGGCACTTATAGCAATTTTATTACATACATGCATTTCTCCCTCTCAGTCACAATGTTTTAAGCATACAAAAAACGGTATTTAATTGGTATCACATGGCTTTCTACTTACGCCGCGTTCTGGTCGGTGATTATACGTCAAAAAGTAAAAAATTAAATCACGTCTGATCATTGCCGGAATGTATGTTAACCCGTTTATGAATAAATGAGATTGTTTATTACCGTATTAAGCACATTCCATTACCGAAAGTAAAGCATGTGTTCTATTTTCGTCGGAAACCGTTTTTACGATGCCATATGGTTTTAAAAGGCATATCAAAGTGGTTTGCAGAAGCCATTAGCGGTGTAACACGGAATGACTATACACCGGATATTATTTTTAAGCCCCTTACGAATCTGAAAAGGCAGAAGCATCTGTCACGCGTGCGTGTTAAGCCATTAGAGATGGGACGGAACCAAATATCATTGCTGCCCATGACTGACACCCATTTACGGTTTCAATGCATCACGGCAAAAAGCGCGCTGTGATCTTTGTTCGGTGCCCTTTCAGGACCGTCACAGCGAACAAATTTCAAAAAATTTACGACATTTCGAAACCCACGCACTTTCAAAAAGATAAGTGTTTCCGTTAAAGCGACTCATCGTCTGTAAAAACAAATTTCTAAAGCCAAAACACGATTACTAGAAATTTTTTATTGTCTATGATAAATTTACATCATGGTCTACACAATCAGAAGAGAAAAATATATAAGAAAGCCGTCATAAATTGTTAAATACGAGAACACGAAAAGGGAATGGCTAAATATGGTACTTTGTGAAAGAGTCAATAGAAATCAGTTACATTTAGAATAGTGAGAATTTACAGCTCGTAGACCATGGAGAAGAGGGTGTTTTTGTTGAGGAAGGCCGGGAAGGAATCGGGAGGGAGAACGTTGAAGCCAACGCAGTTGAGGGCGCGGGCGATGCCGTGACGGGGATGGATGTTAGCTTTGTCGAAGCAGACGAGAACACGCTTGTAGTGAAGCACATCCTCGCAGAGTTCAAGCAACTCGACAAAGTGGTCCCGCGACAACGAAGATGGGTTAGGATCGCCCGGCATGTAGAGGAGGAGGGTGTCCTTCTCGGGAACATGGCAACACCATTCACGACTCACGTCTGAAAAAATTGGATGTAAATAGATGGGAAGCCACAGATAAGAAGGGAATAGAGAGAGCAAAGGTGGTCGGGGAAACCGAAAGATTAACTTTTCGATTTAGTGGTACAAAAAGTGGTCGGGGAAATGGGGAAAAGAACTTACTATTCACTAAACCGGCAACTTTGGAGAAATCCTCATCAATGTATTCCTTTGAAGGGACGTCAGGAACACCACTGGGACGTCGTAGTGCATCGACTACACGGTTTATTCGTCGAATTATTCGTGGTGGCGTTCATGACCTGCATAGATGACATCTTGACGGTTGACGAAATCACAGGGGGTCCGGCTTGGAAACTGAAACACGAAAATTAGCATTTTGTCGGTAAACAAGCTCGAAAATTGCACGAAATGTAGACCACGAGACGACATTGAAGCACGCGCAAACACATAAGGCAACAAGCCATGGCTTTCTGAAAGCCGACCCAGACTTATAAGAGAATCAACCCGGCCAAAAGGTCGGACTGCAAAGCGACGCTCGCCCAGAAAATCAAAAGGGAACATGCGAGGCAGCACAGCCCTAACAATCCATCTCCACCGTCGACGGTGATGCTGGTGGCAACGTCCAGCTGATAAGCCCAGCTGGCGGTGTACACACGAATGCATTCCGACCACTGGAGGGCGTGGTTGCTGCCTCGAAGTTTCGTCAATGTTCGCGACGCTTTGGATCGATACGGCTATGTTGAAGTAGACGCCGAAGACATGAACGACCGCAGGAACGACGGACTGGTTAGCTGTGCTTGTGCAGGCTTTTTCAAAGACACGCACACTGCCAGCGGCGACAAGACGAAAGCTACCGTAGCGTCCAGTGCAAGGGAGAAAAAACGAGACTGCCTTAAGGGCCAGAGAGGCCCCGAGAGTCCATTGTGCCGTCGGGAGGGGAACGAGGGAGAATGAAACCGGGTGTGACGTCAGCTAACAACGTTCCTGAACAACATGTCATGCGGCAAAGGCCAAAAAACAAACCAAAAGATGCGGAAGCTAACGAGTAACCAACCGATTGAATGGAAACGACTGGGAAGCGGACGCAAAAAAACGTGTCACCTGAGGAGGAAAGAATAAGTTTAAAGTGTTTGGTTGCTGTGACAACTTCGAAACGAAGGAAATCACGAGGTCATCCACTTTGTAAACAAAGTAATGGATGGGTAAGGTCAGGAGACCTTTAATGAGCGGGGAAAAACATAGAAGCTAGGCTTGCAGGTTCCGGAATATATGCTTTGCAGGGGTGATAAGAGCGCTTTTTGAAAGGGAAGGAAAAAGCTCTGACGTGGTTGAAATTTACTGGATGGGATAATGACAGGAAGCTGTTTTGAAGGAATGGAGAGGATTTCCGAAAACGACTACACCACATTGAAGATTGAAGGCTAGAAACTGTCCAACAAAGGAACATTACGCGATGAAAGATGAAAAAAGGAATATAAAATGATGACAAACTGGTCGCTCAAATACACCTTTGTTCCTCACAACCCCCGCAACTGGACTAGCTTTCAGCACCGGCAGAAACAACGTGACGCAATATGTGGCAAAGATAAGCTAAAATACAGCGAGAAACAACCGAGAAAGAGCCGATCACAAATCAAAATAGAAACGTAAAAAATCTTTCGTCACCAACCGAAACACGAGATCGGTCAAGCTTTGTGCCCATTTCGCCAAGACAGTACGCTCGTATCGAGCGCAAAATTCAAAAGTTGCATTGACGCCCGCACAGGGGAACCACATGTGTTGTGCGTTCGCGTCGTCCAACAACACCACCCGCGCGTCACAAAGCGTTCGCGACAGCCAAAGCGAACGTCGCTGATTCTTGCCGACCGAGTCTTCTGATTCCGCCGCTTATCACCGCGCCGTTAACCCTCGTATCGTCACGGATGGCTTCGAGTCCGCCGACAGCAGCGCCCGCCGTGGCATCACCGACCATTGAAGTGAGTTTCGATTCGATTTTTGGTGGTGACAAACCGCACTCCAAATAAGGAAGTCATTTGTAACTGGCTTTTACAGGCTGCGATCAACAATTGCTTGCAACATTTTGAATTTTCCGACGCTGTCAATCTCGCTGAGTTGTATTATACCCAAAGTAAGCAATTATTTCTATTTTGCCTATAAATTTTTATATAATCATTTCAGCGAAAAACGATGTTGCTTGCTTTCTGTTAACCAAATCATTACATCTGAGCGGGTTCACAACTTATGCTACTGATGTGATAAGGAAGCATGGCCCGAAAACACCGGATTTGCGTTATTTGTTGGGAAAGCTGGCATTTGAGGCGAAAGAGTGGGTCTAACTTTGTGAATGCACAAACTTTATATATATTTTCAGATACCCCGAAGTCGAAAAGCTGTTCGTTTCCAAGATAAAGCCCCCCTTCAGGGGTACACCACCCGAAATCCATCCTGACCTGAAGGGCACCGATCATGAGCCATTTGTATACAGCATACTCGCGAGTGTATACAAGTAGGTCTGGTTTTGAACTTTCCAACCAATTCTGTTGCTTTTCAGAGAATCTAACCGCGAAGGCTTTTCTTCTCGGAGCTATCAGCGTTCCATTGTTGCGCTACCGTTGTTATTGTCGAATCTGAAAAAGTATGCCGAGTATGGTGCCCCAAACATTGACTCTGCGATGAAGGGGATCGACGCTCGTTGTGATGCACGAACTCGTGGGTCATCTCGAGCTAATAGTAGTGACTCGAGTGAACGTGTAAGTTTCTTTATTTGTTTATTCTCTTGGAAAGGTGTTAATCGTATACTTTAGCTCCCGGAGCATCGATACATGACGCGTCAACGTGCTCGTCACAGCCAGTCGAGTCGTGTTCCATCGCCACGTGAGAAGGAAAAGGCAATTAACGCCCTGTTCAGTGAGGATCGGGCCAAACCGTTGTCCCCACGACGGTCCCATGGATCCCCATTGTCCGCTATTAACACAAGTACACCTACAATCAATTCGAATCCCATAATAACACTTTTTGGAGGTGATGATCGTCATGTCGCTGCCGAACCGATGGACGTCGAGAATCATGGACCAGGAAAGCCGCTGCTCGCAGATGTCGATGAGAATCAGCAGAGTCGTGGTGATGAGGTTTACGGTTGGTTATCCCACGTTTGAGCGAGTTTGTTATCATTAAATGTGTCAATTTCAGAAGAGATGCAACATTACATGCATCAAATGTGCCACATCATGACCCATTTAACCACATTCAAGATCGAAGAAGCCACCGCTGCTTTTGAATCAATGTCCGAAGCATGGAAGAAGTTGCCGTTATCGATGGAATACCTCGGACGAATCCTCTGCGAAAAGATTGAATACAAACAGGCCGCTGTCGTGTTTGACGAGCTCCACGCACGGTATCCGTACCATATCGATGGCATGGATTACTTCTCGACAGCCTTGTGGCAGCTCCGATTGGGAACTTCGCTATCGATTTTGGCCCGTGAGCTCACTGACCAGGCTCGCCATCGGGCTGAAACTTGGATTGTTGCGGGTAACTTGTACAGTCTCGAAAAGCAGAGCGCCACATCGATTGAATGCTTCGATCGGGCGACGCGTCTGTATCCCATCAACGGGTATGCCCAGTGTCTGCTCGGCACGGAGTTGTTCGAAATCGGACATTTAGATCGCGCTGAACGGGTCTTTGGTGAAGCTCTTATCCATGCTCCCCACGAGTATCGCCCACACGTGGGACTTGGCCTCATCGAACAGAAACGGGCACGAATGTCCAAGGCTGTGGAGCATTTGAAGAATGCTACACGGCGGAATCCGCTGAATGTTGTGTTGCAGTGTCAATTGGCTGTGATGTACCAGAGCCTCAGGAGGAGTGACGGTGAAGTAAGTTTCGTCGAAGCACTGTGTGACAGCCTAAACCACCTCACTTTGCAGACTAGGCCCGTCGAGACGGCCATCGAGATCCTCAGCCATGCCATCAAGCTCAACCCTCAAAACCAAACAACGCGCTTCCACTACGCCAAGGCCCTCTATGAATGCAAGCGGTATAATGAAGCGAAGATTGAGCTCGAAGCTCTGAAGCACCGTATACCGACAGAAACCTACATCAACAAGCTGTTGTCGCGATGCTACCGTAAACTCGGCGACAAACAAAACGCGAAGACTAATGATGTCCTGAGTATTCGCGAGGAGGACACCGTCGGCGATCAGCCCTTTGAGGAAGAGGACATTGACGTCGACGTGCCTGCCATCACTCAAAACCAACAGCAGCAACAACACCCTCCACAAGCACCACCGCTTCCGCCGCAGCAACCACAGTAACCGATACAAATTGACCATGCTTCAAAGTGTCTTTCGCGACATGTGCGCCTGTATTAATTCAAGTTTTGCTTAAATACTTCGGATTGCTCACTGATATTGTAACTTATGTTTTGTGTATATTTTCGTCCGCCATTACTCTAGTTGCGGTTGTAACTGATCTTTTGTATTTCATGGGTTTAATGATTTGCAGTTTTTCATTGTCTTAACTTTTTGATTCATTTCGTATTGTATTGTGGACGTTTGAAGTTATAAATAAACAGTTTGTGTACAGTGTTATCGCACTTTTAAAGTTTGTGATCTTTAGATTTGTCGTCGAAGTGCTGGCGGCGTACGGGCTATAATTGATCGACGCGATTGTGCAAATGCATTGCCTTGGGACCACATGACAGACGGACTGGATTGCAAAGTAGTAAAGCAGGGGTGTGCTCGGCGCATTGAAGTACTATGGGCAGCCAAATAAGTCGGTTGTCATCGCCACAAACAAGCACACTTTTCACAACTTTGTCCATCCATTCTTTTGAAGTTCAAAATGTCAGCTTTCTTCGCGATTGGCCGATACACCCATCCACCGCATACGGCAGCCCCGCAGAAGGACGGCATCCACATCGTCAGATTGGACCTGGAATCTGGCAAGCTTTCGACTATTTCGCGTTTTGATGAAGCTCAAAATGTGTCCTTTTTTGCGACTGCCCCCGGCAGTGACCTTCTTTTTGCCATTTCCGAGCTGCCGAATTCGGTTTTGAACCGATTCCGGCTTCGGTGGTTCGATGCCCGTTCGACGGAGACAGGGAAGATGGAATCGACGCCACTGTTGGATCTAGAGGCGCGGAGCGAGTTCGACGATGCGGGAGCGTGCTACATTTCGTTCACGGGTAACACGGCTGCCATCGCGTGCTACGATTCTGGAGTGGTGCGATTGTTCGACACGACCGATAAAATGGCTTCGAAACAACGCATCAAGCTGCTGGAATGCACAGATGAATTGTCTGAGCGTCAGGAAGCTCCACACGCGCACTGTGCCGTGCCTTGGCCAGGGAATCCGGGCGTCTATGCGGTGGCTGACCTCGGAGCTGATCGAATCTACAAGGTTTGAATCTAAGTATAGTAGCGAAACGTGGTAAATGGCAGTTTTGCAGATCACAGATGGCGTATCAACGCCCGAAGTCGTCCTTCAAGTTGAACCAGGCGTCGGCCCTCGCCTGCTCCTCTTCCATCCCGATCGCCCAATCGCATTTCTCGTCGCCGAGCTGTCCAATGAGCTTCTCGTTCTCGATGTTGATGGCACAAATGCCCTCAAAATCCGTCAACGAGTATCACTGATCGGGTATCCTGACAGCACCGTCAGCGACACCACTTCGACCATCCAGAATGCTGCCCACATTGCGCTCTCCAAAGATGGCACGCGTGTTATCGCTTCAAATCGAGGAAAAATCAATGACATTGTCATCTTCACGTTGAGTGCCGAAAACACCGTCGAATTCACGGGGATTGTGCCAGCTGGGGGCATCTTTCCGCGAAGTTTCGAGGTCGTCGAAGACAAATACATCATTGTTGCAAACCAGGTGAGCTACTGTAAGTCTAAAAGAGGTATATTCAAGGTAATTCTTGTAGAAATCGGCTTCGCTTGTCGTCTATGCTGTGAATGGACCAACCCCGGTGGCAGTAAGCTCGCTCACGATGGAAACACCCATTGCTTTTCAGCGGCTTGGATAAACTTTGCTCAAAATTCGACCTTTCTGAATCTTGTTTATCATAAATTATGTTAAAATATCGTCAGAAAACGCAATAACAATAAAGACTACGTCGTACAACAAAAAAGTTCCCTATAATCCATTGATCTTTGATAAACGCTATCGGCAGTCCCGTGACACCGCTATCTACTAATTGCAACCAAAAAAGATCACGTCCAGGTTCACAAAGTCCGAAAGTGACGTCCTATGAACCCTCCATTATATTTTTAACCCCTAAATGCCTAGATAATTGTCCCATTGTCCCCATTTGTGGGTCGTCCAAACAAGTTTTCTCTGTAAAAGGCCAGTAGCCCCATCGATAAGGTTTCAGCAACCGACTACAACCACATTTCAATCTCGTCAAATCATGGCTGCCTATTTTGCAGTTGGTCGTTACACTCACCCGCCATATACGGCGTCCCCCCAAGCCGATGGCATCCATGTCATTAAGCTGGACCTTGCATCTGGCGTTCTGTCAAGCGTTACCGTCAACAAAGATGTGCAGAATGTGTCGTGGTTCGCATCTGCCCCGGGCGATGACCATCTTTATGCGGTTTCATCGGGACCAATTTCGGTGCTAAGCCGCTTCAAGATCAATGTGACATCTGAAGCGCCGACGCTGGAGCTAGAAGCGAAGACTGAATTCGCTGATGATGGTGGTGTGTATGTTGGTCTCGACGGGAAAGTTGTCACTGTTGCCTGCTTCAATTCTGGCGTCGTGCGACTTTTCGACGCTGAAGGCGACTTGGAATCGAAGCAACGATGGAAGTTTACGTATTGCACGGACCCGGCTTCAGACAAACAAAATGTGCCTCATTCGCACTGTGCTGTGACATGGCCAGGGAGAAAGGGTGTCTATGCGGTGGCGGATTTGGGCGCTGATCGCGTTTACACGGTTTGATGGATTCTGAAGATTATCAAAAGCTAACATCTTTAACTTTAGGTAACCTCAGGTTCGCCAAACCCCGAAATTGCCCTCCAAGTGGAATCAGGCGTCGGCCCACGACTTATCCTTTTCCATCCAACAAAAAAGCTTGCTTTTCTGGTGACTGAACTGTCGAATGAACTCCTCCTGCTCGATGTCGACGAAACTTCTTTGAAGATTCGTCAGTGTTTGCCAATCATCGGTTATCCCGACAGCGTGAACAATGATCCCGAAGCTAGCGTCCAAAAAGCCGCCCATCTTGCCATTTCTGACGACGGCAGCCGTATTTGGGTGTCAAATCGCGGAAGAATTAACGACATCGTCGAGTTCAAGCTGAAATCTGACGAAAGCATCGAGTTTGTGCGGGTCATCCCGACCAAGGGGAAGATTCCACGAGCTTTTGCCATCGTTGATGAAAAGTACCTCATCGCTGCCAATCAAAAGTCAAATTCCATCGTATCGTACCGTATCGATGGTGAAAAACCTGAAGAAATCAGTGAATTAGCTGTTGAAGCTGTGATCGCACTTTGGCGACTTGTTTGAAACTTCAATTTGCATTTCTTACTGTAGCGAAATGTAAAATAAAGCATGTCCAAGTTTATCGATCGGCAAAAACTCAAAAAAAGATCAATCAATACTCAAATAAGTAGGCATAAATATCGAATCCCGAATCCAGAGGGCATCGGTCAGTTGTCATTGTCCTTGCGTTTGCACAACAAATACCTCGTCGTTTTCCCGGACCCCTCCGACGTCATCAGAATCGATTCCTTCTTGGTTCGATGCACGACGATCCGGCGCCCATTTGAGGTTTCCAGCGACACCATCTCGGCGGTGGGATCATCATCGCGACGATAAATGTAGACCCGGCTCATGTTCAGGGTCAAGTAACTGTCCGAAAGGATCCAGGCACCCCCGACTTCGCCCACATTTCGCAGACTCTCGATTTCCTCGGCACCCGTCCAACCTGGCGACGACATCCTTGGCAGTGCCGTCGAGGCCCTCCCATTCCGGAAGAAGCACCCATGAACCTGATTCGGAAGCGGGATGGTAATTTGGGACCGTCCCTCGGGACCCTCCCATTTGCCGACCCTGTGAAAAGGTAAAATATTTCCGGTATGGTGGGTCTATAGGGTCATGTAATAAATTGACGCCATCCATCTTGCGTTCCCACTTTTTACACGTTACCACTGCCCAGCATGCACAATGAAAAACGCTGCCATAATTCAAACGGTTTATTGGATGGAATGCGCGAAGTCGGTACTAAGTCACGTAGCCGTCGGTAATTAAAATAATAGGATCGTTAAGCGAAAATACTGGATGTCAGGAGGTATTTTTGACATTTCTAATGTGACATTTGAACTTTAACCTTCGTAATTTGCGGTTATTTTGGTGTAAATATCGGGTTACGGTAGTTTCGGCCATTTAGGGATACTGTACTTATTGAATTTTGGCGAATTTCAATCTCTACACGTTGGCTTGTGCCTGCGCAACGCTGGTTGTTTTGAATCCAGTTGTGCGTGCTCATTGATTGAAAAAATGGAAGACACATTGTTCCTTTCGAGTGCGCCGGTGCGATCGGTAGGGGTACCAAGCCATGAGGGGCTTCCTGCGCAACTTTTGGTTAGTAGCTAACTTCCGGGGATTAGTGAAAGGTAGCATTGTCCAGCAATGGCTTACTTACCTAATATGACATTGTTACTGTGTTGGTCATTTCCGTTTTTAGGGCCTTTTGTCGTGATTTGATCGGGTTAATCCCCCCTTGAGAAGTCAATAAATCACAAATAAACCAAATCCATGGCCCAAGCTATTATATATATGGCATTGTTACCACTGGTCAGCGGCACCATACAATGCGGAAGTTTTGCCGCCAGGGGCACTGTTTTCATTTTCGAATTTGTTTTCGTCCCTTTTTTCGGTGAAGGGACAGTGTCGGGGGCAGGCACGAGAGCCTTCCCCTCCTTTCTTCCGCCAAGCGCCAACCATAGCGGTGCTTCTCCTCCAGTCTTTATATCATCACATCGCATACAATGGGGTGGAAGCAGGCTAGCTCGTGGCGCTTACGAGTTATGCTGGCTTCGGACTATGTACCACATACCACGACAGCCTGCGCACCGGTCGTTGTTGCGATCGATTGAACACTTTTATACGGTTCCACCAGCCATTCTCGATCAGTATCGATGTAGTCGTGGATCCACAACTGCTTCGACGTCACTTCCTTCCGCTGATTGTCATTCAACAAAGTTTTATCACAATAAAGCGATTTCAATTTACATAACCCGTCTCGATCGATGTTACAGTACCCAATATTATCGTTCCGGTATCTCTCGTTTGTAATTTATCAAAATCTCTCAAAGGAGTGGTCACGCCTCTTATTTCCTCCGTTTCGACAGTCGTGAAAAAGCGAACATTTTTCTTTTTTATCAGTCCTACTCAATCGGCTCCATCGCCAGTCGCTTTATGTCTGATAAATTTCATCACTACCTTGAGCTGATTTTAACATAAGAAAACTCTACATTGTCACTCCGTGATAGTCGTCAAGGAGTCACAGTTGCATTCCGATTTCATAAAACTACAAAACTTTTGATGAATCAATCGTTGCACAACATTGCGGTTGTCTGACCGTCGTAAAAAACTTCGACTGACCGGTCGAATTATGCAAACTTTCCCCGATTTGGCTTCTGATTCGTGCGTATTTCTATTTCTTACTGTTACGTTTTTCGATTGTTGTTTCCCTCGCCACAAAAAACCGCTATCAACACGTATTGGCTTCATTACTTCCTTTTTGAATGTCTATGTAATTCAAAATTTACAACCTTGATCATGCCTCTAGGCGTTGATCATGTGGGTTCGGGCGAAGTCGTAAAGCTCTCCATGAGATTCCCATCCCACGACCTTTGCTCCGATCGAACCCCCCACGCGTCGTTCGATTCCTTTCGAAATCGCAGCTTCTTCGAACTCATCACCGTCGCCACCTCACAGTTGCCTCAGGGCAAAAGCAGGCGAGGGTGGTGATGTCTCACCATCGATCGATTGCGCAAGCGGCTGACGACGACGGGTATGCATCGGCGAGAGCGTTGTTGCAAGTCGGTTCGGACAGTGCAACGTTAAATATGCGTGTGTTTGTCTTCGACAATTCCGTCTGCTGCTGTAGTCGTCGTCGTCGACGTCGTGGTGGGGGAGCGCAGAGCGCGAATCAAGCACAAGCCGCAGGCGTCATGAGTCAAACCCGCCTTCCAGGGGGCCCCCCATTTTGGCCCCGAGATGGTGTTGGCGGTGGTGGTAGTGGTGTGGGCGGCAGTGTGAGCGTGGCCCTGTGGCGACGCCAGCGGTGCCTGAAGACAGTTCCCTCCACCCGGCTTCGCTTCTCGGGGCTGTGCTTCGACGGGGGGAAGGGACCTTTGCCGGCGGCGGTCCGCGTGTCTTGTTTTCTCTTGTTCCTCGTCGTTCGCCTTTCCCGTATTTTCACTCACTTCTTCGTGAACTTTGAATAATGAAAAAAGTGCAAACCGAGTAAAGAAGCACTTTGTATTTATCCAATGTGGGTATGACATCAACGTCACCACCCACCCCCGGGGTGTAACCCGCCGATCTTGACATCAAAAAACCGCAACCGAGGTCCTCATTGATGTAATCCGAGTCGTCGATCTCGAGTTCAACCTTTTTTCGCTCAAAAAGAAACCGAATTTCAAAAACAGGCCACCTTTATGGCTGGCATACCTACAGTAATCCGATCAACGCATCAGACGCTCCTTTCTCACGCACATCAGAAAAAAGGCAGGCACATCCCCAGCCGACCGCAATCAGACAGAATTACCCCCGAGAGGACTGATCGCCCTGAGGCGGTGACGCCATTGCATCCATCGATCAACCGGGTGTGGGGAGAAAAGCAACACGAGTAGTAGTACTTCCGCCCAATAGATCACACCGCGGACAACAGCAGGAGACAACGTGTGCCATCAGTCGGGACCGCCACAGGGCGTATTAGTTGCAGCTGCAAGACGTTGAGCACGTGTAAATGCGAGCGCGCGACTGGCAAGCATGGCGCCTGTAGAAGTGCTTTTTCCGGAAGAAAGAAACGTTGAAAACGAGAAACATCGGGGGTGGTATGTCGCCTGCCGCGTTGATGTGCACGATTATGAGATGAGTAAAAAGTCGGGTCCCCGCACATAATATGCGGGTGGTAGGAGCGCGATGGGAAAAGGGCGCCGCCGGCGGCAGCAGCGTCTTCACAGATAGATCAGTTCTCCAAGGCGCATATCGATGCCAACAGGCACGAAGTCACGACGACGAGCCTCTAACTGCCTGGTACGTTGGTGCGCGCTCACGGCTTCCCGTGATCTCTCCCTCTCGCGCCTGGCTGGCTGGCTTGCTTGGCTGCTGGCTGTCCGTGGCTCTCGATCCATCCATCCAGAGGGAGCCAGTGGCGACTGCGCGGACCCCATGCATGCATGCATCCTGCGCGAATGATGATGCGAACGGTATCGCTCTGCTGCAGGGGAACAATGTCTCTCGACTCTCCATCCGACAAAGTCCCTCGCTTTCCCCCATTGACATTGTCGTCCGTCAGACGCGATGTGTTTCGCCTCGATCGCCGGAGGGAGAGCACTGTATCAGCCGCAGGCTCGCAGCGCACGATTTTGCAGTGTCCCTGCGCGCGCGAGACATCGTGCGTCCGGCGATCGCCGCGAGCATTCTATAGTGATCATATTCGCGTGCGGCCGGGCCCTTGGCCGCACGCCCATAAGGCATTGGACAGTAAATGTGCGTGCGTCTGACCGAAGGCGCGCGCGCGCTCCCCCACGGGCGACGAGCTAAGCTGGCCACTGCCTCGTATGTCCACCACCAAGGCAGCAGCAGCGACGACGACCACCGTCGCCGACGACGATGCTGCTTTTGTCGCCACCGGCGGTCGGCCGCGGGGTTCTTGTGTTTTTTTGTCGGTTGCCTTCCCGCACACGGGCCGGCCTTTATCCGTGTTCCATGCTTGTCTTCCATGTAGGGAAGTCTCCGCTCTCCTGCAAGCTCTTGCTTGTCAAAGGGGAGGGCATGTTATTGCCAGAGGGGCCCGCCCTGTTGTCCGAGATGTGGGGCCTGACTTTCTCCTCCGGTTGTTTTTACGCGTGCAATCGATGCCTCCCCATTGCCCCGGCCCCATCTCCCGTTTGAATCCAACCTGTCGTTGAGGTCTGGCAAAGTGCGCGACAAGCTAGCACCCTCCCTACATCGTGTGATCCGTGTTGTGTCGCCCCTCCGATCAATCGATTCCCCCGTTCGATTTTTATATAAACTTGTGCCCATCTGACCGCCCGATTTCACGTTTTTTCCGTATTTCCAGGGTAGCCGCGATCGCGATGCCGGTACCCCCGCATTACCAGCCAAACGGGGGCTCGAATAGGCCGTCAAGCTCGGGCAACAACAACAATGCCGCTGGCGGTCCCCTTCCATACGATTCTGTGCCTCCTTCTGGAGGTCCCCCACCTCCTCCACAGGGCGGTTCCCAACAGCAGCAGCGTCTGCCCGTGGAGAAGCCTTCATTCGTGCCACAGGGACAGCCCGCTTCGATAAACGACATGAACCCCAATACGCCATTGTATCAGCTGATCGAGACGACTAAAAACGATCCCGAATACAATCGGGATGTGACTGACAGCGAATGTTCCGCGCTCCTGGAATTCTCACTGGATGCGTACTTCCATGTAAGTTTTCTTTAAATAAAGCGATCTATTCACCCTTTTTAATATATAGGAAGAGTTTCAGGCGCAACAGACAAGGAACGGCAGGTTGATCATTCCCGACAGGCAGAACATTCGCCATCAAATCGATCAAATGTACTCGGACATTAAGCAGGAACCGGATACAAAAATGCAAATAATGCAGCAACAACAACAGCAGCAACAAGCGAGACTAGCACAGCAGAGGCAAGCAGTTCAAATGCAGCAGATGCAGCAACAACAACGAGCCCCGAGGCCGATGCATCCTCAAATGCAGACTGTTGGCTCCGGCGGCTTCCAATATGTGGCGAATCCGAGTACGAGTTCACAATACCCGCCCAATTGGCCTCCGAATGGACAAGGTATGTCCCAGGGCAATGTGCCTGTAAGACCCATGATGCAGCAGCAACAGATGCGACATCCCGGCCCTTATCCCGTCCATGTTCAACAGCAGCAACAACCTGCTGGGCGATCACCATACTACGCCGGGGATCAACCTGGTCCCAGCAATGGCCATCCGCAGCATCCGCCTCCAGGCTATCCCAATCAGGCAATGATGTCTCCTGCGTATCCCGGAGGACCACCTTCAGCCGGACCTCAATCTGGCGGATTCTCGCGTCAATCGTCGTTCCAGGATCCGTATGGTCGACAGCCCGCATCCATGGTACCCCCGCCACAAAACATGGTAAAACAAGAAGTACTGAGCAGACCGGGATCGTCTGGTGAACCTGGGGTATGTTTTTAACACTTTTTTTCAACGTAATTTGCTCATTTTCTCTAATTTTCAGGCGATGAAACATTCCCCCGCTGACTTCAACTCACCGACTGCCATGACCAACGGCACACCGATCAATACCAGTGGCGACATGCATGGTGGCATGTTTTCACCGAAGAATGGTATCCGTCAACAGCCACAGATAATGCCGCCCCGAAATTCGCCCATGATGACCCCACCGGTCCACATGACGAAGAATGGTCTCATGTCGCCTCAGGTCATGGGAGACGCCCAACAATCGCCGATGCAAGCCAATGGAATCGAAGCCCTGAGACAAGGAGGTCCGCAGAATGTATCCCCATTGGTCGCTGCGACCCCGCCGAACAATAACGAATCGCCGAATTGTCCGAAGCTGCTGGCAGCACTGTCCAAGTCTGGCGATGGCGGACCTTCCATGCTACCCAATGGGTCACCCGCTGGGGAAACGCTGCTGGCAGCCAACCCACGGAAGCGCGCCTCCGAAGATGATAAACAGAAGCCGAAGCGAGCGAAGATTGATGGAAACAATATGCCGTATCAGAACATGCTTAACTTTCTAATGTGTAAGTTTTAATTTGGCATTGACGATGGTTTTATCGATTTTGTTTCAGATACGCTGCATAATAGCTCCCTGCATAGCAACCAGCAGCGACCTCTGCTCCTGCACATCTGCGGACTTTTGCTGGAATCAGTCAAGGCGAGCAAACGAGCTCTTGAATGGAAGGAAAACCAACCGAGAGTGTTCACTGTATCAAAGCCACGAGTGTTCTCTGACAAATGGAAGACTACGCTTGGCGAATCCGAAAGCAAGAGCATTACCTACGCGAAGATGGAAGCAGAGTTGATCAAGATGACGAGCAGCGTCTCCATTGGTGGCTATCCTGTTATCTGCAAAGTGAAGGATTCGACCCGCGAATTTCAATTTTTCCCTGGATTTGTTGAGTCTGAGTGAGTTTATCACTTCTGTTCTGCTTAGATCATTGTTTAAACTGTATCTTTTCAGACGATTGAGACTCAATCAATCCCACATCGGTGTCGACAACACTAACCGTCTCGTCGAGTATCAAGGGCACCAGCAGATGCAGATGCCCCAACAACATCAGATGCCCCAACAACCCAACCACCAGATGATGTACCCAGGTGCTCCCAATGGCGGCGTTCCCCCTCCCAACGGAGCCCCGAACAATGCCAACGTGAGATACATGAGTATGCAACCACCACCACAGCCACCGCCGCAGCACTTTGCTCCGGCGCCCATAAAGACTGCCTGACAGCCACCGAGATGAAGCGCCTGGATCCTAGTGTTCGTCGCATTGCCTTAGCCCCTTAAAATATCTACCTTATTATTCATTCTAGTACCTGTCAAACAAACCCAAAGTGCACTCAAAGTCTGTATCATTTATCCGTAGGAAAAAGAATAATCTATCCGTGTAATCAATCGTTAACTTATTGTACTGCTCCGTCATCCTTCATTCACTCCCCTTACATTGGTTCTTTCGCGATATTGTGCCTCGTTTTTAACGCCTCATGTTGAAGCCTTTTGTTCTCACTACCCTCATTCGCCGTGGCCTCTTTCCCCCGTTCGAAGCACGCGTGATCTCTATTCCTCCTTTCAATCAATGGGGACGCATGGGCAGACCAACGGAATCCCCACCTTCTGGTCTCCTGTGCATTTCATTTGTTTTTTTGTTGGTAAATGTACACTTCCTTGCAGCTTTTTGTCATTCTAGCCGATTTTAATTGAACAATTTCATTTGCTACAATTTTCAAATGTTAAGAGAGTCATTAAAGAATTGAAACTTTATCAATGATGTGAAAATACAAACATGAGATCGTGAAGGGTTAAGGAAAAAAAGTTATTGGGCTGGCGTATAGTAATCGTAGTATACTGTGCCGGTTGGTTGGCCATCGGCATCATAGGTTACTTGATAGTGTTCGTGGCCTTGATCTTCCTCTACAATGTCCTCGATGTTGATGTGTTCATCCTGGTCAATGTATTCATGGTCGACTTCGATGCCCTCTTCACCGCCTTCGACGACCTCGATCATTTCGTGCTCGTCGGCTTCTTCGTAGGTCTCTTCGAGTTCCTCAACTTCCTCGAGCTCTTCCTGGCCTTCTTCCATCTCTACTTCTTCGTACATTTCGTCGTCTTCTTCGCCGTCGAGCTTTGGACGTCTGGAAACAGCATCAATGTAAATTGGCCTCAAAACCAAAAATCAAAACTCACTCAAAGGTCTTCCGATACGCCAACACTGCAGCCTTCGACGCAAATGGATGCTCCCTGAACATTTTCTTGAACATGGCCCGTGTCCTGTCCATGGCATTGCAAGACAGCTTCAACTTTTGCTGGTATTCGTAAGTCTGTTCGGCCGACATCCGTGGGAAGAGGGATTCGCCGTAGAGATCCCGGAAGAGCGCCTTGAAGTTTTCATCATCGTAGTCAAAGTATTTCTTCAAAACGCGTTCAGCTTTCAATTTGGCCTTGCATCGGTAACTGGCATTGGCGCCGATGTAGGGACGCTTGTTCTGCTTCAACTCGGAGCGGTGCTTCTGGACATTCTTCGAAAGCATCTGAATACGGTCATCCCTCTCGGCGATCACCGCATCAAGCTCGGAAACACGCCTCTTATGGGCCTTCTGGGTGCTCGCCATACGCTGCTTCAGCTTCTTGTTTTCGGCTTGTAGGTCTTCGACGGTTTTCTGGAGCTCGCTGATAGCGCGACCGTAGATTAGGCCGTTTTGGTGGTTGACGGAGGAGTCTGAAAGGTAATCCCATGAAAATGGAATGACTGCTAATACAAAACGGCTTACTGATGATCTCATTGATGGTTTCCTCAATCTTTTCAACGCCATCACCTTCTTGCTGAACATTGCCATCGCCGAGTTGTTGAACTGCCGATGGATCGTTAGGGTCGTAAGTTTGCACGATGATGGGAACAGGGACTTCTGAAATCTCACATTCAATCAAAACATGAACCCAAATAACATTTGACTCACGTTGTATCACGACTGGCCGACACATGTCAATCTGATGCTGGATTTCCTTCTTGATTTGAAGGCGTTTGCTACGCTTTGCTGAGGAATTGGCGTTGGCTTAAAAGTTGAGATTCATATATACATTACAATGAATCAAGGCTTACCAATAACTCCATTGATGGCATCATCAAACTTCTGCTGCGAAAGTTCAAATTCGACGGATTCCGCCATGACTGATGGTGGCGCGTCAAATGAGCTCATTTCTGAAAAACCGAAATTTAGAATGGAAAAACGTGTAAAACCGGGATTTTTTCACATTTTCATCATCCAGGGGCATAGTGGAAGCGAAACAAAGCAAAAAGTTGCAAAAAGAAGCACGGATTTGTGGTAAAATAGGAAAACGATATAAAATTTACAACGTGTTTTTCCGTTGCGTGCGGAAAGTGACAGGACGCGAAATGCTCAGCTGGTTGGGTTCGTGGTGAGAGTTGTGTAGGTAGTCAGACGCACACGTGGAGTGGATGTGTTGTGCGTTTGAAAGATTGGCTTGAATTGGAGACCTTTTCCCGTCCATTGACAGCTTTCTTTCCTTTTGTTCTTCCCGATGCTTCTTTCCACCCTCATTTCGACCAAGTTAATATCATTTATTCCGGCACTCTCCTCGTGTTTTGAACTACAATTAGCTATGCCATCAACAAGGGTAAACACATTATGAATTTAGATGTCAACCATAAGTGACAACATGGCACTAGTGCGCCCGACAAACATGGGGGAGACGTTTGGGGCCATCAGTGCCCAGCGAGATATAGATTGATTGGGACGGGAAGTTTCAGACTTTAGACTCCATAGAGATAATTTTCTTTTCCAAAGTATAAAAGGGTGCTGCTGAGCAGCTGATGGTCATAACGATGCACTAGATAGAGGAAGAGAGAACGCGACCGGAGGCAGGGAAACAGAGTGCCGAGGGCGGTTTTTACTGACTTTGAAAAAGACAAATCACACTGGCTTGGTTATCACCGAGAAGAGAGACCATATTACTAACAAAACAACACCAAAAGTTACGATAAAAAGCACAACAATAAAACCGGAATCGCAAAGGTTACCGATGATTAGACAGAAACAAATAATAATTGTAACAAAGAACACAATTTTTTAAACGTTTTTTCGTTTTTTCATGATTAATTAGTAAAACAGTAAGGTAGGGATGGTTGTATAAAAGCATTTAGAGGATTGATGAATCGCGTCTGAGGTGGAACGGTTGTATAAGGGGTTTACTTTGGGAGCTTGCAAATATGGATTTTAAAAAACGTTTGAGGTTTCAGACGGTTGTATAGTGGACACAGGTCGCTTTTGTCGAGGAGATTAAGATTGATTCGAGGTGGATACGGTTGTATAAAGAAAGTTTGAGGTTCTAGGGGAGATGGTAATATAGATGTAAGCTAGATGAAGCTATATGCAAAAAAACAATAAATATAAAGCTAGAAGCAGGGTAGCGGGGTCAAAAGACACGGACACAGTTGTTCTTGAAGTCGACGACGTAGACGAGGCCTTCGGGAGAGACACAGCAATCGGTAGGGTTGTCAAGGAGTTCGTCGGAATCTTCAACGGGGGTCGTTGGGGTGGTGTAGAACATGGGATCAGCTGGGCGGAAGAGAACGGTATCGAGAAGTTTCTCGGGTTCCAGGGTGGCTGGGATGCCTTTTTCGGTGAGGGCTTTTTCGCCGCCGAAGATGGCTACGATGGAGAGGTCGTAGAGGTTCAGCACCTGTAGACAACTTTTCAAAACGATCAAATATGGATAGAAGGGTTACCTGAACACGATGACACCGCGAATCACAAACCAACACAAGTCCATCCGGATCGACAGCAATCCCCTGAGGCCGATGGAACGATCCTGGCAATTGGCCTTCACAGCCGAAGAATTTCGTTTCTCCAGCGCCATTCACGACCGCCAATCGATGCGTATTGAAGTCAGTGATCAGCAAATCGCCATCAGGCAGGAAGCAGATACCTCTCGGCAGCCCACTGAATCGCTTCACCCCGGCATCGACTAGACACACCCTCAAAGGATGCCCCTGTCTCGTGAAGATTTGGACTCGATGATTCCGCGTATCCGTGACAGCGATTTCATTGGCACTGTTGGTGGCCACGCCCCAGGGGTAGTTGAACATGCCAGTCTTACATCCGCGTGTACCAAAACTGTAATTAGCGACACCATTCTTCGTGAATACCTGAACTCGATGATTGTCCTTATCAGCGACGACGATTTCATCCATCGTGTTGGTGCAGACACCAGCTGGGCGGTTGAAGAAGCCCGGGAAGACGCCCTTGGCACCGAATTTCATGATGAACTTGCCAAATGGATCAAAGATTTGGATACGGTGGTTGCTTCGATCAGCGACAATGATACGGCCCTTGGAATCGCAACAGATGCCCCATGGCCGCGAAAACTCACCATCGCCTTCGCCCTCTTTGCCGAAACAGAACTTCTGACCTTGCGATTGAGCATCACGATAGTCACGACCCGCTGACACGATGACTTCTGTCGGGGTTCCGGTGATGGACATCTGGCAATACGTGACGTTCAGACGGTACATGCCGACTTGCTTCGGGTTGAACATTAGAGTGCAGATTCCGCCGTCACGATCACTGAAATTCCAACTTTAATCAATAAAAACGCAAATTCAAACAACTTACATGATCTCAGCATGCTGAATCGACGCCCCTCCACCATTAAGTGGGCCAAACAATGTTGCGACGAACTCGCCACCTTGCTCCCGGCACTCCTTGGTGACGATATCCCCGCAGATGTCCTTCATCTGCATGCTTACAGCATAAGGTCGACCCGCGATAGCCCTTTTGAAGCCGTTTCCGATCAGCGTACTTGCCTTGGGGCACATTCCGCTTTCGATTTGACCGAAGGATCGGATCGCTTGCAATACAGTATCATTTGCCGGTAGTTTCAGTTTTAAAGCGTCATTCGTCGTTGGCACAAGTGGCACAAACGTTTCCGCGTGGATTCGGAGAATAGCATCATAGCATTCGAGAATTCTTGGATCATGGTCATCGGTGAGTGAGGACCCATTTGATGACCCGCCCGATGGCATTGACGCATCTTTAAGTAAAGCTGTTGCATGCCCGATGACTTCATTCAATTGGACCCGTTTTCGTTTCAGCATTTCAGACTGTTCCCGGAGCGTCGACATCTTGACCCGATGGATCGATTCAATGTGTGACGTGAGCTCATTCTGGCGCTTGTGGATCGCATCCAGATGTATCGCAATGGCCGCCTTTGTCTGGTTCTGAACCGTCGCAAGGGCCTGGTCTAAGCGTTCGGCCATGCGATGGACCGCGACCTGTGAATCGTCGTAGGCTTGTTGGACATTTCGAGATTCATTGACGAGTCGCCTCAATGCTTGGCTCATATCAAAAGTGATCAATGGCCGTACACTGTGGCCAGCATGGCTTTGAAGGCACCGAACACAGAGGGTCGCACCGCCACAAGTAGCACAGTGGGCGACGAAGAAGAGGTCGTGATCGGGACAGGCAGATAGAGTGCTTACTGTAGATCCACCGGCACATGAATTCGGACTTTCGGAATCGGCTTTAAGACTAGGTGGCTCGCTCGATGTCTGGAGACGCAATTGATTCGGCGAATCGCCCGGGCCCTGTCGAAATCCTTCACCGATGGCACGAATCTTGTGATCGCGAGTGATCTTAACCCGAGCATGAGCCATAATACAGGTTCCACAGAGGAATTCGTTGCAATTCATACAATGACCGATGACGACTGACGGATTTTCGAAGCAATTCGTGCACTTTGTGCCCATCTTTTTGTTCAGTTCAACATTTAAAGCCTCTCCGTGGAAGTCTTTCGGCTGGGTTTGAATCGCTGTCGTCGGTGTGGACGTGCCAGAAGCCGCAGAATAGTGTGATGGCGTACTGGCATAGACGGCATTGTAGTCTGGTTGCTCCTGTCTCGCGTACTGTGGAATCGCGGGCGGTGGTTTCGACATATCAGGGGCTACATCGGCAGAATCGCCTAACGGCAGGGGTTCCCAGATGGAAAAGGTCGAATCCCGGCTACCGAGGGCCCCGAACTGCACTGACGGACTGCCATCAACACTGCTACTTCCGCTATTCATGACCTGTTGGGGTGGCCGATTTGGAGCGTAGACTGATGGTGATTGCCGATTGAAGGCATCCCGAATGTGCCGATTTGCCAGAAGTGATGGCATTGGTGCGCAGTTTTGACATCTTTCATGCGATGGTGAGGATAGAATGCAGATTGGGCACAGTCTGAAAAGTATAGTTGATAAGTCCCAATGTTTACATCAATGAAATTCCCGCTTTTGTTGAAATGCAATATGGTAATGCTCGGTTCGGATGGATCCCAACCCCAGCTGTCACAAAAGAACCCTCTCGATCATTCAACATGATCTTTGACCTTTCCGCGAGACTTGAAAAACTAACCTATGTCCACAGCCTAGACGCGTCGATTGCTCAACGGCGAGGATGTCATTACAGACGGCACATCGGGGTCTATTGCTGCCATTGCCAGCGGCCATGAGTGGTTGAAGGGGTTGTCGTGCGGTATTTGGGACATGTGCAGGAAATGACGACATGTAGCTACCATAGTGTGCCGGAAGCGGTGGTGGATGGGGTCCGTGATTGTAGCCAGCCTTGATGCCCGAAGATGGAGCCGGTGGTGGTCGACCGTTGAATCCGAGCTGGAGCAATGGGATCGGTTGTGCACCTCCGTTGATGCCATTAAAATTGTAGTGGGGCGTAGAGGCTCCGCTCATCTTGATCCATCTCTCTGGGGGAGGGGGATTTGGTGGGGGGCGTGGGGACTTAGGCGGCGATGGTAGCGGTGCCGATGGCGATCATGGAGATGGGGGACGGGTGGGGGAAGTTTGGTGGAGGGGAGTCGAGGTGTCGATCGATTCTACCCGTAACGATGTGAATCGATCCGAACAACCTGGAAAAGAGCAATGTTAGGGCACGAAGGGCAACGCCAGAAAGGGCGAATCAATGCCGAATTGATTCGAGAAGACGTTGGCAGCGTGGCAAGCAGGCGTGTGCGTCGGAATTCGGACAAAAAATGGGGGGCTCGAAGAAATTTCCTCAAACAAACTTGGGGCGAAAAGGGGGGAGAGAGAAACAGTGCAGAGCCCCCAACAACGGAGGGGTGAAAACGTGGGTGGAACAGACTCGTTTTTTTTATCTTCTTCCTTTTAGCGACAAGGAGCAACATAATTCAACGCAGACAGCCCATTGTTAGCCTTTGTTGGTGATGTGATGGAAAACTGGTGGATATCACTAGCCGGGAATCGAGTGGCTTTAGAAAAGGTTGCTCTTTGGTTAGCTAGGGCTGAGAGCATCTCTGTCTGAGAGGAAGTACAAACTTCAAAAGTGTAACCCTCACTGGTTTCGATTCGACAAACTTGGGTTTACAACGTGAAAACGGGTGCATAACCCCGAAAAACAGTGCAAAAACGCCCCAAATGAAAGGCAAACCAAACCACAAGGCCTAGGGGCCAGTCGTGAGGGGCGTCCCCCGACCCTCAACCACCACTTCCTCGCCTTCCGTGGTTGGTTTTTTTGCTTGGTCGCCGGCGGGGCGTCGACGGACGTCGCTTACCGCCATCGACGACCGTCCGAAAGAGCAAAGCATTTTTTATGAACGAACGGCCTTCGCAACAAACCCAGGTCTTTGGGGCAGCCGTAGGGGCCTTTCGATATACGTTGCACACGCAGTTTGTCTCCGTCGTCTGCCTGTGGCGCTCGGAAAGCAGTGTGGGGTGAACTCTCTTCCCTGTGGCGGCAGCGGCGGCGGCGGCCTCTGCCCCAGAGCCATCAGCGATAAAAAAAAGGCCTCCCCACCGACGACAGTTTTCAAAGGGGCGAAAAAAACGCCCAGAGTCGGCGTTGCGTGAGTTTTTCTGTCCATCGGGAAGAGGGCAAAGTGGAAACGGCCGACGTACCGACGCCGGCGACAAACGCCAGGGGACAGCCGAACTCTGTTCACGCGAACCACGGTGTTCCTCTACAACCTTCTCTGGGGTTCTTTTCAGCTTCCTTCGACGATTCTTGGTTCAATTTTTCGGTTTTCCCATTAAAGCAATCGATCACATTAAACAAAGGAATTCACATTCACCTTGAAAAAGGGAAATTTTATCATCATCGACACCGTCAATAAGACTCGTAATCGTTATCATCAAACTGCCTCATTGCGACGTACATTTCGAGAGGGATTCCGAAGCAGGGCTCAACAAACCGTCGACATGGATTCACGGGATCGTTGTTGATTCGCTTGCACAAACGACCACAGCCTAATATCTGCAAACAAACTAATAAAGTTAATTGGAGCTAATTGGCAGCGTCGTTAACGTTAAAGGTTGAACACAGAGATTGATTGTTTTTGACACGCTACCGATGGGAAAACAAAAACATTACCCTTCTAAACGCCAAACACTGGTTTATCAGTTCCTTGCACTTGGCAACATCCTTCAATTCGGGATCAAAGTGGTTCTCGTAGGTTTGGACAAAAATAGCAACGGAGTCAATTCCACACTTCGAATACTGTGGGAGTACTGTCAAACCAATCAAAAACACGGCGATGTGATGCCATTTACGGGCGGAAGTGTGCATTGGCGGAATTTTTGAACTGTGCTATTGGAGGTGCCAATTGAGACCTTTTTGCGAACACGGTGTATGCAAATATATAAAGGGATACTTTGCTTTCCATTGGCATGCCCACTATAAGTGAGTCTATGGTGGAAAAGACAAAATCTGTAATGTTTCGGATGTTTCATTGATCATCTTCAACGTAAAAAAACCTAAAGATAAAAGTTTTCACTTTGCTGTACGGTATGGTAGTACGGTAGTGGTTAGTCAATTACCGTAATCTGTTCTTTCTGTGCGATCTCTCAGACACCTATTGGACAACAACAAAATGCAAATTACCTTATTGTTTACCAAAGGATCCATTTAACTCGAAAACTGGAGCCCGGAATCACGCCGATGAGCGTTGCACCTTCGGATGGATCTGGCGACGAACGGCTCCTCGTACGACCTTCTCATCGACATTCTCGACCCTCACAGCTTCTCTCAGGTAATGTTGAAACCATCATGTTGATTACACATAGATGCTTTTTTCTTCCACGAACACTTGTCTTTTTTCTTCTTGGCTCTCCCTATCAGCGTCCAAAGATCGATCGCGATCAAAGTGGGAACGGCTTCTTGGAACTGTTTTCGATATCATCGGTAGGATCAGCGGCGTCCAAATCCGGGACCGCGGGGTAGCGGCTTAATCGACTGCCGACGCCATCGTCGAGACGGCAGGTGGTTCAGCAAGGGGTCGAAGTGCTAGTCAAGCTTATAAGGAAGTCCGGGTTTGCTTGCTGTCTGTGGTCGAGTGTGTATGATCAATTTTTATAGCATTTTTGGACCTTTTCGAAACCGAGCCGACAGTGTTCTCGTGATAGACACGCCATTTACGCATGGGCTAAGAATTTGGGGTGGCCTTAATGAGAGTTTTTGGATTGAGTGGCCTTTGGGTTACTGTAGTTTTCGCCAAAATGGTCTAATGTTTACCTAATCGTGCTCAATAGCATGTTAGCCAACTTTTCTATGCCTCACAGTCTTGCGGGAGTTAGCCTTTGTAAAAATCGTTAGAAAAACTGTTTTTTCTTATCAAAATTTCTATACTTTACACTTTTTTGTAGTTTTACCCTCCAAAAAAGCTAAAACAACCCCACTCCGCGTCTGTAAGCCATTCCTAACCCCATTTACCACCGTCAAAACCCACCTTTCTTAACCATCTCCTGATTTTGTTGAATGACTCACGCCTGAAGGAAAGAAACGTTGACCACGCGTCTCTCGTGTTGTCGTTTGCCCAATGGCGTCGAGCTGCTCTCGAAAGACCCCCTCGTCTTCCTCCTACGGCACTGCCCCAGGGCACCGCGTGCTATTTTTTGTGGTCGCGACGACGACGACTCGAAGCCAGACACTATACAACACAAATTGGTCGAAAAAGCAAAGAAAAAACGACGAGAGTATACTTTGGTGTCCCTCTTGAAAAGTTTCCTTCGTGTTCGTGCACTATATCCCATCCCGCCAGCCCACCCTTCATCCCCCACATGATCTTCGTTCAGACCGGGCTTCGCGCAGGCACTTTTTGGGTGCGTTTTTTCCGGTCACGTAAAGTCACAACGTGATCTGACGGTTGCCAGCGGCGTGGAATGTGATGCAATCGATTTGTTGACGGCTGACTTGGGGCTTTTCCCTTCTCGACGTACTATATTCCGTGGTACTGATTGCATTATCTGCGTGCCCTGTATTGATTGGTGAGGGTGATGTGGTTTGGCAGCGTGGTGGAATGATGTCCAAAACAAGCCCAAAGTCGGAAGAGACACCTCAAGCTTTGCTAATCTCGCACCATGCATGCATGCGCGGTGCTCGCCCTCGAAGTCGAACACAATCGGTGCGTCGTCGTGCTCGCGTTGTAGGACCTTCGTCTTTGAATTTGGGCAGTCCGTCCCGAGCCGCCAACCACCAAACACTTTGAGGATCTTACATTCGTTGTTAGCCCCGTTTCAAGCGTGCTTCCGCGCCGCCGCCGCTACTTCCCTTCCCCATTGCGTCACCTTCCACCATGTCCATGTCTTCCCGTCGTCGTCGGCTTCCTTCCTTTGAACCTCTAATCATTCCCAATTTCCAGGATTGGCAGTGGTTTCTCCGCCGTGCCAACGACTCAATCACCTACCTACAACAGCCTCACTACGAGGTACGTCGTCTTTCGTCCGCCGTCTACGAGAGTATCGGAATCGTCCTTTTCTTCGCCTCCCTAAACTTTGTACTCATCCTGATCCTAAACCTGAGCCGGGGTCGCAATATGACTGATAACAAGGTCGATGAAAACGATCGTGAGTCCTTTTCCGACGAATTTTATATATAAATATTTACAAATTCAACGTTCTAGGGTCTCCATCGACGGCCGAAGGTAGCCCTGCCGCTACTCCTCTCTGTAAGTCTCACTTCTGTACGCTTCCCTCCCCTCATACAAGTTTCGATAGTTTTTTACGGTTTGAAGCCCCACATGTGACTATCCCCCCGAAATCGATTGCTAATTTCCATCATTTTTATATATTTCAGACAATCCCCCAGCCCAGAATGAAAACACAACATCGGATTCACCATGGGCTCAGGAAACGGACTACAGCGACTATGGCGGTCATGGTCGTAAGTTGATTTATATATTTTATCTTTCCCCTCTGTCTGCGGTCGCTTTTTGAACGCTTAAATTACCATAACCGGACTGATCGCTTTCTGCCCTATGTGTGTACCAACCCCAATACTCATTTTTAGCCGAGATGTACCTGCGAAACTTTTCAGCCATCAAGACCTACCATGGCAGAGCACTCGGTGATCGCTTTGGAATTAGTACGTTTTTGGAGTTTTCGACGAGCAGATCGATTCGTGAAGTGTAAGCATTTCTATTGGAGTATGATTCATTTGAAACATGTGTAATTTCAGCAAACAAGCAGCTGGAAAGATTGATGCAGCCTTGAAGATTGCTCAGGAAAGCGAATATGACAAGATTTTTGAAGCTGTTGCGCATTTGTTGGAGCATTTCGAAGAAGGTTCGTCACCTGATTCAATTTTGTTTACATATATTTTAATATTGCCATTGTAGAAGTGGTCATGTCAACAGTGGATCACCTTCCATCCCTCTTTGCCATCTGCAAAACGATGCATTGTCTCGTCCTCAAAAAGGCCAATGAAAAGCTGGTCATGCCATTTTGCCGGCTTATCCCATTGTCGCCCAAAGTAAGTAAATTGCCCTCCATTCCATTTTCGTGGGATGCAGACATTGCCCATAATCAGCATTATCATTCCCCCCGCTCCGACCACTGCTCATGTTCAGCCTGACTGGCCGGCTGGTTGACAGACCCAATTTCCTTCACTTTCATTGAAACTTTTTTTTCTCAACGTTGTTTAAAAAATCGGTTTTTCCGACCCCTCGTTCCTCGTCCCCCCTCCTGTGAGTGGCATCAAAACGGCTCAGGCAAGCCTGCAAACGTCCCCTCCCTTCCGTAATACGTCTGCCTACAGGCCTCTGCTGTCAGCTCCGACCTGCCGGTCCCTCACTTTTTGTGCATTTCCTTCCCTCCCCAAAAAACCCCACCATCATGCAGGCCTTCGGGCTTTTTTTTCACTCCAACGCTCTGTCTACTATGCACTTACTGCGTTCACCAAGAAAAAAAATGCAGTCAAAAAGAATGACAGTCAAAAAAGCGATATTGCCGATGCGCTATCGTCAAGAAAGATGGTTTTTTGCCAGTTGGAAGCTAGTCTTAGGTGAGAAAAGGCCATAAAAAAGGGCTGCCAGCTGGTGCGCAGATGCCCTTCAGGGTGGAATTGCGTCGTTTTTTCGGAGACTGAAAAAAGACTAATGATAGCCCCGCGGCATCGCAAAAAGCCCAATGAGCACAGCTGTTTTTTACATTTGTGCCTGAGGGTGCAATTAAACACGACAGCATCGTAGAATAGTAATTTTTATTTGCTTCTGAAAGACGAACAACAAAACTGCCCTTGAGGAGAAACGGAGGAAGGAAGTTACAGAAGATTCTAAACATCACAGTTACAGGTTCAAAACGGTGTCTTTCACGCACTCACGGCGTTGATTACTGATGATTGTATTGGCATTCGTAAGTTTCTTTTGATCTTTCTGTCAAAGTGGGGGAACAAAGGGAAAAAAGGGGAGTTTGAGCTCTGACTGATCTGATTCTAAGCTGTGCAAACTTGAAATGAGGCGCCCTTTTTACCCGCTTTTGTGTATGCTCATTTTTGAGCGCCCTTTCCATGCAGACTTCTTTGTTACCATGGATGGATGGTTGACGCATTACTTACTTGCATGTCGAAATGTTTCATGCCAGTAAGCAGTACTATTAGTCAGTCCTTCGGACAAAATTGCTGGCAGCTCGCCTGACAATCGTTTTATTCCGGAGCGTGTTGAGCGATGAGATAATGATCCGTAACTGAAGCGATGTACTTACATTCCTTTCAATTGGGGGCCACAAAGACAAAATGTCAACCGATGAAAAAGTTAATATTGCGTTGCAACGTTATAATTGACATGAACTTTTAACGCAATATCATGTTTGTGTTTTTGCAGATGAGCTGCAGTCTTACGTCATCCCATGGCTGTTCGACTTTATGCGCGAGTTTGTGGCATTCAGGGAGCCACTTCCGCCAAAGAAAGCTGAAGAAGCGTACAACAATAACCGACCGGTCGTCGCTACGGTGGGTTTTTATTTTTCATTTGAAAGAAAAAACTCGAAACGAAGTTTGATAACTTCCGTACCCTTCTGCCTGAAGTGTGTTGGCCTTTGAAATGTCAATAGTGTTTCTAAAAAGTCGCCATTAGACTGTTTGCGCGGGTTTTATTGGGACCCACGACGGTTTTTCCGATTTTAAAACCGACCACAAAGTATTTTCATTTTTTCAAATTTTTGCGAGTTCAAGTTGCTCTAGAGGTTATCCATCTCCTCGGGTTTCAAAGCCGTTTGGTTTGGCCCCACGGCTCGGGTTGAGTCATTACTTATATTGACTACCGCCCACTGTGATGTGGGTGTGTGCTTCGTTTGTATTGTTTGGTGGGTTTTTTTCCTGTTCGGAAGGAATTTAGCCATGGGGCGAGACGAGACGTGTGTCAGTTTGACGGCTTTTCAAAAAAGTCGAAACTGCATCCTCTCGTTAGACGGAGTGTTTCGTCTGCGAAGCTGCTGCTGCTGCTCCTTCCGTCACGTCACGTCAGTGTGTATGTGGGCAAGTTGCCAAGAGTGTCAAGACTACGCACGCGACACTTTTGGCTCGTTGCCAGCGTTGAAAAGCGAATGCCGTGAATGTGCTACCACGTATACGACGTTATCGAATGTCCCTGCCTGCATTTTTTGCATGGTTGTTGCGTTTGTGTCTTTTCGTATACCCGCTGGCAGTTAAACTCGCTCTTGGTATGTGCCGTGAGGGGCGTGGGTCTATCTCTCTCTGCCTCCGGTTGACGGGCACGTTGCCAGTCGCTTCACGTCGGCCGTACACGACTTTCTTTTGGGCATACAGCCAGCTAGCTAGCTTTATTGCCTTTGCGTAGGATAGAGCTTTTTGCTTATTACGTTGTTATTTCGGTCCCGAGTTCTCTTTTTACAGATAGTTCACGTGCCCTTTTACGCATGTTTATCAGGCTTAAGGCTTTAGATAGATTTTCACGTCTGCTACGATAGCGAAACAAAAATAGTTTCAACGTTAGTTAGCGTCGTTTTTTCAACGGCTTATCATTTTAGAAAGGCGAGACAGGAATTTCGCTTTTTTGTTTACATATTCAATTGGTAGGGGTGGAAAAGCGACTGAATTCTTAGTGTTCCAGCTGCCGCACCGGTACCGCTCGAAGCTCCGGTTTTTTCCCACGCATTTGTTAGTTTCATTGCGAAGCTTACGTTATGCAATGTTTAGTTGATCGGTTCTGTCGGCCTCTTGTCGATTGCGGGGTCCGTTTTACTCGCTTTACTTGGTGGTTAACTTTTTTCCGAGCCTTTTACGACTGCCTTTATCACTGGGCTCGGCTACAGCCTTCGGGTTTTCCGTTGCCATGTTCTTTTGTGTTTTATTCTAGCTCAATTTCGAAATAGCTGTCTTAGCTTGCTCCATGACTCTTTTTTTCATTCTGCCTTCCCAAGCTTAGTTGTTTGTCGAAAAAGCTGGGCAGAACACATGAAGCAGCTGCATGAATCGTCGCGGAACGTTAAAAGTGCATCGAGTAAACAAGGCTTGTAAAAAACACTCGATACACTGGCCTGCTGCAGTGATTGCATGGTGTTCTCGT
>KB455565.1:252863-276885 GCA_000341325.1 Panagrellus redivivus | reverse complement strand
CCAGTCGACGAGTTACAAGCACGCATCAGGCGGTCGGGGGGGGGGCAATGTCGACTGTGAACTGTGTCCAGCGGCATTTTAGGCTGACTGGCGCCACCAATGTCATCGAGGGTTTCGTCGACGGCGCGATGCCGGCAAAGTGCTGTTAAAATGAAAGGCTGTGCTTCGGACGCGCCACCGAAACTCCGCCTCGGGTTGTCTATGCCCTTGTCGTGTGGCGGGATGTCACTGCTGCACTCTCACAATTTTATGGCTTGTTCCTTAGTCGCTTTTTTGTTGTGTCTTTTTTGTCGCTTTCTTTTTTCTCTTTGTATACTAAAATTGGCGCCAGTATTGACGACGATGCATCGCATAGATAGCTGTCGAAAGACTTGAAGGGAGTAGTTGTTGCAAAAAGGGGTTTTGCGCTTCTAATATATTTTTCTTATCGCACGCTGTTACTCAAAGGCGGAAGTAATTAGCGCTATTGTTTCAATGCAATAACGCCGCTTTCGTTGTTTATTAGAATTGAATAGAATCGCGGGGAGCTGTTTTTTCTCGATTTGATCACTCGTTTCTCAGTGATTTCTTGCCTTCGGTGGCCTCGAAGCAATTCTAAATGCAATTCAATTTTTTGATTGGCGACGTAGAGATGCCTGTATTTAGGGGTCGTAGGTCCGACGGTAGTTACAGGTACACAAGTTAGGGAAAAGCAATCATGATGGACCGGTTTTGGAGGGGGTCGCCGCCTTGCCACAAGGACATGACCGACCTCGTCATCATCGGCCCTGGGGGGCTTAATGTCGCGGCAACCAACGAGAATTTCCTCGTTTTTTCTGGCCTCATTGGCCACGCGTCAACTTCACCAACTCTAGAGGGTCCATGGCTGGTTGCGTGTGCGTATTTCTGCATGTTCACGTTCGTTCTTCTCTTCTACGTTTTGTGCACAGGGGGTACATTCGATGCATTCGAAGCCTCCAGCAGCGAAGCACCGTCTACTTTTCACTTTCGTTTTTTTTTCTTCATGGCGTATGTATGCGGCAGTGGTGCCTGCAGCAGTGTGTCTTCCAGCCCCGAAGGAAAAAGGAGCTCATGTGTGTTACGGTGTCGGCCTTGCTGCCATTTGTCATTGCGTTGCGCCCCTCGGTTCTTCCAACCGACGACCCCCGTGGAACAATCACTACATCAACGGAGTCGGCGAATAGCTTCAAGTGATCGTGGCCATGGGCGCTCTCGCTGCATGCGTCGAACGATGTCAGGGTAGGCCGGGCTAAAGGTCGACGTCAATGCTCTTTCCCTTTCCCCCTTCTATACCCGTACGTTTTACGTGTGTTGCCTTCCTGACTCTCGTTTACGTACAGCCGCCGCCTCTGCTGGTGGCGTTGTTGATTCTTTTGTTGCTTTGCTTTGCTCTGCATTGAGCCTTGCATGCTTGTGTTTTTTCAACGTTCTGTCGTCGTCTTCCCGTCGTCGACGACGTCGACTGAACTTGGTCGCCGTCGACGTTAGTGCTTTTTATCTACAAAAAGGTTTACCTAGGTTTGCCGCCGCCAGCTAGTGTTTGTTTCACCTTTTCGTTCGTCTTTGTTCGTTTCAGACGGTTTCTAGGATGCAACTTTGTGCAGCTCTTTTTGCCTTTGCATCTAAACCCCAGTCGAAGTTGACGACTGATTGCGCAGGTGGGGCCGACCCTTTGTAGTTTATCGTCGTGCAATCGTTGAGGCCAATGATGGCGATGGTGCAAGAATGCATGTTTAGTAGTTCTTTTGGGGGGTAACCCGCCAGTCGACGAGTTACAGGCACGCATCAGGGGGTCGTAAGATTCTCGTGCTCAGGCGGAAATGCTGCATTTTGCTGTCGCGGTAGATGCAACGTTTTTACTTTTTGTACAGCCTTAAATCTGTCGGTTTTTTTGCTACGCTTATCAGTTACTTTGATCTGCATCGTTGAGACGATCGGGTCCCTAGACTTGGGCTCTTCTTATACGATAACGTTCTGCCGCACTGCTCGGGGGCTTTCTTTTTTGCTTTTTTGTGGTCGTTTTCTTTTCATTTTTTCTTGTTAGGGGTTCGCTGAAAGTTGTGATTCGTGCTCCACGTAGGACGTCGATGACCTTGGAACGGATTTCTGTCGCCATGAAGCGAAAGCGACATTGGTAGTTTTGTGATGAATGTTTTTGTCACGGTACCTGGCTTCTAGCTTTTCATTTTCTGCCTCTTAAATTGCGGAAACGCCAAGAGTGAAACTGTGCTTTCCCGGTTTCTGTAGTAGCTCCATCGTCGCCGCGGAAGCGGGTATATTTTGATGGACGGGGAAGCCGATAGGCTGGTTGTTTTCCTGCGCAATGGGTGAAATAAATGGCCGTTGTTAGCCGTTTTTTGCGCTGTTCGTTCCTCTTTGCTTCTCCGGCTCGGCGCCTAATGTGCACTACAGATGCATCACCACCCTCGGCTGACCTTCGCCCTGGCAGATGTCCAGCAATTGTGATGCGGAGGCGGTGCCGTTGCTGAGCACCCGCGCGTTTTTTTCTATGTTGTATTAGTAAGCAGGGTGTGTACGTTGCGCGGCCGCGGTGGGGAAACGAACCCCTCCCCTCTGGTGTGCCCTTTGCGGCCGGACCCGTGAGCTTCGAATAGGGGGGAGATGCAAAGGCGGCACCCGCGCAGTCGAGTCGCTGCAACGCGCGGTCTCCGGCTTCCTGGGCACGGTGCCGGCTCTCGCTGTTCTCTGGAAGAATGTTTTTTCACGGCCAAGTCGCCGGACCGGATCGGTTGCTCTTTCAAAGCCAGACACTCACCTACATTCGCCCCCTTTCTGACCTTGCCATTGGTCTCATTACTCCTCTCATCACTCTCGCTGGTTCGCCTGCCACTGGCATAAGCTATAAATGATTGTCGATGTCTATTGTGTCTCGACGGCCGTAAATCCGTGGCCCCCAGGCTAGTGAAACAGTTGTTGCTTCCACTGGTTGTTGGGCTGATTTGTTTCTGGTCCAATTGGCGGTGAAAGACATGGGTAGTGAGACGTGTGCTCTGCGATCGTGTCACTATTCTGTTTTTCGCCGCCCGTTGCATATCAGTGTCGCTGTCACATACGTCTACATACGTAACGGATTCCGGGCTGCTTCTAGTTTGCCATGTTTGTTTGGCTCATCATGGATTTTGAATATTTCCAAAGTATTATGAGTGGTTTTGGCTGGCCGATCTGCAGAGGAGAGTGGAGAGAGTGATTTTGAGATCTATTGGTAATAAAGGAGGAGGAAAATGTGGCAGGCATTTATGATGAACGATTGAATATGCACGTGAAAAACAACCGGATCGGATGATCGCATTAGCCACTGGCGTCCCAAGTGTTGTCAATACCGCGCAGCGGTCCAACTGACCCATCCCGTCAAGAATGGCCCAGCGCACAACAACAGTGGTCACTAAATGACCGATTTTTGATCGCTTAGGAGCGTGTGAGCGACTCGACGGTCATCGGCGATGAATCGGAGAATCGAAAAAACAACTGCAGAGTGTACGGATGATGTTTGGTCGCTTACGGACGAAGGCCACCGGCTGCCATGCCGCAGATATACAGAGCATACAATACAATAGTCGCCGCCGCTACTGCTGCTTCCTCCTCCGAACGACGACCTTTTTGGTTGCGTTTTTTCGAAAATCTTTCAAGATGCTCTTTCCCCTCCTCTCTTTTCGGTTGTAAGCCTTTGCCACTTCTGCGTCTTGGTTTGGCAACAACAACTTTGACCAAAAGCAGCAGCAGTAGTGGCTGACTCAGATTGCGTTGCATCAAAGAGGACGTGATTTGTTGCGATGCGATGCCGACGGCTCTGCGGCGACAACGGCCTTCGGTGTAGTTCATATCACAGCCAGCTTTGATGTGCCCCAATCTGAGCCAGGCGATTCGCTTCATCCTTGATTTTGTCTTGCTTGCGTTGCGCCCGATTGATCTAACTTAATGGTGTGCTGGGCATCTACAGTCGGCGTCGACGTTGATGTCGTTTCGACCGAGGCCATGGAGAAGTTTTTGTTTGTTTGTTGAAAGGGGGAAGAGAACCGAGAATGCATACATACGCAACCGAGGGGCAAAATGCAATGGGTTTGGAAAAAGAGAAAAAAACCGAAGAAGACGAAAGGCAGAAGCAAGTGTCGTGGGAATTGAATCATAGCCCGGCGGCCTATAGAAGTGAAGACCGAGGGGTCGACAGCAATCAGGAGAGGGCGAACAGCATCGTCATGTTGGTGTTGCGTCGGCGTCGTCGATTTTTTGATAGGTCGGCAAGAGTAACAACGACAGCGCCACTTTCACTGTCCGACGTCGACCTTGCCGCCACCGTCGAAGGTCACGTAATCGAAGGCGAAAGGCCTGTGGCGTTTCGATGTGCGCAAGGAAAAGGCGAAAAAAACACAGCCAAATGCATTGCAAAACCATTTTTGTGTATTATTGTCGTTGTTGCCCGAGAGAGTGGTGATTGCCATCGCGAAGGTCGCTTCTTTGTTCCGTGTGGCTCCATCAACGACGCCCCACCAATTTGAAATTCGAAATTTTTGGCGCAGCGCCAATGAACTCTGCGGAAGAATGTGAATTTGAAAAATGAGCGGTGTAGTGTCCATTGTGTCTGAGGCTCGCCATGGGGAGGGAAAGTGAATGCGCAAGTATGTTTGAAAAAGTCGGAAATGGCGTTGATGCCTATTCTTATTTATGAGAATAGGCACCGAGTCAGCCAGCCAGCGCATGTATGTGTTGTTGCTTGTCGGTGGTGGTTTTTGTCAGATTCATTCAATCTCGCTGATTACACTGCTGCTACGTTATGGGGGCAACGTAAAATGAGAAAACATACAATGGGAATTGGCTTTGCGAATGGAAATATGCTATTTTTGAATGTTTTCGATTGCATGAGAGCGACGGGGACGATTCACAGGTGGAGCGGCGTCGTAATTGGCGCCATTGGAAGGGGTTTGACGGACGAGGGCATGTGAGTACAGTCACATGGGAATTGACTCATTCAGGAAACTGGTATTTAGAGAAGGGTACGGAAGAATTGAGAAAGAATTACGCAAATGAACGATGAAAGAAAATGAAAGAAAGATTATAATGGAAAGCTTTTATAGATCCTGCACAAAGTTGGCCTCAAACTCGACAAATTTCCGTTCAAATGGGCTCAAACGTTCTTCGCGCCGAAGTTCTCGACGCTGTTGTCGGATCAGAGTGTCGGAATTCGACGGATGGCTATCTTGACCATGGGCTCGTTTGCTGCCGTATTCGGACCGAACTTTGTTGAAAAGCAGTTGCTGCCACATTTGCAGAAGGCTGTCCATGATCCGAATGAACGCATCCGCAAGGCTGTGTGCGACATCTTGTCAGAAGTGGCCCAACATTCGAGTCCCGAGGTTCGAAACACGAAACTGGTGAAGTTGTACAATGTGTTGGTGAAGGATGGCAAGCGACATGTAAGCAACTTACTTTCTCCAATCAATTTTCAATCAATAATGTTATTTCAGGTGCAACACTATGCCCTTCAGAAGATAGGCTCACTGGTCCTAATCTTCGCTGATCCCGTCGTCAACAACCTCGACTACAACGATGGCGACGTTCTCCATCTGGAGCCGGAACGTGCGGCCGAATTGAAGCGAAATGCCGTCGCTGAAGCCTCGAAGAAGGAAGCTATTCCGCTACCCAGTGACTTCGAGCTTCCGCCAAGTGAAAGACCGTCAACACCGTCTCCGTCGACTTCTGCGGCATCCAAGCCTGAAGAATTTCTGTCGCTGAATGTGTCGGACAGTCTTGATGAGTTCTCGGCGGCACGTCTTCACGAGAATGGTTTCGATGGCGCGTTTCATTTTGTCGACCAAACAAGCGATGATTGCCCGGCATTGACTGATTTCGAAACCGAACATGGCACAGATGCCCTGTACGACGATGATGATCCGTTAAATCAAAGTTTTGCCAACAACAGTGACGAAGATTTGATTTTGACGGAAGCAGATCTGGAGGCTGCGGAAAGTAGCGACAAATTTGAGCGTAAGTCCTTTTGATAATGCGTGTTACAACGTTAATTTTACTGTTTTTAGCGATGTCCTATTGGCGCACTAACGTCGACGTGTCTGACGCTGAATTTGCTCGTTTCGACAAGAAATCCGCTGGCAGTGATGGCGGTTCTATCGCTTCGAATGATCTTGCCCTCTCCAAGGCTAGTTGCGATCTTTCAAGCGCTGGACTCGGTTCTCCTGAGAAAAGTTCAAACAAGTCTGCCGTGCAAGCTTACTTGCGGCATCAATTCCTCGGTTTGGATGACGACGTCGTCGATGACACCCCTCCGTTCCCCTGTGGCTCTGCGCCTCTCGCTGCCATAGACTTCGATGATGATGACTTTGACGACGATGAGATTGCCTGTGACGATGAGCTCGGTCCCGATGCTGATAACGAAAGCGATGATCCCGATTCGACCGAAGTCGCGGATGGCGAGCTCGATGGCAATGAAGAGTTTCAACAAGCTGCCCTCACTCACGGCGAAGACGATGACCTCCTTGATATCGCTGATGTCGGCCCTGGCCAAATCTCGCCCAGCAACAGTCGAATGTACACATCGTCGCAGTTTTCGTCGCGGTCGTCGTTGCCGAGTCCGCGGCACAGCTCCTCGTCGGAAACCCATACATTGCATCTAAATGGCATGACTCACGCCGAGCGTTTGTACAGCATTGTTGATGCTTGCTTGTCGGCCGATGAGCGTATCGCCGTCAAGAATCGCAAGCAAAAGGTCCTTCCCGACCGTCTTTTCTACATGTTGATGAACGTCAGCATTCCATCCTATGATAACCATGACGTCATCAAGGAGGTCGCCCGCTCGTTGCCTGCCATCGTCTACACCTTTGGAGCGTCAAATTGGATCTTCGTCAAGTCGTTCTACTACAGCTTTGCCCATCACAGTTCGAATGAAGTCCGACAGATCGTTGCAAAGGGTCTTCACAAGGTTGCGGCCATTTTGAATACCGAAGATGTGGATCGTGATCTCGTGCCATTGTTCAAGGATCTCATCTACGATGATGAAGCTTCCATCTACATGGGTATGCTCAGTAACTTCTCTGAGTTTGTCTATTTCTTGTCCGCCGACATGCGGACAATCATGCTCCGGAATCTGAACAACTATCTCAGCGTTGAAACTACGCGTAATTGGCGCCTTCGGGAGCTGTTTGCGCTACAGTGCCTCAAGCTGTGCGATCTGTACTCACCGCGTGAGGTCAATGATGGCATCAGCTGCTTTGCGTTGACTTTTATGGATGGTAGGTTTTTTCTTGTCTTCTATTTGCAAAGGTTCTAACGACTTTTTATTCAGATACAATTGGAAGCGTTCGCGAAAAAGGATCCGAGCTGTTAGCCAAGGTCTTGTCGCTTTTCATCAACTCGGAGTACCCATTCAAAGTGAAGCCATGGGAGCCCACCGATTCTGTCGAAGTCAAGATGCAAAAACTGATGGAAGCCATGCCCCTGACAAAGAGTTTGCTCGTTGATTCGCGTCGTGGATTCTTTAAGAGTTCAGCTTGGCGTCGTCGTCAAACTTGGGCCCAGGTGTTGCTCCAACTCATGAAGCTCAACCTGGTCGATCCTCATGTTGTGATCACTATCTTTGCTGATGACATCCTGAGCACCGCTAATGACAGTATGTTTCTTTTGTTTCACATTTTATGAACTATTCTAATGTATCGTGTTTCAGAGATTCCGAATACCCGCCTCAAGTTCTGCAAGATGATGGAATACATCACCATTGCCCGAAGCAACGGTTCCATCGAGTCTGAGATTGACACCGAAGCGTCTTCCACCCTTTGGGTTCAGATTAACGAAGTTGCCGAGAGTGATCCCGATTTTGGCGTCCAAGCCCATGCCAAACAAGTCCTCGGCGAATTGACCACTGATAGTGTGTTGAAGTACGATGACCATTCGGCTCGGGTCATGCTTCGCGAATCTGAGATGTGGCAACGGCTGAATTCCCTGTACGAAGAAAAGCGGAAGGAACAAATGATCTTGCCCCCGACCCCGACGACCACTCATCAGGAAGAACCACCTAGTCTCTCGCATGCACCGTTGATGGAACAATTAGCTGGTCAATTTCCACTCGGCAAGAACAAGATCACCTCGTTTGCGGGTTCATTGGTCAAAAACATACTTCCCGGTGGCAAACGCAGTCCCAACAAAAACTTCCATGTTTCATCGGTGCCCGAATTGGAGCGCAGTCCACCGGCCACGAAGAGTTCGATCGCTCAGCGCGTTGAAGCGGAGAAGGTTGAGGAAGCTGCCGCGGGTACCTCTGTTCAAGCGGGACCATCTTCGGAAGTTGTAGGTTTTACTGTTGAGTAAGCATAGGCATAATTTTAATTTCTCAATTTCAGTCGACGCCTGTTGATATTCCCACCGCCGCCGAGAAAGAACCAGCCAAGGAAGCCGAGCCCGAAACCCTGGGTGTTGCGGTGAGTGACGCGACTGACAGCTACTTCCTCCCCGGCGAAGAAGTCGAACTCGATGACGACCGAATTGTGCCTCCGCGCGGCCCTAATGTCGAAGTCTCCATCAAAATTGACAAATCTGAAGACGACGTGCACGACGAAGAAACTCCGGTGAATCCCAGCTCCAAACAAGACCATGACGCCTACCCTGAGGTTGACTGTTAGTCGCCATTGTGCCTTTCTTTATCTTTGTTAACATTTTACTGACAGATGCCATGAAAATCTTTGTAACATGTAATTTAAGTTAAGTATGTTTTTGCCTTTTTGTATTTCATGTTGAATTTTGATTTTAAAATAATAGGCTATTTATATTCTTTTGACTGGTTGACACACACGTCAAATACAAATGTCGGGAAATACGTAACGTGGTAAGGGGAAACAAGAACATGAATAGCTCCTCAATTGGAGCTTCCATCGAGGAACGAGAAGAAGGGCCTCTTAATGCCGTTGGCACCGGAGCTCTTCGTTGTGGCACAAAGCGCTCCTGGCAGTCTGCTGTCATAGCAACGTGGTGCAGCCCAAGTCGGCGGCCAAGGGGCTCTACCCTGACTACTAGTATTGGCGCATTTAGTGCAAAAAGTGTTGACTGCTGCGTGTTGACCATGTCTGCCACGGCCATTATATCGCCTGAGGCACCCAATCATAGCCTAATTGGTGGACAAAGGCAAGTCTCGTCTATTGATTGGTGCCACCGGTCTAACTCTGAATAAATATCAAGTTTCAGCGGCATGTCAATCCCGGAACTGCCCTCAGGGAAGAAACTGCGCTTCATCCTCCTCTACCCCTGGGACGACCCCATGTTCATCGGCATCAGTGCCCTCGAGATCTTTGCCGCCACAGGGGAACGACTTCAAAGTTCGCGTATATCCACCAATGCCGTCAAGCAAATCGGGACCCTGGAGACGCTGTTATCCTGTAACACGTGTCCCACGACAGATCCCCGACGCATGTGGGCCTGTAATTACAGGGAAAACGGTGCTGAACTTCCAATTTGGATCGATATCGAGCTAAAAGCCGTCGCTACCATTGCCATGATTCGAGTTTGGGTGAGTCATCATAGTGCCCCACCGTAATGCATAAATCCAAAATCCAATTAACCGTGTGCATGCTAAAACACGCATGAAGCGCTTTAGCTTTTGCCACGTTGGATTTATGTGTCTTGTTGTCTGGTCCCTTCAAGCCATGCAGGTGGCAGACATCTTAAAATGTGATTAACAATCTCTTTCAAAACACGCAAAGCTGGCGAAGCTATTACGTGACAAAGTTTGGATACTATCCACCCGTACTTGAGAGCGAGTACAACTTTCAAGGGCCTGAATCTGTGCAAATAATTAGAAATACTGGTAGTACTTACCTACTTCCGGTCCACTACAAAATACATAAATAATTACAGTGGGTCGTACAAAATGACTAAATTTACAGAACTACAACCAAAGCCGTGTCCATGCACTTCGTGGCGTCCATGAAATGCGCATTGAACTCGATGGACGACTTATCTTTGAGGGCGAAATTTCGTGTGCATACAGTGATGGCAATGATGCTAAAGATCTCGGGGATGTAAGCCTTTTACAGTATGGAACAATCTAGTAAAGCTGTTTTAGACGATTCTGTTTACAACGAGCACCGATATCCTCGATTTGGTGGCGGAAAACGACATATTTCTGAACGAATATGATTCAATCAAAGCCACATTGACAGGGCTGGATGATCTTTCGATCGCGTCGGATGGCACGACCCCGTTAATGTCGCCGGCTTCATCGATTGCTGATGCGTGTATCCAACGCCCACGCACTGCTGCCACGGGGTCTCGGGAATCGAGGAGGGGGTCATTGGCGGATAGTGACAAGACGGAACACGTAGTATCGACGGATGAGGATGATTTGGAAAATGTTTACAATGTTTATAAGACCAAATGTATGCATTTAAAGATTGATTGGGTCTCGACACGATTGATAAGTTTTTCATTTTCAGTGTTCCATGTCGAATTGAAAGCAAACTGGGGCCATCACGGCTTGATCGGCCTTACTGGGATCCAATTTTTGGGTCCAGATGGTGAGCCTGTCCATTCGGATGAGGTTACGGTAAAGCTGAGTCATGGTGAACTTTGTGAAGGCGAAAGTTTGGCGAGGTTTGTCGCAATCTCCCAACTGCCATTAAAACAGCCATTTTCAGTTTATTGAACAAGAAAAACCTATCCTGTACGCCATCCGACATGTGTCTTCTCAAATTCGATCCCCAAACCCCAATTCCAATGCTGTCCTTCACATTCCCGAAAGAAGTATCCCTCAGCGGCGTATCCATCTGGAACTACAACGCCTCCGCTGAACTGGCCTGTGCTGGGGTCCGTTGTGCCCAGTTCTACGTCAACGGAAAGCCCATCGTATCACCCGTCCTGCTACGAAAGGCCCCGGGCTACGTCTACTTTGACTATGTTCAAGACATTTCATTCGATCGATGCCATCTGTTTCGACCCGTCACATCGAGACCGAATACACGGAGCATCAGTGCTTGTATGTTTCTACAGTAATCATTTATACCGTAAGACCGGCCTGTTTCAGTCATCTTCCAACTCCGATTGCTATCAACCTGGGGCGATGAATACTACATCGGTCTAAATGGCCTTGAATTTTACAACCGACGCAACCATCGAATCAACCTAGGCCATCAAAGTTAGCATTTCCCAACATAAAATTCAAACTTAATCAATAATTACAGACATTGCCGCCTTTCCGGAGAGCGTAAACATCCTTCCGACAGTTGACCACGACCCACGGTCTTCCGATAAACTGATTGATGGCCAAAATGATACAAAAAAGTTTGTATTTTTGTTTTTCCTTCACAATTCCCCACATCGTAAACAACCATTTCAGAGCCCACCACATGTGGCTCACGCCGATGCTACCAAACAGGTATGCTCGTGTTTTCGTCATTTTCGATTCCCCGACTTTCGTCTCACGCATTCGCGTCTTTAATTACCGAAAAACGCCGGAAAGAGGCGTCCGACACGTGACTCTGTCCGCTGACGACCTCATCGTGTACAGTGGCGAAATTCCGATGAGTACGGCGGCGGAAACCGGCATTTTGGACATAAACTTGCGCGAAGCTTGAACGCTCTTTTTTATTTTTCGACCGAAAATGGCGTTAAATTTGTAAATAAATTAATAATAAATACGAATTAGCATTGAAAGAGGTTACTTTTCGATTGAAAGATTGTAGTTTGAGCAATCAACGACGACCATACTTGGTTCGCTGCTGCTTGCGGAGCTTCTTCTCGTCGACGGGCTCCTCTTCGGGTGCAGGCGCAAAGATCCACGGGCTGATAACGTTCGACCAGAGCTTGATGACAACGTAGGCGGGCATGGCGAGGATGAGGTAGATGAAGTAGGACCAGAATATGCTTAATACCTGGGCGATGACGGCCAGAATCACGGCATCTTTGGCGTATTCTCCGAAGGACGTGGGACTGTTGATGTCGACGCCGGCATCGATGACTTGGCCCTTGTCATTCTTGACGCAACGGGTCATGGTCGTCATGAAAATGACGGCGCCAATGCCGATGGAAGCAGTCAGGAACCAGGTGATCTGAAGCGAGGCAATGGGTACATTGAAGCGTTGCAAATATCAAAAACAAACCCAGTAAGCATAGCCAATCGGGCTGAAAACAAACGAGTAAAGTGCACCGACAACAACCGTCGCGGCAGCTGCAGCAGCACCATAATACGTTACCGTTTCCTGGTTTTCAGAGTGGATTTGCTTCTGGCTTTTAGTGCCGGTTTTACCCTTTGGAATGGCGCTCATTCTGCCTACATATTTATCATTAAAACGTCTCTCAAACTTTCCAAAAAGATAGTCAACATGGATTCCACCAATTACCATTCCCCAATCAAACTAAACATTACATTTATCCCGTCGGATCTTTACTACAAGCAAAAAGTTAAAGTTAAACAGCACAGACAAAAGGAAAAAGATAAAAATGTGTAGAATCGGGCAGCCGCGTCAAAATGGACGCTCCAAGGGCATTGGTCGTGTCAAACGGTGTTTAAAGATCGTGGAGGACAAGGCGGAAGATCTCATTAGCGATGAAGAAGGAGCCGTTGGCGGGTCGCAGAAGGAAGACCTGGGTGTACGAGTTGATCGGGTCATCATCGGTCTTGAGCTGGCCTAGGACGGAAACGAGCACCGAACCATCGGGGAGCGGCTGCGAATCGGTCTTTGTCACGGCACGCTTGATCTCACGGAAGGTGAGGCTCTGGAAATTGCGCAAGATTAGCAAACGGTGAGGAAATTATATATAACGAAATGGATCGATTGGAAAGGGGTAGTTTTACGCAAAAATCGGGTAAACTTACAGCAGCTCGCTGGAGGATAGCTTCACGACCGCAAACCTGATTACCTTCAAAGGTAACGTAGGAATTAGTGGGATCGTAGAGGGGAGAGAGACCGGCGATGCGTTGATTCGCGTCGGCGACGTCGAAGGTGCCGTAGTAATGGGCGACGAACTGTTCCGCGATGGTCGCAAAGTCGGGATTGTAGGCCATGGCCGTCACTACCTGGAAGGGGGGAAGGTTTTGAGAAGTTGAACGAGGAGAATAAAATGATATAAACGCGGAAATGGAGGCGGAATGACATCAGCGAAAAAAGCGCGCTCAACGAATGCTATCGAAGCAACGCGAATCTCACCACGCACACGGCTGCACCCGCACGTTGCTCGCAGCATTGACAAGCGAGGGAACAACAGGCGTGTTTTCGCGGCCATATCAGCAAGACTACACCGTTATCAGATGATTTTTCGGTGTCAAATGGTCAACCATCAGGGTCGCCATAGGATCCGATCAATAGGGGCACCCAGAGGGCGATGTTAATTCCAAGGATCCGGATGCTGTCTCCAGATCCTGCCGGCAGCATGCGCGTTCGGCCAACCGAACTGTGAAACCTTCGCGGAGTTCTGCGTCGAGCTGCGTTGTGCGCACATTTCCTTTGCCCCCGGGCTGCCTTCTTCGTCTCCATTGCCGTCGGCATCCATTCCCCCGTGATCCCCCAACATCCCTAATCTGACCACTTAACCACCCTCCTCCACGTTGCGCTTTCAGCCGGCCTCAAACCGACCACATCATGCCAGCCATCGTGATCCGCGGTTTCGGCACCCTTCCATCGGTGCCGATACCCTCACTCCGCAGTTACCTCACCTTCAGTAGTTTTATATTCCTCAGCGGATTTTATTACTACTACATGGTAATAAAGAGTGCTAACATATCTGTGAGTCCGTCCGCTTTTTTAATTTGTTTTTTGTGATGAAATACGTCATTTATTGTGCTTCAAACTACAATTGTGTTTACGCGTTCTTGAATCACGTGTGTGTCTTGTTTTCAGTCGCCTTTTGGAAATGGTACAGAAGCGCCGGATGGCACCACGGCCCTGCCGATGACCATTGACACATTGAGGACAGTTTTGGGGAAGCATCCGTTGTTATATTATGTGAGTTTTCCACTGACAAACCACAAAATTATATATAAAGTTCGCTGATTGCAGGTATTGCTTAACACATTATGCGCCTTCATCATGTTCATTGGGCATCTTGGGGTCGACCTCGTTGTAGGGCCAACGACGACCCAGGAGAACGTGCAATTGCACAACATGTATCTGAAAGTCATGCAATATAAGTTCGTCTACACCCTACTCGTATCAAGCAATGGCATATTTGAAGATTTTGTCAATTTTTTACCTTGGATGTTGAGTTACTTGGTGGCAACGACCATGTTGAAATTGATCGATGGACGGGTTTCAAATGTATGTTTTTGTTTTATTCCGTGTTAGAAAGATTTTATATAAGTATTTGCTTTTCCAGCCCCAACACGCCACCGCTCAACATGTAACCATCTTCCGGGCTGTCGCTTGCGTTATTTGGATCATTGGCATGACGCTTTTGGCCGGATTCAATTTGCTTTTTGTAAATAATCTCGATTCGGCTTTCTCCGTTTTAATGATTTTGGATGTGAGTTTCCGATTTTTATTCTTCCGCTTATCTTTATTGTTTTATTTCAGTGCGTAAAAGTTTTTATTTGCGGTGTTCACGTTCTCCAGAAGATTCATGTCCTTGTGACACGTCCGCTTAGCGACACCGCCTCCGTCTACATGTCGCTGTTCCATTCGATGTCCGAAGACCTTATGGACGTCTTTTCCGTGTACCATGTCTACCGTTACGGTCATTCATGGCCTACCATTGCGTGTATTCTCATGGTTATGCAGTTCCGATTGTCCATGTTGTCAGTCGCGGACACTTTGAAGAAGTACGTGAGACATCAGCGTATTGTGGCCCATATCAACGAGACGTACCCCGAAGCAACGAAAGAAGACCTCCTCAAACACGATTCCTGCACGATTTGCTGGGACCTCATGGACAAGGCCCGCAAACTGCCATGTGGTCACATCTTCCATGAAGTCTGTCTTCGCCGTTGGCTGCAACAGGACTCGTCGTGCGCTGTGTGTCGTACCGCGTTATCGCTACACTTGAATCAGCTCCTCCGCGATGACATCCAAGTCGAAGATGAAATCGGCACGAACACACTGCGTGATATCGTGCGGCTTGCGCGCTGGATAAATCGCGACAACTTTGAGCCCGCTTTGTCGCAGACCCAAGTCGATGACATGACCTTACGCATTCGCAACATCTTTCCCCAATATGCTGAGAATGCCGTCGTCAACGCGGTTCGGCTCACGGGTAACCTCGATTTGGCCGTTGACTACTTGCTCGCGAATGTCCAAGGACCCGCTGGTGATGGTCACGCCGAGGAAGATGCTGGGCTTGATTCCGATTCCAGTGCTGAATCCTACACCGTTGACGATGCTCCAGCGGCGCCTGAAGCTCAAGCTTTCCAATTGCCTTCGAGTTCACGCCCGACGTATGAAGACAACTCGAACGACAGTTGGTTTGTCATTCAGAGGCGGCGTTTAATCGATGATTGTCGGAGGTTTGTTTCTTTAATATCAATTTTACCATTAAACTTACACCCTATTTTCAGAAAGTACCTCGCATCAGCTCGTGCAGATGATTTGCAAGCCGGTTTTTCGACGGGTTCCAAAAAAGCGGACTAATCGCTAATATTCATATTATTTTTACCAGTGCATTTTGTATTGCCTGGATTGTATCATTTTGTAAATACTTTTTGTCGGTAGCCCTGGTACAATGCCACGGTTAGGCACAGGCGTTTCCATCCTTCCCCCGCTTTTGCATCAGTCGAATTGAGTTCCTTCCTAATGCGCCCAAGTCATTTAAAGTACGTATAAATATTGCTAGTCTTTTGTTGTGGAAAGTTGTTGGAATTGCGTTTGAAACGCTTTGATACTTTTGTCCTTTTCTGTTTACGGTATTTGCATCCTTTTCGTTCAGCGAGCAGCGAAGATGAATTTCGAGCCGCTCACACTGACTTTCGTCGACAACGACGAGGATGGGGGTATGAGCCAGGCCCATGGCATGTCCAACATGATCACACAGCAGGATAATGCTTATTCGAACAATCTCTTCTATTCGCAGCCATCAGCTCCGACGGGTATCGATATGGACAGTGAGTTGCAGTTTAGGGAAGAGGAGGACGCTGGCGAGTTGACGAATTTGCCGGCCCATGCTTGCAGGTGAGATTTTTGACCTTTTTACGTGAGCTTGATGTCCTAAATTTCAGTTACTGCGGCATTTTCGCCCCCGACATGGTTGCCCGTTGTCTCGTCTGTAACAAATGGTTCTGCAATGGCCGTGGGCTCACCACCGGCAGCCACATTGTGAACCATTTGGTTCGTAGTGGTCACAAGGAGCTTGCCCTTCATGAGGATTGTCCCCTGGGCGAGACCAACCTTGAATGCTATCACTGTGCCAGCCGAAACGTCTTCCTTCTCGGTTACATTCCATCCAAAGCTGACCAGGTTATAGTTATCCTGTGCCGAATGCCGTGTGTAATGCAGGCCAAGAATGAAAACTGGAACATTGAGGATTGGCAGCCGCTGGTCCAGGAACGCTCCCTCCTCTCCTGGTTGATCAAAGTCCCAAGCGAGCAGGAGCAACTTCGTGCAAAGCAGATCACACCGGCTCAAATTGGTCGAATTGAAGAATTGTGGAAGGAGCAGCCCGATGCCACGTTTGAGGACCTTGATCGCCCCGGCAATGATGCTGAACCTGATCGTGTCCAACTTCGATATGAGGATGCTTTCCACTACAAGCGCATCTTCATGCCGTTGGTTCATCTTGAAGCTGATTACGACAAGCGTTGCAAGGAGTCGATGAGTGTTCCGATCGGTCAAGTTCGTTGGGGCGTCGGTCTCAACAAAAAGGCCACCGCAACCTTCCATTTGCCCGAGTTTCGTGATGGCTCAATCCGTCTCATGATTGGCGATCAGCTCGTCCTGAAGCATCATCAAACCCTCGATGGCAGCGAAGTCGCATACAAAGGCCGCATCGTCAAGATTCCCGATAATCACAACGACGAATTCATCCTCGAAATGAGTGCCGGTGTTCAGTGTCCTTCTGATTGCCGAACGAATTATGTGTGCGAGTTTGTTTGGAATTCGACGTCTTTTGACAGGTTTGTTTTTATACTTTTTCGTTGAATGTTGCTAAATCGCTTTTATTTTGCAGAATGTACAGCGCTTTGGACAAACTCGCAACCCATGAAAGCTGCGTTTCACAGTACATCTATCACAAGCTCATGGGCCACGAGGTGGATGAAATCACTTTCAAGATGAGCTTGCCGAAACGTTTTAATGCTCCTGGATTGCCGGAGATCAACCACAGCCAGGCTAATGCTATCAAGGCTGCGCTTCAGCGTCCGTTGTCGCTGATTCAAGGACCTCCGGGTACCGGCAAGACTGTCACTTCTGCGACACTGGTCTACCATCTCGTGCGCCAAACCAATGGCCAAGTCCTCGTTTGTGCTCCGTCGAACATTGCTGTCGATCAGCTGGCCGAGAAGATTCACCGCACTGGATTGAAGGTTGTTCGATTGTGTGCGAAGGGTCGTGAAGCCGTTGATAGCTCAGTTGCTTTCCTGTCGCTGCACAACCAGCTTCGTGCTTTGCAGGGCGCCAACGAGTTGCAGAAGTTCATTGAACTGAAGGTTCGTTGTTTTCTTACGGTATACGGTTACATTTATTACCATTTCAATGTTTCAGGAAGTCTTCGGTGAACTCTCAAAGGCCGATGAAAACCGATTCATGAAGCTGAAGGAAGCCAAGGAACGCGAACTTCTCGAGAAGGCTGATGTCATCTGTTGCACCTGTATCACCGCCACTGATCGTCGTCTGAGCAGCCTGGAATTCCGTTGTGTCCTCATCGATGAAAGCACACAATCCACTGAGCCCGAAGTCATGGTTTCCGTCGTCAAAGGTGTCCGTCAACTTGTCCTTGTCGGTGATCACTGCCAACTCGGCCCCGTCGTAATGTGCAAGAAGGCAGCTAACGCTGGTTTGACTCAATCCCTGTTTGAACGCCTTGTCCTGCTTGGCAATCGCCCACTCCGTCTCCAAGTTCAGTACCGTATGCATCCGGCTTTGTCCGTCTTCCCGAGCAACGTTTTCTACGAAGGATCCCTCCAAAATGGTGTCAGTGAAGTTGAACGCCAATTGAATTCGATCGACTTTGCCTTCCCCGTCCAGAATCGCCCTATGATGTTCTGGAATACCAATGGCCAGGAGGAACTTTCCAGCAGCGGCACATCCTACCTCAACCGAGTCGAGGCTGTCAATGTTGAGAAGATGGCGACGCGTTTCCTGCAAGCTGGTTTCCGTCCGGAGCAGATTGGCATCATCACGCCGTATGAAGGTCAACGCGCGTACATTGTAACCTACATGCAGACTCAAGGAACCCTTCATTCGAAGCTGTACCTCGACATGGAGGTCGCGAACGTCGACGCTTTCCAGGGCCGTGAGAAGGACATCATCATCATGACGTGTGTCCGTTCCAATGAAACAGGCGGCATCGGTTTCTTGAACGATCCGCGTCGTTTGAACGTCGCTCTGACGCGTGCCAAGTTCGGACTCATCATTATTGGCAATGCGCGTGTACTTTGTCGCCAAATGCTGTGGCATCAGATGTTGCAAATGTGCAAGGAGAACAATTATCTCGTCGAAGGCCCGCTGAACAATTTGAAGCCGGCTCAAATCACGTTCCCGAAGCCACGTCCCCTGACGAATCAGAACAATCCGGGTGCTCGCTTCATGAACAACGCGATGTACACGATGCAGGAGATGGCCATCGGACCCTACGCGAAGGATCGAATCCATGTCAATGCTGCTGATTTTGATGCCCAAGGCATGCTGGTCCAGGAGAACAACCGTGTCCCTGTGCCGTTGCACATGTTCCCGACGTTCCAGGACGTTCTACCACATCGTCAACAGCAGCCATCCACCAACAACGGCGTCATTGGAGACAAGCGGAAGTCCAAGAAGAAGAAGAGCATGAAGGTCCGTTCCGAGGAGCTCGGCGATGGCTTTGCTTCACAGAACACGCAGGACTTTGGATCGCAGTTAAGCCAGAATCCCGGTACTCTCAATTGGAGCCAGTTCAGTCAGACATCACAGATCGGCAACTGGGGAAACGCTGGCTACGGTATGTGTGCTTTTTTCTTTTGTTTTTCTCACCCGATGTGACAATTGTTCATTCAATTGTGTTCGATTTCCTTGTACTACCACGTGCAAGGATAATTGACTAATTACATTAATTAGCGATCACTTTTTTTCAGAGTTGAACAACGGTGATCCTGCCCTGTCACAGCCCCATCTTGAAACCCAAATGGAAAACTTGCTTCTGTCCCAACAGGATGCCCGCTATTGACCGTTGATGGTGCCGCTTCGAAGCTGAGAGCGGTGTCCCCAATGGTCGCAAGCCCCCAGAAGCCGCCCCTTTTTATCGGATTCTGCTGTTGTGTCGAGCGCGAGCGAGTGAGAGAGGGAGAGGAGAGCGATGAATGGACTACTTCGGCGTATTCCCTGGAGTAGCGCCTCTGCATGGTCTTCCAGTTCAGGCGGTTCCCCCCTGAGGGCGTCGGCAAGACGGCACGACGGAGCAGGGCCGCCCCACGTGCACGCCTTACGTGTTCTCTGTTTTCATTTCCATCCTAATTATAGCCCTCCAGCCCGTTTTTTTTGTGTGATTTTCGTTGTCACCCCCACTTATTTGCACTTGTTTCATGATTTGTGTGCGGGAGTGTTTAGGCAACACATGTCGTCTTCATTGACGGAAGTGGTTGGTCTTCTCACCCCTGTTTCATACATACTAAATAAATTCCGTCCCTGTTTGTCGTCGATTTGCTTGAAGGAAGTTCATTCAGTTAATTTTGCTGATGTGCAATATCTATTCGCTGGTCGACAGCCACTATGTCTGTTAATTTTGATTTCCTATTGTCTCATGTCGTTCATCATCTTTTCGGATTCAACATCATGGCTGTCGATGGTGCTGTTGAGACTGTTGAGATGAAGGAGATCACGCCGTCTGGCGACGCTACTACTCCTGAGGGCCCCCCTGCCAAGGTAGCAAAGATCGACAAAGGCGGCTACAAGACGATCGAGGTCAACAAGAACAATGCGAAGCTGTTCGAGTACTACCGGAAGCAGCCGGTCATCCCGCCGGGGGAGTTTGACGCCTTCATCGACACCTTGCGGATTGGTCTTCCGTCGTCATTCCGGGTTCAATTGAGCTTGCCGTGAGTTTTGGTTGCCTTTTCATTCTTTCATTTGCATTAACCTCACTTTCAGTGAAGCTGCCCAGGTCGATCGTCACCTGCGTGAAGCCTTCTTCAGCAAGATCCCTGAAATCCAGGATGACCAAGTCTCCGTCCCGATCTCAATCCCTTTCGTGCCATACGGCTATCAGGGCAATATGCCACGTTCCGTCATGCGGTCCCACCCGTTGCTGAAGAATTTGCACGAATTCCTTGTCAATGAAACCGAGATCGGCGTGATTAGCCGTCAGGAGGCTGTGTCGATGGTGCCCCCATTGCTTTTGGACGTGAAGCCCGATCAATTCATCTTGGACATGTGTGCTGCGCCGGGAAGCAAGACAATGCAGCTGATTGAGTTGATGCATCGTGGCTGCCCGAAGCCGACGGGTCTTCTTGTCGCGAATGACATTGACTATGAGCGTTGTTATCTGCTTGTTCATCAGACCCTGAAGCGCTATCCCACGGCGAACTGTGTCGTCGTCAACCAGGACGCATCCCAAATGCCATCGATGGTCGACAAGGCATTGAATCCGATCTTGTTTGATCGCGTGTTGTGTGATGTCATCTGCACCGGTGATGGCACGTTCCGGAAGAATCTGGAGTTGTGGAAGGACTGGACACCGCAAAAGGGAATGGTATGTTTAGTCAGCAGGACGTTTTTAAATAAAGTTGATTGTGTTTTTCAGGCTCTTCACCGCATCCAAGTCCAAATTGCTAAGCGTGGCCTCGAAATGCTGAAGCCTGGAGGCCGTATGGTCTACTCGACATGCTCGTTGAATCCGATCGAGGACGAAGCCATTGTTGCCCAGCTGTTGCGTCACTTTGATGGCAAAGTTCGTCTCGTCGATGTTTCGGCGGAGCTGCCCGAGTTGAAGCGCTCTCCCGGCATCTCGACATGGAAAGTCATCGACAAAGCCATGACCGAATACGCCAACTTTGAAGGCATTGAAGACCCTCAAAAGAAGGGCATTGTCGCGAGCATGTTTCCGCCAACAGCCGAAGAAGCTGCTCGGTTCGGATTGGACCGAACCTTCCGTATTTTGCCGCATGCCCAAAACTCGGGTGGTTTCTTCATTGCGGTCTTGGAAAAAGTTGAAGCTTTCGCGACTGACAAGGAAGCTCGGCGCCAGCCTTAGTACGTCTTACTGTTTGATTAATTGTTTAAAATTAAACTCTTTTCCTTTTAGCAACCCTCACAACAAGAAACAGCGTCGCCGCCGCATGGTACGCGAGGATCCGTTTACCTTCTTGAGTCCCGAAGACTATGCCGATGTCCGCGCTGACATTGAGGAGCATTATGGCGTCTCGTCTGACTTCCCGTATGACAACCTCCTTGTCCGTTCGGCCGATACGGACAAAAAGAAGTGCATCTACTTCGTCAATGACGTCCTGCGCGACTTCATGAAGTACAACAACGTGCTTCGTTTTCGTGTTGTCAACGCTGGCGTCCCCGTGCTTCGACGTGTGGACAAGGTTTCTACGAGCAAGTATCGTTTGATGCAGGATGTGAGCTAATCATTTTTTGCATTGCTTTATATAAAAACTTTGTTTCAGGGTCTTCCGACAATGTCGCCCTTTGTCGTTAAACGCATCATCAACGTCAACACGGCTGATGCTATCAAGGTCCTTGAAGGCACTAAGGACAACCATTATGTTGGACTTGATGAGTTGGCCGATCCGGCTCCGTTCAAGGCTCTCAGCTGTGGTTCTGTTTTGATGCGCGTTGAGGAAGGCGGATTCCGCAAGGACATTTGCCTATGGCTCGGTGCCCAAACCGTTACGGCGTTCATTACTCGGGAGGAAAAGATCCATTGCCTCACAATGATGGGACACGACCCTGTCAAGCTGAAGCGTACTGTCGTGACGTCCAGACAGGCCAAGGGTACTGGTATTTTCAAACAAGATATTACCGCAGGTGCTAAAGAGGTGCCGACGGCCACATCTGAGGATGCTGTTGTGCCGAAAGTTTCGGAAGATACCGCTTCTATCTAAACTTAATCAAAGCTGGCCTCCTTCATTTGTTGTTTTGTTAAGTTTTTCAATCATTGTTGTGTCTTTTAATTAATATAAAGTTCACGTTTGACAGATAAGCATGCAGTTTTATTTGTTTCAAGTTATATTATTTCAAGCATTTGGCATACAACAACGTGTTAAGGGACGACTTAGCAAGAGGTTTAATTAAAGTGAATTCTTGCTCCACCCTCAGCTTCGATGGCCAACGTAATGGTCTGAAATTATTTTTTCAAATTTTCCAGTTAGAAACAGTGGCAAACGCTTACGATGAGTTGAACATCTTTCCCTGGGGATTTTTCTTTCCACTTTTTATCGGACGGCGAATTCTGATTATCTTCATTGTTGTTGGCGGCATCGTTGTCGGCGGAAGGCGTACTATCACCGCATTCTAGAAACATCTCAAATAATTAATAGTTTTGGAACTTGCAAACTTACTGAAGTTGCTAACTTTTCGTTTTAGTGTGTCGATATCGGCAAGCAGTTCCTTCATGTTAGACGTGCACTGCTTCACCTTTTCAGCATTAGAGGCCGGAGAATTGGGACATTTGTTTTCTTTAGGCACTTCGTTTTTAGGACGACCAACAGTGACGCCGGGGGGACCAACAGTGACGCCGGGGGTACCAACAGTAACGCCGGGTGGACCAACAGTGACGCCCGGAGGACCAACAGTGACGTCGGGTGTACCAACAGTGACTCCCGGGGGACCAACAGTGACGCCGGGGGTACCAACAGTGACTCCCGGGGAACCAACAGTGACGCCGGGGGTACCAACAGTAACACCGGGTGGACCAACTGTGACGCCCGGAGGACCAACAGTAACGCCGGGTGGACCAACTGTGACGCCGGGGGTACCAACAGTAACGCCGGGTGGACCAACAGTGACGCTAGGGGGACCAACAGTGACGCCGGGGGTACCAACAGTAACGCCGGGTGGACCAACAGTGACGCTAGGGGGACCAACAGTGATGCCGGGGGTACCAACAGTAACGCCGGGTGGACCAACAGTGACGCTAGGGGGACCAACAGTGACGCCGGGGGTACCAACAGTAACGCCGGGTGGACCAACAGTGACGCTAGGGGGACCAACAGTGATGCCGGGGGTACCAACAGTAACGCCAGGTGAACCAACTGTGACGCCCGGAGGACCAACAGTGACGTCGGGTGTACCAACAGTGACTCCCGGGGGACCAACAGTGATGCCGGGGGTACCAACAGTAACGCCGGGTGGACCAACTGTGACGCCCGGAGGACCAACAGTGACGCCGGGGGTACCAACAGTAACACCGGGTGGACCAACAGTGATGCCGGGGGTACCAACAGTGACTCCCGGAGGACCAACAGTGACGTCTGGTGTACCAACAGTGACTCCCGGGGGACCAACAGTGACGCCGGGGGTACCAACAGTAACGCCGGGTGGACCAACAGTGACGCCCGGAGGACCAACAGTGACGTCGGGTGTACCAACAGTGACGCCCGGAGGACCAACAGTGACGTCGGGTGTGCCAACAGTGACTCCCGGGGGACCAACAGTGACGCCGGGGGTACCAACAGTAACGCCGGGTGGACCAACAGTGACGCCCGGAGGACCAACAGTGACGTCGGGTGTACCAACAGTGACTCCCGGGGGACCAACAGTGATGCCGGGGGTACCAACAGTAACGCCGGGTGGACCAACAGTGACGCTAGGGGGATCAACAGTGACGTCTGGTGTACCAACAGTGACTCCCGGGGGACCAACAGTGACGCCGGGGGTACCAACAGTAACGCCGGGTGGACCAACTGTGACGCTAGGGGGGCCAACAGTGACGTCGGGTGTACCAACAGTAACGT
>KB455565.1:235011-247257 GCA_000341325.1 Panagrellus redivivus | reverse complement strand
ACTCGGCGGGTGCACGCACTGGGTCGAGCAGCGTGCAGACCGCAACAGCCGACGGCTGTGGGTGCATTCCAACGGAACGAAACCAACATCCTCAAACCGTTGCAGGTTTGAAACTTCAGCATAAGTAATACAAAAGCGTTGTGAATGAATGCTTTTCAACCAGTAAAACGGCTACGTAGGCGTACAAAACTATGTGAAAATGCAAGAATAGGAACTTTTACACCAACAATCTGCAACTAATTTTGTAAAAAATAAGGTTTCAAGTTTTACAGAGAACAATGTAATTTTCCAAATTCGGCTCATGTGTCATTAAAGATGAAAATATTTATTTCAATGGGTCCAAAAATCAAAAAATCAACGTGCAAAATGCTGTTTTCTACAGTGTACCATATTTTGCGGTCAATAACTCCTTGTTTCAATCGTTCTACTTTCTTTCTGCAACCATTGAGCAAATAAACACAATTCACTTCATTTTCTTTACTAGCACCGCAAAAAATGTATGGTCAACTGCACCAATCGCCTTTCATAAAATCATTTTTAGATGGTGCACGACTGTAGGTACTAGTTTGTCTCTGGTAAACAAAAGATGTCTTCCGGCGTTTACAGAACGCACGAGAAAAAAAATCAACTCAAACAAACGGTCCATAGCATCTGGCCAACGGCCTACTGTTCCAATAACTTGGCTTTTTCTTCCACAATACCTGGGTAAGTAAAAAACCCGCGTCATGTTGGGTTTTGCTTGTTTGTCCACTAAAGTGGTCGGACTCCCGGAAGCCAGTATATAGAGGCTTACAATCCCGCAGAACTCAGGATTCGATTTACTCAGATCAAAGCATCTCGACAAAAATGCGTGGTTTGAAGGTACATCTCCAAGCAATTTTGGTGCCATGTTTGATGGCTCTTGTTGTGGCTGAACTTATGTGTTACGATGGCAAACAACGATGGGACCCTGAGCCAGTCATCAACAATGTCACGTTGACAACATGTGGAGCTCATCACAAGTGCTGCTATATGATTAGGCAAGCTGCTTTTTGCAATCGATTTGTAACTCTGTAAAGTTTGAGTTTTAGTTCGTTGGATGGGACCGAGTTTGGTTGCTACGATGACTGTCCCTCGACGACCCACTACAGTTGTGGCCCCGATCCGAAGCTTGGAATCCAGGACATTTACTACTGTTACTGTCAGTCTCATGAGGATGCCAATTGTAAGCCGTATCTTGAAAGTGTTGAGCGTGCTTAGTTCTTGCGAAAAATAAATTATCTCAGCATCTTGTCGTATTTTCGCCCGTTTTTGCGATGTCTTGGTCGTACAATGTATGCCCGATTGGACCCGGAGATTGGTGATCTTTGCAGGGAGACCCCTCTACAACCAAGGTTAACATCATCGCTTCTTTTTTACCTTTGAGCGCCGTTGACAGGCGGTGCGCGCCGCCGCCACCGCCGACGGCTGTGTCGACGATGATTGGGACGACCAGAGGACGCACGTAGCTATACAACTTTGCTTCGAAACCGCCTTCTCGCCGCCCAAAAAACGGTCGCACAACCGAGGGTCGTGTCTGCATTCTTCGTCGATCTGACCACTGTAAGGCGCAGCACATTGATCCGATCTCGCTAGCAGACAGGCGAACATGTCCGGCTGCGCGCCACGTAGACACGGGCGCCGCCCACTTCGGCAAACGACGAGCCAGCGCTTTCTTTCCAATCTTTCATTGAACAGCAGCCGCTGCTCAACGCGAACGCTCGGACGCACCGCTGATGCTCGCATTTAGTAGCGACCCGCAGATCAATCAATCGGTTCGCTTCGATGCGGTCGTGGAGAGTCGCTTTCGTCGTCCAAGTTTGTCATTGTGTCAGAGATGTTAGCTCCGGAGAAAAGACCCGGATCTTTAGGAGGGATCCGGATCCAAAAGACCCGGATCCGAGACTTCGGAGCCGGAGGCTCCGAAGGTCAAGATCCGGCGCCGGATCCGGTTCCGGCGCCTCCGAAAGTACGGAATAGGATCCGGAGCCGGTGCCGGAGGCTCCGTGGAGCTAGGATCCGTCGGTGAATATACGACTTTGTGCGTGAAATTCGAAAACAAGAACCAAAAAGTGACATGCGTGTATTCGAAAAGTCCATGGCATTGAAGTTTCAGTTCAAGTGGCCTGTAAGTGGCGCGCCGTTTGCGAATACACGGACGTCAGCAACGGACAGAAAACAACTGTGTGCCGCAGTTATCTTAATTTGATGGCCCCAAAATTATCCACAGTTACAACTTTGCCTTGTGTGACAATTACCGGCTATTTTTCGGGCAATTTACACGTTCGAAAATCTTTTTGAATTTTTTCGGAGCCGCTCCGGATCCGTGACCAGGCTCCGGAGCCGGAGGCTCCGTGTCGTAAGATCCGGAACCGGAGCCCGGAGCGGATCCTCCGAAGGGCAGGCACCGGCTTCGGATCCGGAGCCGGAGGCTCCGGTCAGGATCCGGAGCTAACATCTCTGCATTGTGTACAGCGATTCATGCCGGTGTCGGCATCAAATGGTTGTTTTATTCCCTCCGAGGCGACTTGCAAATAGACGAGATCGTTTTGATTTTAGCGAGAGTAATAATCGTCGCTAAATCATGTCGATCTGGTCTATATTGTCCTGTCGCAGGCCTCGACGCTACTATTTTGGCTAGATTTCCACGTCTGCACCTCACTTTTTCTAACTATAGGCAATTACGGTCATGACACATCGAACTGTGAATGCGACCAAAGCGAAAGACGCGACGACACGTCAGTGCGACCATATCGGTTACATCAGCGATTGCAGTTGACGCAGCAACAGTCACAGCGCAAAAAGCTGTCATGGTCAACGTTGTCGTCGTCGACGAATACGATATGTGCAGTTTCGACTTTCCCCGATAGTGTTTGTGTTCGTTGCGTTGTTCAAACAATAAAATAAGTCGATGAATCTTGTGTGCGTAAAGAGGAATACAGTTAAGCATAATGACCACAACGAAAAAGGGTATAATCACATCCAAATCCATTGGAATTGGGCCGGGGTACTGGAATTTGTTGTGGTGTGGGAAAGGCAAAACCAACCCGAATTCAACCGGATCATCCCGTCGGTTTGACCTTGTGGTCCGCTTCCATTCAGACGAAAAACGAGGCTCAACTCGAGCAGTCTTAATGCACAAAGGTATCGTATTTAAAAGAGCGACAAAGCGGCTCTTTTGTGACTTGAATCGCGGCGTCAAGCACCTCAGCCAATGTGCGAGCACACTTGGACAATGCTGAATCCACTTTGCTGTTTTGAAGATTTCAATTGTGTCGGAAATTCGGTCGTTTGAATAGTTATTGGCGCCGGCCGGCTGACCTTCAGTTTCAGTTGGAAAGTTTAGCTTTCTCACAACGTAAACAGAAACGAGAAAAATCTGTCGATGCGGACGAGTCTATAAATCCAAAAAAGCGGCTCATGTGTCCGTGTTACTGCAAAGTTTGATCAGCGTGCAACCAATGTGTTCTATGCAATTTTTCGCCAACTTCCGATCTAACATTAGCACTGTACAATGTTGTTTCCTGTTTGATGGTGGAGGTTGTTTCGGTTTGGCCGCCGTGAGAGATGGCCGACATTGCGAATGTTGAGGGTGCAGTCAGACAAGTCTAAACTGTGCGATCGATTCAAAAGGGGTTACGTAAGCAGCGACGGGCCCGCAGAAACAAATAGCACTCTCTCAGGCACCTCAAACTTTGGCTGACTTCCTTCCTCCTCGTGTATTGCCTCACTTGTTGCTTCACATTATATATTTACAACAAACTGAAGGAGAAGTCAAGGAAAAAACTTTTATCGACGGCAGTCTGTACCGGCAAGGCTGGCGGACTTGAGGAGGGATGCACATTTTGAGAAGGGAACCGACAAGGTAGTATTCCAGCAACGAAAAAAGCGAATGGGCCGATCGCCATTGCTTTCGGCGGAGCTGGCGACATTGACAAAGACGACGGAAACGACAACCGCACATAAAAAGCAGGGATGTAACGCTGGAGATACGAGTTTTGTCCCATTGATGCGTCTCTTCCGCGTTGAGGTTGGAAAAATGGAACCTGGAGACAGCAATGTGTGCCGAATAGGTCGTAAATAATACAAAGAGGACAACAGAGCTACATTGGCTGACGTGGCGATTGACTTTCAAAAGGAGGTGGCTAGGTTTGTAAAAAATGGCTGCAATGGGTTACAATAAAGTTGGAAATTGGACCAATTGCAGTGTAGAAAGAGGTTCTTGTAGAGAGGCGTGAAAGATACGGTTTGATAGAAACCAAAAAGTATACTGAAGAGTAAATAACAGTACTGTAAACGCCATTTACAGAATTTATACAAAAATGACTAGTCGTATAACACAGGTAACCATGAATTAGTTTAGAAAAAAGTAACAAGGCAAACGCAACTAAACCAACACTTTTTAAAAAAAAATTTGACTCCAATGCGTGCGCATCAAAATTGCTACAACTTTTTGGCCATTTCCCTCAACAAAATTTTCTTGTTGACTACCTTGGCAACTTTGATTGGTCAAACAGCCTACTGCTTCTATGGTATCACCCCATTTTATAGTTCTTGTTACCAGACACATTCCAAAATGTCGAAATTCAGCTTGCTTTCTTCATTCCAGGTAATTAGTCTTACGACTGCAACCTGATGAAAACACATTGACAACAAAAAGGTAGTTCTTCGAGTGCAAAAGTGCCTCGAGGCACTTGTTATTGAACCATGTCCGACGCTTTGGAATCAAACTGAAGTTGACCACGTGTAAGTCCTGGTTTTTGATCCCCCTCCGCCTCTAATTTCCTTTATATAATCAATATGCTTATTGTGAGTGGCCTACGTGGTTCCTACGGTTCGTCTGTTAACCTAGTGCTCGACTCGCCAGTCAATGACGCAAGAAATAAGATCGATAATCTCGCTGTTGCAGTGATGATCATTGGTTCAAGTTGTAACCCGCGTGTTCGAAATTTCATTCCATTCGTGTTTGTTTTTCTGGGTATTTTTCCCTTTTCGCACGTCCCAATGCCGAGGCAATCACCCTAAAATGCTTTAATTAGGTCTTTATCAGTTGAAAAGGAGTGAAAAAGCGCCGCGAGACTGATGCTTGTTCCAAGCTTAAAACGTTTGGCAACACGTGAAAAACGCCAGAGCCCTTGCAGCTCTCACTTTTTTTTAGCAGCTTTGCATGCTTTGCAGCGACTCTTCTTCCGAGTTTCTTCACTTTTCTGACGCAATTTCCGCTTTTATCCGTGCATTTTCCCTTTTAATAGCTTCAATCCACCTTCAGGGTAACTTTCTGTCAGTCATGTACTCCCTGTGCCGACAAGCGATCGTCAATCCCGTTAGCCGCAAGGCAGTCTATGGAACGTCGATTCGTGCGTTCTCGAGCTCTCAGGGTGCGTTTTTTCTTCGATTTTCCAATAAACATTGATAATTTCAACTAACGCATATCATTTCAGATGCCGATCTCGTTGTCATCGGAGCTGGCCCCGGTGGCTACGTCGCCGCTATCAAGGCTGCCCAGCTCGGCATGAAGACCGTCTGCGTCGAGAAAGGCGCTACCTTCGGTGGTACCTGCTTGAACGTTGGCTGCATCCCCTCCAAGGCTATGCTTAACAACTCTCACTTTTACCACATGGCCAAGCACGGCGACCTCCACAACCGCGGTATCGAGGGCCAAGTTACCCTGAACCTCGACACCATGTTGAAGGCCAAGGAAAAGTCCGTCAAGGATCTCACCAACGGCGTTGCCATGCTCTTCAAGGCTAATAAGGTCGGCAGCGTGAATGGTCATGGTACTATTACTGGCCCTAACCAGGTAAGATATTTTTTACTTTGGTTTTTGAGAAATTTATATATAAAATTGTCCGTTTTCAGGTTACCGTCAAGAAAGCCGACGGCTCCACAGAAATCATTAACTCTCGCAACATTTTGATCGCCTCAGGCTCTGAGGTCACCCCCTTCCCTGGCATTAGCATTGACGAGAAACAGATTGTTTCGTCAACTGGCGCTTTGTGCTTGACCAAGGTCCCCAAGAAGCTTATTGTTATCGGCGCTGGTGTTATTGGTCTTGAATTGGTAAGTTCTCGCTTCTTTTTCATGAATGTTTTATAATTTTCTGTGATTTCAGGGTTCTGTCTGGCAACGTCTCGGCGCTGAAGTCACCGCTATCGAGTTCTTGGGATCAATCGGTGGTGCCGGCATCGATGGTGAACTCGCGAAGAACTTCCAGCGCAGTTTGTCAACGCAGGGATTCAAGTTCCTCTTGAACACTAAGGTTATTGGTGCCCAGCAGCAAGGCGAAAACATTACCGTCACCGTTGAAAGCAACAAGGACAACAAGCAACAGACGGTTAGTTATCAAATTGCATTTTACGAAAACTAAACAATACTAATTGTTTAGATTGACTGCGATGCCCTTCTCGTCGCCATTGGCCGACGGCCTTACACCGACAACCTCGGCTTGGACAACGTTGGCCTCAAGACCGACAACCGTGGCCGTATCCCCGTCAACGACCACTTCCAGACCAGTGTGCCATCCATTTACGCTATCGGCGATGTTATCGAAGGTCCCATGCTTGCTCACAAGGCCGAAGATGAAGGCATTATCGCCGTTGAGGGTATTGCCGGTGGTCCCGTTCACATTGACTACAACTGCATTCCTTCCGTTGTCTACACACACCCCGAAGTTGCCTGGGTCGGCCAGAACGAAGAACAATTGAAGGAGAAAAACATTACTTACAAGATTGGCAAGTTCCCGTTCTCGGCTAACTCCCGTGCCAAGACCAACAACGACGCCGAAGGTTTCGTCAAGGTTCTCAGCGACAAGGAATCCGACAGGCTTTTGGGCGTCCACATCATCGGCCCCAACGCCGGTGAAATGATTGCTGAGGCCACGCTTGCTCTTGAATACGGTGCTTCCTGCGAAGATATCGCCCGTGTGTGCCACCCGCATCCTACTCTCTCGGAAGCCTTCCGTGAGGCCAACCTCCACGCTTACTGTGGTAAGCCCATCAACAGCATCTAGACAATGGAAACTTGCTTCTTGCACCGAATGTAGAATCTTTATTCATTGTTTTCAAACTCATTAAAAACATGCACACGTTATAGTTCTGGTGTCATTTAGCAATTTGGGTTGAATTCTCATTGGTTTAGGATAAACATTAATGTATACATTTTGTTTGGATGTGATAGCATTGGGGTGGAATAGGTTTTCATTAGATAGTACCAGCAAAACACAACTTTAACCATACGACATCTCATTGGGTTGAGATTAACACGAATGCAGGCATTTTTTATGTTGGAGTCCACTGTCGAAGTCCTGATGGCGTTTTCAGTCAAGATTTCTCTAGGGATAGATTGAGATGCACTTTAAAACTGATTGATATCAAACGAACAGTGACAGAGTTTACGGACTTTCGAAAATGTGCTTTTTATACATAGGCCGACTGTTGTCGCGTGCCGAGTGTTTCTATAAATATGCTATCAGTACATATTAGGAAACTCGCGCCCACCTATTAGCGATGATCTTTGGCGTATTATCGTATGCCGCGCTACCTGACCTGTTTCATCTTGTTCGACTATCAGTAAAACCGGTGTTTTCGTTTGTTTTGCGGCGGCAATGGCACGATAAGCAACACATTGAGCTGTTTTGGAAGATGTACTACCAAAAATAGATGGAAAGAAGAAGTCACGAGTCATGTAGACGATGGCGGTGATCCAAATTCCGAGCAAAGCCCATCCCAGCACTCTGATCTCGGCGTCCTGTTCGGTAAACTTGGCTTTGTCCGGATGGTCCCGGCCCACAATGACCGACGGCAGCCAAATCACGAACAGCACCACATTGTGCTGCCACATGCTGCAGCATCTGAAGTTTATCTGGCTGTTCCGTCGACGAGCTCATGTCACCCGACAAAACACAGCTTGTCATTTGTTTCCGTGAGCTCTACAGATTGCCACGCGTGTCCCGCGGGCGGAGAATGCGAAGCGAGACCGTTTTTTGAAAGGAAATCCGCAGAGATGCAATGCATGCTCAATTACACTTGCATGTTGAAGTGCAAAAATCCACAATGTAAGGAGAAAGAAACACCTTAAATATCTATCAGTACTTCTCGGCCAAGCCTTAAAAATTTATAAAGAAACAAGAAACCCTGTCCTACCCGTTCTCATTTTGGCGATAGTAAAGAGATAAGCGCAGTCATATACACAGACTAAATATTATCAACATTTATATCGTCGATTTGGAATGGAAATGAGCGGTGAGGTTTCTCCTAGAAGCCCACGAGCAGTAAATGATCCCGAAAAATTCCATTTTCCTTCTCGATACCACCAAATTGAGGAGATACAACAGATTTCCCCAAGGTCACGGAAGTTGTAAGTTTCTTTCGTAATCAAAAACATTACCGTTTCCGATCTATGACTCATTTGTTTCAGCATAGGAAATGATAGCAAGACTGATATGCGTATATGCATTCAGCAGCGGTCTATGTTGGATACCAAAGACTTTGCTAACTTCGTTCGTGAGCTGGAACTCTGTGTCAAACTACACCACAAAAATGTTGAAACATTTAACATTATTTAGTGATTTATGAACTGTTGAGTTTCAGATATCTTTGATATTAAACCTGTTTCTAATTCCGACTTATGTAGACAACTTTTACATTGTTTATGAACATTATGAGCATGACTTATCCTATATTGTAACATATCGGGGATGGATTGACTACAAAGGCGGCTTCACTGGTGCTCAACGCTTTTCCTTTATTGCTTATCAACTGTTTTGTGCACTTAGGTATTTACACCGTGCTAACATTGTTCATCGAGTATGTTTTCAACTTTCAACACTAATCGCTGTTTTAAGATTTTGTTTTTTGCAGGACATTCGTGCTCAAAGTGTTTTACTTAATTCGCGTTGCCGCGTGAAAATAGCTTATCTAAGCAAAGCCAGGCATACCAGCGAGGAATCCTTCCTTAACGATGACCCTGGGAATGATTATTATCTGGCCCCCGAAATATGGCAAAAATGCGAAGAAATAAAAAAGAAATGGCAGCAGAGTAAACATCGATTGGAAGAATTTAAGCCTCGCTTGCTTCCGGATACTTCTTGTTTGTAGTTTCGTTTCACCTTTTGTTCTTCTCTAATCTTATTTGTTTCAGGGGACATTTGGGCAATTGGTATAGTTTTGCATGAAGTTGCTCAAGGAAAGTTTATGTTCACTAGAGAACAGTTGGACAATGCTCGAGATAAAACTGAGTTGATCAAGGACTTTACCCAAGTTGTACCGTCACAGATAGAGCTCCAGACAGGTCTCGGTACTGAAAGCGGAAAGTTAAAGCGTGAGACTATCCTTTTTTCTTTATGTGTTATCGATAACACCGCTTATAGGTGAAAATGGAGTCGAATTGTTAAGAGGGCTTCTCCAACCTGACACATCAAGGCGCTTAACGGCGGAAACGGCGTTAGAGCTACCATATGTGAAATGGAAGCCCTTGGATGGCGATAAAACGACGCCGCCAGCGCACTGCATTACAGTCGGAGTTGATAAAGTTAAAATTTCAACGGCTGAGTGGAGATGTAATTGAAAAATTTTAATGATGAGCGATAGGAACTGTAAACATCACTGATCACTTTCAGCGAACCTCAGCAAAATGATATCTGATTACAATAAAATACACGATGTCGATACATGGGTGCCGAAAATACCGGAAGATGTGTCCCTGAGTGCGGACAGACAACTGAAACGCCCGTTAGCAAATCCATGAGCATTTTATTGTTTGCTGTTATCCAATATGTGCTATTTTCATAGCTGACTTCCGTAGACTTCGGATATTGCACTTCGCTTACCCTTCATGGTATTCAAGTCATTTTCAACATTATTCTGTTATCTGCTCACAATTTTTGTTTTCCCACCGAACTGATAGTTATGTCGAATAAATTGACATTCTTAGTGATGGATAATCCACCTTCAGTCTTTTCAAATTGTTTACGGTTTCCGACGTATGACCAAACTGTGAATTGCCCATATCCGGGATGGGTTTTAGAGGTGTGTTCCGCATTCTTTTCTGTCTTTTGCAATCTAATGATAGCAGTACATTTAGATAACAAAGGTCCTCGCGGATTCGATAAACGCATCGTTAAACACAATCATTGCAGATTCAGCAGTGGTAAAGGAGGGTGCAGGTGGCAAGGTTCATAAAGAATGTACGTTATTCTTGGTTTTGCAGAGTTAAATTTTTAGGTGCGAGGACAATGGACGGGGCAACTGGGCGAAATCCAAAAAGGAAACACGGATACTGTAGCCAACCTTTATCAGTACACGAGTAATCGTGCGAGAGATTTCGATTATTCATACCCTGTATGGAATGTGAGTACAATTAGAGTCCCTAAAATAAATAACAGATACTGCTTGTAGATGCAGATAATGTTTGTAGTGCGAGCAACAACACGCACTTTAGATCATCTTATTTTCAACTCATTCGAACCGTTTCCTCTGATTATTTGGTTACTTCTTTTGGCTGCATTGATACTGACATCAGCACAGGGGGCAATAATACGAAGCGTAGAAAAACACCTCGGACTAATACAGAAAACACATGTTTTGGAAAAATTTTGGCAAAACTGTCAGATGTATCTCTATCAATTCGATGATAAGGAAACGTTCATCCTTCATTCGGGGCATTTATCTTTTGTTTTATTCGCTTTATTACAAGTGGTTATCTTCACTAGTTTGTACCAGGGAATGTTGCTATCATCAATATTAAGCCCCATTGATACAAGCCCATTTCAAACAACGGATCAAATGATAGCCCTTTTAGCGAACAAGAAGTTCAAAATGGTCACGTTTACAATGCAATATGAAACACTCTGGTTAGTCGTAATGTGGAATCGGTAAATACTGGGAAAGTACAAATTTAGGTTTTTTGACGTTTTACAAACTTCCAATGAAACGTTCTACAAAAACATACGTGACGCTTTGGCTGATAATCCAATCGTCATTAAAGATACTCTTGAAGAAGCATTAGAACTCGTCTCACAGGGTCGTTATATCCTTATGACACAGGAAGATTTCGAGGGAATTTTGAATATTCAACGCACTTGCGACCTTATAAAATTTACACAAGGTAGTAAACTCAATAAGTAAACTTAACATTTATCAAACGTTACAGGGCTGCCGACACAAAGCGCTTATTACATATTTCCACGGAATAGTTCTATTTTGCGTTTATGGAACCGCGCTATAGTGATGAATTACCCCTTTATACGTCATACTTATGAACGATACTTTGGAGCAAATGTTAAACTTGTCATCCCGCCGATATGTCCTAATGAGAGATTTGTGTCTGATGCACTACAACCAATAGGTTTGTCCTAAAAGTATGCACCTCAAAAGTAAAAACAGTTTTGATTTTAGACTTTCTGGCGTTCTTTGGCACGTTTCTGCTCTACTTTCTAGGACTTATATGTGCGCTAATTGCGCTTGTTGCCGAGTTCTGCATTAACAAATGCCATCAACGTGCAAAAGCTAATCCAAACTTCATGATAGGCACCATCAAAGAAATACGGAACCCAAAGATTCGAAGATGGATGTTGCGATTCTATTCGTTTAAACAAGCATAAACAATATTTATATTTTTTTACACTCATAATGCAAGCAGAAAGAATAATCACGTAAAAGCGTCGTTTTAAGTTTACGCGAGCGTAATGCACCAATGCAAAAGATTATGCTTTGCGTCAACTTAAGTATACATTTTCGCATAAACTTAAAACGCCGCATTTTGTGTGTGCTGTTTTACAACAAAAATAGCCTAGTTTCATGGAATTAACAATTTTACTACAGTTCGACGATCTTTTTTTAAATAAAAACATTATGCATGGTTTTGAAAACTTAGGAGGAATGAAATGCACGTGTTTCCAAGGTGTAAAAAACTCAAGTATCTGGCGGCCTGAGATCTTTGAGACATTTAGGATCAAAAACGACACTTATCAGTTGGTGCAAACTTAATCGGCTAATACCAAAGAAAAATTTGGCCATAGCTTCCGCGTACTGGCCGTTTTTGACTTTTTGGCAGTGAATTTTGTTAAAGTTGAACAAAATTCTAAAAAAACTATGAAATTCCGTCGAATATCGACGAAATTCCACTGAAAGGGGGTAAATTGATCGAATAACTTACATTCTACGGAGCCGGAACGCATTCGACTGCGTGGAATCCATGGCGATGGCTGAAATGATCAAATATGAGTACTGT
>KB455565.1:196759-235001 GCA_000341325.1 Panagrellus redivivus | reverse complement strand
CATTGGGGGGTCAAAATTTCAAGGGTCGGCCGGCTGAAAAAATTTCAAAAACTCTCTCTTAAAAAATAACGACGAAAACCGCCCTCTCTTCCTGCCCTCCTCCAATAATGTTCTTTTCAAATAAAAATTAATGCGGACTACTCCATTACCGGCGGGCCGAAGGGATAGACAGGGCTGTCACTCCCCGGGTTTACACGCAACTTGGTCTGTACCCTGATATTATACATCTGTGCCGATTTTGAGTAGATTGGTCACGGTGATGTGAGTGAGGCTTCTCTGTCTGTAACACACAACAGACAGGATAAAAAAGCGAATCCATCTGATCGTCGAAGCGAGTCCCGCGAAGCGTTCATACATTTGGACTTCCCTGCGTGCGTATATAGCTCCTACCCGGAGGACTCACTTGCAAAAAGGCTTAGCACACTCCAACAAGTTTATTCCTCTCCGAGTTTGTTAGAGAAATGGTATAGTAGTAGCCGTCACTCTACTATTTTCATGAGAAAAATGGAATAGATGGAAAGTATTCCCGTACGTCCCCAAAAGGCACTCTTGTTCAGAAAGTCAGTTTCCGTTTTTGCACGGCAACCAACCAGCTTTTGGAGCCTCTCTCTTTCGCATGCCATTGAGTCCGAGTCAAATTGATTGTGTGGAAAGAAGGAGAGACAAAAATATATATAGCCAAGGCCATTGCCGAAACTCAAATGGCCTTTACAATTGCGCGGAGACGAGTCAAGTGCCCCTGTCCGAAAATGGGTATTGTGCAGGCTTTGATAAAGTCATTTTCTATCATATTGCCCCTCTTTTTTCGAAACGCATTCCGCGAGTTTTCATGGGACCCCGCGCCGTCCGAATGATGCTCTTTTTTAATGTGGTTAAAGGTTAAATTTCAATCTTTTCTAAATGGGACTATCCTTTTTTCCATTTTGGAGAGAGCGTCCATTCTGGTTGCGTAGTGATGATGGTGGATAAAGGCCCTTTTGGAGAACGAGAGCATGCATCCTCATTTGATTAATGTTGACGTTTGTGCTCTTTATTTCCGTCTGGCTTTCATTTTTTCAATTTCGAATTTTGTAATCCTTCTATGTGCTAAAGAAGCCCATCGATTATGGTCCTCAAAAAGAGAGGGAAAAAGTGCCCTCTGGTCTGGCTTCAATAATATATTGCCCGTGAGGAGACACTTTTCTGATGTATATGTCATTGCGTGTTTTTTCGTTTCAACGAAATGTCGTGAGGTAACGCGACAATCTTTTGTACAATGGGAATTGTATTCTGATGCGGAGAAGTGGTCTTTTTACATTAGTAGTACGGTTATAATTGTATTTTTTGGCGGTTGCAACTGTAGGTACATCTTTGTATTAATAATTTCGAGTGTCAAAGTCGTTCACATTGAGAAATAATCGCTAAATTCCCATTTGTATGACTAATAAAACCACCTAACTGACTCTTATTTCGCATCAATACCGACTCGAAGACAACAAAAAGGCTGATGTAATGCCATTGCGCTTCACTTTTACCACTTCAGCCCCGGGATGTTTGCTCTTTTGAGGCAGTTCCGACTGTTGCTTCAGTTGACACTCTTTCCCTGCAAGGCCAGGCCGACCCGAGTAAAAGTTCGCTCCTTCCTCAAAATGAAACCATCCATCCATCGTTGGGGTTGCTGCGCCCGTGGCGCGAACGTACGTATACATAAAGAGGAAAGGGTTTGCTGCTCCGGGGGCCCCGAGTAGTAGACTTTGTGACCGAGACTCTCCTCCTGGTGTCTCCCGACTTCCTCCTGGCGACTGCCTTCTCCCTCTCTTCAATCTTTTCATTGACGTAGGATACGCTTTGAGGGCAAACTTTGTCGCCTCTCACTCAGGAAGTTGGTTAAGTGCGCGATCGCGCGAAACAATTTTTGCGACCGACGTGCGAGGGAAAACTCGACTGGAAGAAAGGAAAGGATGACGAGTTTGTCGAGGGAGATCACACATCCAACGGCCTTTTCTATGGAAAAAAACCGCCGATGGATGCGGTTGCCTTAGGTTCTGTATGTTGGGGGAAGGATTGGATAACGTGTCTCGTGGTAGTCGCTTTTATTCAAGGTTGAAAACTGCGCGCACGGATGAGAACATTTTTTACACGCTGTTGGTGCACCCAAAATCGGTCCCACTACGAAAAACAGCATGACTTGCGCTGTGCTTGTTTGCTAGCGGAGTGGCCGTTCCGAAAGTGTCGGGGGGCTTGCCTACGGCATCGATCCGGCGGTACTTGCCGAAACTGCCTGTGGCCCTTGCCCCCCGGGTTTCAAAAGGGACCTACCTGGCTTGACTCATCGACCCAACAGTCGGGAAAACACCGGCTAGCCCCGAGCGAGGAGTTCGTCACAATTTTTTCGTACTTTTTTGCTTTATGTTGTTTCGATGTTCACGTTCCTTCCACGCAGCCGACAACCCACAAAACCGCGCGTCCTTCGTTCGATTGACTCAACTGGTGCGGGGGCTTGCTCGTACCGATGTTGGTCTGAGGCGGACGGGACCCCGGGTTGACGCCAGGAACGAGAAAAAGCTTCCTTTAACTAAAGCCTTGGGGTCTCGGCGTTGTCCTTGTTGCCAAATGCTGGGGGCGCTTGGGCCTTGTCCACCATTTGTGTTCAACGGGAAGTGTCTGTCGCAAAATCAGGGACTCATTAATCGTGCCATCGAAAATGTTTCCGCCACCAAAACCCCCACTATTTTCGACCTCTCGACCGATTTCACAGCTGTTTTGAGGCACCCCCAAAACGCAACCACATCCGCGAACAGTTCATCCACACCTACGCTGGCCGGGCGACCGCCGCCGTCGGCGGGAGCGGCACCGTCCACTTCGTCTTGCTCGGGGTCCAACTCCAACTGCAAAGGGGTTGTTGCCATCGCGGTGGTTGCAGGGGGCCTTTGCACTTTAAACCAGCTGTCTGCTGATATCTCGAAGTGGGGGTGAAAGCCGCCGTTTCCAAAAACTATCCACAGATCATTTATTCCCCCAGTTACATACATACATACCCACATTCCCTCAGTTATTTGTATGCACTGTTCTCGGGTTTTTTGTCATTGCTCATGGTCCAGAGCGAGTATCGCTGGCGAAACAACGACCCTGACTGGGGCCTGTGATTGATCAGTTCAACCTGGGACTCGCTACGGGCAATACTACGGGGCGAACGTTATTGCACCGCGCCTCTTTTGTGCATAAGTTTTGTTATCCTCTCATCCCCGCTTTACATCTACGCTTTTCAAAGCTATTTCCTCGTCAATACACGCTTTTATGCCGTAGTTTTTTTACGTACGTCTCGAGAGCGCATTGACTCGGGCTCATTTTATTTTAAACCATGATTTATTTACAAATTGTATCCTTCCGGGCATCGTCATTGAGTGAGTCCCAGTACCATCAATGGATGTACTACTTTTTTCCATTTCTACTTATTTCCGGTTTGTGTTCCACTCTGCCGATTTCCATTTTATATGCTTTATTAAGACGAACGGTTCAATCGATACTGGTCCCAGTCTGTCGAAGGAAGAGAGAGTGAGCACATTTGTTGCCGTCGCTAGGCGTCGTGTTTCATTGACTCACGTATTTATTTATTTTTTTCTCTCCCATGACACCATCTACTCATTTTCAGACAACCTATTATTTCACCGTCCACGTGCAGGCACACAAACGGCTTTGAAGACGACGCCGATTTCGTTCTGCTGCAATGACCGAGTACAAGCTCGTAGTTGTTGGCGACGGCGGCGTCGGCAAATCTGCGCTTACAATTCAACTTATTCAGAATCAGTTCGTCGAGGAGTATGATCCGACGATTGAGGATAGTTACCGCAAGCAGGTATGTTTTTCTTTGATTTTCCGCCCGCTGGTCTTTTAATGCCCCCCATTTATCGTCGTTGTTTTTGTCTTTATTACCTTTTTTCAAAGCATCACATTTGCAGGTCCTGATTGATGGCGAGACCTGTCTACTTGACATTTTGGATACTGCCGGCCAGGAAGAGTACAGCGCTATGCGTGACCAGTACATGAGGACCGGTGAAGGCTTTTTGCTGGTTTTTGCGCTTAATGAGCTTAAATCCTTTGAAAACATCCAGCATTATCGTGAACAGATTAGACGAGTCAAGGACAGTGACGATGTAGGTTTTCTTTAAAAGCTGCCTTTTAACCATATCTAAACAATAATCATCTATAGGTTCCTATGGTTCTCGTCGGTAACAAATGTGATCTTACATCGCGCGCCACAGATCAGCGTACGATCCAAGAGCTTGCACGTTCTTACGGCATTCCCTATGAAGAAACTTCTGCCAAGACACGGTTAGGTGTAGATGACGCCTTTCACGCTCTCGTGCGAGAAATCCGCAAACATCGCGAGAAGCAAAAGGATAAGCCCAAACGCAAGAGACGCTGTGATATTTTGTAACTTGTTTTTTACGTCTTGCATTTTTGATAATTTTTATCTGATTCTGTTTTTAACTAATGAACTTGAAACTGACTCATTTTTTTCAGTTTATTTTGGGACAGAACCAAAATGGGGTTGTTTTGTCGTCGTTTTTTGTTTGAAAAATCCATTAGATTTCACTTCCGTTTGTTTGTATGGACGCTCTCTGCATGCGTAATGTGCATTGCATTACCCATGGGATTAATGGCTTAATTACGTGTGAAATAGAGGGTAATGACCTCCGTGACTGGCTACAAGCTTGGAGGGTAAGACACAACCGCCACACTCGAGACACTCGTCAGTGGTTGCAGGACAGCTTTGAACATTGCTATTACGTCTGACAGGTTTGATTAATTCGGATGACGAGACCGCGAGTCAACCACGTATTGGTATTCCCCTGCAAAGAACGAAAATGTTTGCATTCGGTTGTTGCTTTGCAACGAGTAACAAAAGTTAACCTCAGTGTCGCGAAGTTTGACCTGCACTTCCGAAAGTACCGACCACGGAAACATCATTTGCGGACATTGGGGCCAAGGGTCGACGTGGAAAGGACGCCATGTAATTTATTGCTGCCCATTAGCTGCATTATCCACCTCAATCTAATTTAGTCTCCGAAACCTAGGACTACTTCGAAGTTGAAAGCGTTCCAACGTTCGTGTTGGGTTGTACGTTTCTGCAGAATGCAGTTAATGTTATAATTTGTGGATAGAAGACATATATTTCTATACTTTCAATATCTGCATGCTTGACATATTACGGTTGCACGAGTTTTGTTAAACGTTCAAAAAGTACGGTAATAAGTATGGTATGTAAATCTTGACGGTATAATGTTAGTTAATGACACTTTTTGATAATATACAGTTGATACGCAAGTTGTAAAAGTATTTTGATTTAATTTACAATTTGCAAATGTCATTTTTACTGCCATTGTAAAACAGTATGACCGAATTCTTGTGTCACCTGATTGCTCTACTGTGTTTAGTGAAACTGGACGGAATCAGTTTTAACATAGTTTTAAACGTTAAAAGTGTACAACCATTAAAGCAAATGCTATATTACAATTTTGTTTGCGAAAAAATAAAAATAAAAACCTTCTTTTTCAAGGTGCCGACGGAGGTGTAAGTGCATTTTATTGAAACAGGGAAAAAATTTGCTGCTTGTTACTTTCTGAGAAGCGTCTTTAAATTTATCTTTAATTTTAGCTTTTTAAGATATCTTTGGTTGTTGTTTTGATCTGTACAGTATAATTCACATATTTTTAAAATAAAGAAAAACTTCAAATCGCAACAAAATAAAGATGTTATATTTACCGGCACTTTCAAACCACAACTCAAGTTTATTAAACAAAATGGCAGCAATAAGGCAGCAGTTTTAACAGATAATATTTGAGGAAAATATGTAACCGTGATCGAATAGGTTTGCAACAATATATTAAGACAGTGTATTATGAAGACCGGGTGCATAGTTTCACAAGTAGAACCTCTCATTACCTGCTTTTTTTGTTTTTCTTGTTGTTTCTACGGCGAGGCGGCTTCCAGTTAAAATTTCTACGGCTTGACTGGGGAACCTGAACAGTATCCCGGATCTTGCAGGAATCTTTCTTGGCGGACATCTGAACGTGTTGTTGAGTCTGGCTAGAGGTATTTTCGGTAGGCATCTGAACGGTTTCAGCATGACTTGTATCGTCATCGGTGGAAGCTTCTGAGGTATCCGGGGTAATCGCATTTGTTCCGAAATCAGAATAAATCATTTTAGCCATTGCAGCAAGGCACATACAAACAGACAATAGGATCAAAAAGATGAGATACCAGTAATATATTGGCCAACAACGAGGTTCAAAAAGAACTGTCAGAATGCCTTGCTCGTAATCGCATCTATGAACGGCAGAACATAGAACTTCGCCGAGGTCTTCGTCGTTATGTAGTACTCTAACCATTTTCGGGGAAGTCAAATATATTTCGGGCACTTTAATCCGCAGTGCATCGTTGTCAATTAAGTGCAGTGTTACATGGTCATCGACTTGGGTCACCGCTTTGACCACATGCTTAGGAACACCGGTGATAACGCCATTCGAGCATCGCAAATCATTGCTTGTCGGGGTAGAAAAATCACCAGCAAAATTTGCGAAAATTGTTAGAATAAACTGACTGAATAAGCTCCTCATGTGTTTACCTGCAAAAGGTGATCAATTAATATTTATATGGAATAAAAATACTGAAATTCAAATTGTGTGTTATTATAGAAAACTGCGGTAATAACAGGGCGATAGGGCCAATGAAAAGCACTATTTTCGAATAGGGAAGCAACTGAAAGTGCGCTTTTGCCGATATGGCTCGCGATCGCAACAAAAATGCGCGAGCTAGTCCCACCTGTGGACACCACCAAGAGGCGCATATTTTGTCGGATGAGCAGCGAAATGGGCAATAATAAAGAAGAAAAAACATTAGGAAAGGTTGGCCGACATGTGGTGCGATCAAAATTGCATAATTTGTGTTCTTAACGCAATAATGCTATTGTGTAAAAAATGCGCAGGAAATGTATCCATATACATTGAAGCATATATCAAATCAGTGATTTTAATTAAAAAGCAACTACTTTTTAAATTGCGGTGCAGTAGACATGGTAAGTGAACAATGTCGGTGTTGGTGGCCATTGCATACTTCCTCACAAGGATTGATGGCATAAAAACTTGAGAAGGTTGAAGCATCACGAAGCTTGGAAGTTTACTGATTTTCACTCAGAACCGTATCTATGTTTTAAATTGTACATCAAACGATAGATCGCAGCGATTCTTCACACATATCACGTCCTGCTAAATCCGAGAATGCCACGCAGATCAGCGGGCAATTCCGTATCAAATGCATCCCATATAGTTCTAGGTAAATTCAAGATTTCTTCACACATGCTTTCAACATTATGTTTAATTTTTATTGAGTAATGCCATTCATTTAACAGAACTGTAATAAAACGTATCACAATTATGACATTAGTCTTCAAAATTGGCAAACGTTGTCCACGTCTGGAGTTGTGCGTAAATCGCACGCCGTTCGACCAGCACTCCTGGAAATCTCTGATGGGAGATTGCCGGAGGAAGATTGACATCCTGTGCCGATGCTAAGTGGGACGTTATTGTCGGTGCCAGGTGAACTCGAATATCTGCAAATTGCCAGCATTCCAGTGTAGCCTTGTACAAAGTATTACTTCTTCGCTCTCTGAAGAGCCCAATTTTTTGTCGACGACGTACTACGGCTTCACAAAAAAACGAAATATCAACAGACTTGTTGCGCAAGAAGAAAGCAATATACCAATTTAAAATAACAATTAATTGCTCACAGTGTCGATGCCAATCAAGATAAACCGCGCAAAAAAACCATTTAGTCAGAATCAACTACTATTTGCTACTACAACGCAAGATTGTTTGTAGAAATAGTAAAGCATACCATCATTAATTACGACTGTTTGATACAACGCATTTGTAATTTGTTTTAGCCACCTTATAACACTTCGTTCATATCTTAATAGTTTAAATTGATGGTCATGCCGGCGGCAGAATCGTCTTCGGTCATCAAAAACGTGATCACGCCGTCTCCAGCACCCTTACAAAAAGCTAGAACATGTTTAATTTAAGCAATTCACTTGTTGTAATGGTGTTAATCTTATTGCCACAACAGTCGTTGTAAACGTATTTTTCACTGATTTTTGTTATAAAGAACAAATTTTCCTTGGAAAAATCCACTAAGTGAAAGAGGGCACGACGCGTACAGACATGTGGTTTTTGTTTATATAATCCGGATCAACGTGAGTCATTTTGCGAGGGAGGTACTTGATTGTGATCAGGGACAATGGGCTTTTACATCTATTTTTGAGTGAAGGTAAAATCGACTTCGTTGCCCAGGTTCTTCTCACAAGTGCTGATAAACAAAAATAATAATGTTTTATAATTTCTATTTTTCACATTATGTAATAAACAGAGCAAACTCTAGCATACAATGCCAAGCAGGGGTTTTATGCAAGCTCGAAGTCGTTGCCGTGATGCGGAATACAATTTTCTCTTGGGGGTTCCGGTGAGAAACCAAGAACTTCCCAACATTCGCTCTCCCTGATATTTTCCTTATAACTCGCGTGGTGGATCTGAAACAAAAATATTGGGAAAAAGTTTTCATATAACTTCGTATATAATAAAGTTAACTCACACAAATAATAAAAGCCCGGATGATGCACCATTTAACTCATGCTAAATTAGCAAGAAGGGAGTGATAGGGGTAACCCATCACTCCCTTTAATTGTGGTACACTACGGCTCTCACTAGTTAGAACGACTTCAAGTAATTTCGCAAAAAAAAAATCCGTCCAAAATTTCAGAACAAATATCCGACTAGCTGCGTATGTAGAGAACAGCTGAAAGAGTGGGGGCAGAAAACCGCCGAAGCAGACGCTTATTGAACTAGTCAGTGTGCCTTTAGGCCAGATGTTTCTTTGAAAAGCGCTAATCTTCTGCCTGTCTGCATTGCTTTTGAAGAAGCCCATTTATGGGGATGTCATAAAAACCAAACAACATTGGTTTGACATAATCGTGAATCTAGCTGCAGCTATTAGGCTTTCGTGGCACTCACGCATACATTATTTATTTCTACATTATTTTTTCTTCAACTGAGTTTGAGTTTTAAGGTTTAAACATATGCAACTTTCTAACAAGTAAATGCATGCCAACTTTAGCAATATCATTTTTATTCAACATGACAAAAACCAATAAAGATACACCCTCATGAAAACGCATAAAAAATCATGAATGATCGAATCAATCACACAACATCAACAATCTGCAAACTTGATGCAAGAGAAGTCAAAGTCCATTGAGATCAAATTACGGTGACTTGAACCTCTTGAACGATGACGGTTGGTTTTGAGATGTGTATTCGTTCATATAGTATTGCGACGCTTTACAGAAACCACAGCTTTTTGCACAGTAAACGCGAAGTGTCGGTCGACTAAAGGGATGATCGCAAACGCCACTTTCGGCCAATTGTTCGCACGTATCGAGTTCGTCTCGACAAGGAGATTGTTGTTCCGCGATGAAAGGCGGCGTCGGACACTTCATACACGTTTTGGGACAATATTCCTGCGCCATAGCAAGACGGCAACCTCCACGACTTTGCATTTCAGCACAGTTAATCTTGTTCGAGTCCATACATACTAGGCCGTTACAGTTACGACATTTGACAGGGCACAGTTTGAGATAGAAGCCTGGGCGAGCACGGCATGATTCTTCTGTCACTTTGGAGCAAATTATGGGATCACGGTCACGGCATCCTAAAGACACGTTTTGAAAAACAAATAATGCAACAGTGTCAACAAACCCAAAAGTGTAATAAGATCCGCAATGGCCAGAGGGCTCGGCAAGCCTCCCCGTTTGGCTTCTTCAATGAGTTCAGTGTCAACAGGAATCGGAAGTGTATCTTCACTTGTGCTTGCAAAGTCCATAATATCGTCAACAGTCGGCGCCGGCATGTCATAATCAATCGGAATTCCATGTCGGGGGTTCGGTTTTTGTTGTATGCGTCGACGTTTTGGCCTTGGTGCATTACGGTAATTAGACATTTGTGGAGCAAACCCTTGAACATACGGTCCACTGGTATCGACATACGGTGGTGCAATTGGAAGTGGATGATTGTGCATGTATGCTGGAACATGCGGATTCGGATAAGGTCGACCGTAATTTCCGTAGTTATCAGTCGGAATGTCTAATGGAGGCCCTTCGGAATACATTGAATCATCGACATAGTCAATCGGATAAGGACGATATCTAATTTCAGCCTTCTTAGTTTTTGATGGATCCGTAAGAGGTTGCGCCTCGGGTGGTTGACTGCGTGCTGGAAATTAGATCCGCTGTCAATCAAATTTAAGCAGGGAAGACAAGTTTGATTAGCAAAAAAACTTACGGTAGGGTGACACACGTTGTTCGGGGTTGATAATTTGATTTTTAAAGGACGTTATCAACGGTATTGTTGCAGGCTCGATGTCCTTGAAAGGGCTTGTCTGCTGCGATCGACCACTGTTGAAGATAGATATCGCACGTGGACGTTCGGTAGGCGGCGTGGGTTGATCGGGCTTGCTGAAAAATCTGACCTTTGGTTAGATGACGTAATTACAACCAAACTACAATGAATTAAAGTGCAATTACCCCGTTGTAAAACTGAAGGTTTCCTTTTTCCCGTCATAATTCGATGCCGTGGGGGCTTGGACGTCTTGATGCATGCTCATAGGGCTGTCAGCTTTAGTTTCGAGAACGCTGTTATTGTAGGTCATCGCCAAATTTTGGAATGTAACGGAAGGTAAGGCACTTGTCAACATAAATTGCTGATTGTCGACTGTAGTTTGGCTAGATTCAGTCGATGTAAACGGCAATACTGCCGATACCGTAACATTGCTGACCTTTGGCCGTTTTCGACGTTGAGGACGACAGACTCCACACATTATAGGGCAGTAATCGCGCAGCATGTAATCACAATCTGCTTTTGCACTTTCGTTGCAGGACACATATTGGGATTCTTGGCAGAACGCTAAACCGACATATACTGTCTTAAATTTAACTCAGATAAGATAAAACTCACATTCACAATTACCACAAGTCTTTTGACAATACTCAATCGCATACCCCGGCCTCGTCACACAATCATTTTTATTGCAATACGGACTTTTATCAGTACAGTTGCCCTTAACAGCTAAACCAAAGCTTTCACTACCAAAAACAGTCGAAATTCCAAAGTAGACACAAAATATTAACAACATGACTAACTATTGAGCTTGTTGTTGACGTTGTTGTAAACCGTCTATGTCGAACAACTCAAAATGTGACGAATGAAACGCTATCGGCAAGGTTAGATCCTCATATAAAGTGGCGAAACCCCTTCGCACCTTCGCGCCCCGTTCAAGTGCCATATCGTATTTCTTACAACGTTTCTGACTTAATAGTGAAGAACAAACACCAAAATCAAATTGTTTATGTGCGTCCACCTATTTAGTGATACTTGACATCGCTCGCCTCACCTCAATCCTTATTGCTTAAAGCGGCAGATGTTACTTAAAAAATACCTTATATCGAAAATGGAGACCCATTTCACGAACCTTACATAGTCTATGTTTTCTTCCCGTCGTCACCTTGTGTAGGTATGGCTGTTGTTGGGCGAACTTAAGGCGGACGACACCTTGCTCGCTCAGCTAACTAAGTTTGATCAGGTTGGAGCTATTTTTTGCTACACGCGAGGGTAAAAATAGCAAGCGCATCAGAGGAAGAAAAAAGAGCAAAGAAACACTTTATAACTTTGATTTTCTATTATTTGCAGGAAAACCAGAAGTGAAAGAAAAGGAGAAGCATCTCGGGGTCGGAAGACAGTTGAGAGGTCGCGCAGGCCATGGAAGCGTACCAACTTTTGTCGCTTGACAAGAGTTATAGCCGCGCAAATTCGAATATTTGAACTTATCTCTCGAAGTGGCGGAAGGGCCACCACGCGGCTTATCTCTCAATGAGTCGCGCAAATGATTAACAAGTCTGTTGTATTTACACTTCCGTTGACGCGATACAACTTTTTTTCTTCATTGGTTTTGAGGACCAATTAGACATGACTTTGGAATGTTTCAGTTTAAGCGTCAAAACGTCGAACTTGAGTGAAACGTGAAATTTTATGACGATGATCAACGACGTAAATACATTTGCAAGCTTGCAAAGATGCGTCGCCATTCGATTGGTGTTTGTGAACTGTTTTGAGTGCACATTTTCCAACGTATTACTGTAGATCACAAGCTTGACTAACTTTTTAGTAGTTTGTTTTTTGATTACTTTAACTAACAACACGTTACACTTCTTCCGGATCTGTTCAAAAACCAACTACTTTTTGGTTACGCTGAACCCTTTGAGCTGATAACACGCGCACTGTCGCAGTAGTTCGCGTGGGATTGTTTTGGTTGACCTTTACACCCATGTGGTTCAGGTGGGTATCGCACATGACGTTTGTTCACTCATATCGTACTTAGGTGTATTGTGTTTATTTCGGGTCTCTTCCGCCCCGAGTGTCTCGAGTTTCAACGTAAACTTTATTACAATGTGTCATTATAATTACATTTGACAGATTCTGTTTAAATATAGACCACTCACTCATGAATTACTACTGCGAACTTTCAAAAGTAAGGTTCAATGAATCGTCTATATAAGGAGAAGACAGACGACGAGACTGTGTAGAGGTTCTTTGCTTCTGTCTGATATGTGCACGTAGGTGTCTGACACCGCTGATCTTTCGGTGTGTATGACTGTTTCGGGGGTCTGATAAATAAAACATCGAGAAATCAGTTTTTTGTTATACACGGAGAAAGTGAACTCAACTAACAATCTTTGAACTAACAAAATGTATATTTAAGTGAGTCAAATTAACCCAGGTATGGTCTTGTCTTTTCGAAACTGCTCTTGCAGTGTATTGTTACTGTTTCTGGATCGTTTTATCAGTTGACGTGACATGTAGTTGCCTCAATCAACAGTTTGGACACTTTGAAGCGGTGCATCAGCTGACCCGAAGCCCAAAACGGGATCGAGTCCTTGATCTCGAGACTAACGCGCAAACCCACAATCCTTCTTTGTAAAACCTTTGTAGGGCCATATGTTACCGATTCGGAATGACTAATTGACTCGGCCATCTCGTAACTCCACCGTTTTGCGAATTGGACCGGACTCGCCCCGCAGGCGCAGGACAACGGTCCAAACACACGCGATGGTCACTCGAAACGGTTTTGTTTGTCACCCAAAAAAGGTTCCCCGTTACCACGACCTGAGTAGTGTTGCCGCTGAAGATCAAAAAACACGGGAGCCGAGACCCATTTGAAACGAGTCTTTTGGGACGTTGCGTTTGACTCCGCCGGGGCCCGAGCTTTTTGTATGTTGTGATACCCTTTTTTAAGCCTAAGTAACGGAGAATCTCAAGAGGACTGCCCTCAAGGCTGGAGGAGGGATACTTTGTTGTTGAAACCAACCGGGGGTCCGTGACCTGAGACCACTATAAATGGTTTGCATGGAGTGAGCCTCAACGCGATTAACGGAGCTTCATGGGGTTCACCCGAAATAGGGTCACTTTTCATGAATTCCACTTTTCAACTCGTATAGTTTAAAGTTAAGTTCATGTTTTGATAGTAAACTCTTCATTAGTGATCTGACAGCCGACTTCGAACAACCAAAAGTACGGGAGGCTCGCATGCTTTTGTTGTTCCACCTTGACAAAAAAGGTGCGAAAAGGCTCTGGCGTTGACGGAAACAAACCGGTTTAAGACTGATCTTCTTAATGTTCTCTTGCTAATAGAGCAATATAGCATAAAACGTATTGGCATGTGGCCTTCTCCTTTTGCCATAGAACAAAGGCAATCACCACCACCCCCTGACTTTTTTGACGCGCATCTCGTGAAGCACGTCGACTTGAATCAAGTTCACCGCATATACTATTTAGCAATCGTGACCTTTGTTTGTCTTAATAATGCTATTGTTTCAATTACTTTGCAAAGGCTAGCCATTGTTATTCTGATTATTTCAGGTATGCAAACGACTTTCACACGAGAATACTAACTGATCTAAACACGCCTTTTCGACACTGTCCTCTGCGCAGATTACACTTGTTGAAAACTAATTTCACACTTACTTGATACCTTCCCCGCGTTAAGTTGACAATAGTCAAACTCTACTAGTAAATTTGTAAAAAAATGCTGCTCAGGTGGTCATACAGTAAGCTATTTTGAACATTTTGATTATCAGCAAACATTGTAAGCGTTAATTTCAGTACTCTCTTATCTTATTTACCTGCTGAACATTCAACTTGTTGCATTTGTTGACAAGTGCTCAGCGCGGGTGCTCAACTTTGACAGTTACCCACGATCGAATAATGAGAGGTCAGTTTAGTGCCGTCTTATCGACTTTTTTGCGAAAGACCTTCCAAATGAACACCAAATACGTGCCGTTTGGTGCATTATCCCCCGAAATACAGACATTCTTACAGGTCCAAGCGGGAAACAACCCTAGAAGATTTCATCCGTCAACAGTTGGACGCGACTAACCTGCCCACAGAAACAACGAGTGCATTGGGTGCGCGCGAACTCGGCTCATCAGAAATACATTATCTGTACCGAGTGCAAAAGAGACCTAGTAAAGACGGACGACACCGCGTGCAACGCAGATCTATATCCAATGCCGTGATAGAGACTGGTTCGTTGATAGGAGATACATTCGTTTAGGTCGTCTTTAACGACGGACATTCTGAACAAAACTTCCTTTATGAGTTTTGAGAAGTGTAATAAGGCACATCTTTCAGCTCGATGCGAACATATTGAATTGCTAGACTGCGATGATTACGATAACGATGAAATGACCTGCATGGTCACTGCAACCGGCATGCCGTGCTGCATATGCACTGGTAAATTGAAATCGTTGAAACTGAATCGAAAGAAAAAGTGGTCAATTTGGTAAATCTTCAACTAACTTTCAACCTTCAACAACACAAAATGCAAACACATAATGCTCAAGACAAGCAGCTCATTGACAAGCTGCGCTACCTACAAGTATCTAAACAGTGAAACCTTGAAACCACGTGTGATCTCTTTGAAACAGATATCCTTTGCTTAGTGCGATCCCAAAAGCCTTTCAACACCTTGATTCGACCCAGCAATACATTGTTTAATACATAGTGAATAGAGATAATAAAATTGCTGAAACTTAACAGGTCGGGAAATCCCTCTCAGCAGCCACTGAAAGTTTTTCACGCTGCGGAAACATAAAAAAGTGATTGAGCTCGTTTTGGTCATTTGATCGCTTTTTAGGACAGTAGTTGGAAATAGCGGGGGCATGACTAACTAAGCATTTGCTTTTTTCTTTTAGATCTCTGTGAAGAATCGAAAACAAACTTCCACAAAAAGTACTGTTTTTCACGATTCTTGGAAATAATGCTAAAGTTTGACCATGCACTTGCAAAACTATAAACAATATGTGACTAATAAGTGTATTTAAGTGCAAAATCACACTTATTATTTCTTCAAAACCTTGTTAATGTCCCAAAACCTTGTGATTTCCATTCTTCAACTGATTTTTAACCACCGATCTTCTGCCATCAGCATTCCAATCTCCGGATAAAGAAAATCATGGTGCAGTTGCCCTCGCTGCGGTCTATCAAACCCATATGGGTAGCTGTCATACGTTCATATCACCCGATATGAAGAACTTTTAACGTATGATAGACACGTCATCGAATGAGTTTCTACCAGATTTGATTTCGTGAAATTGAAATCGCTAAAAGTTTAGGAAACCCTGCTATCTATGATGGAAGCAATAAAATTTGATAATTCCAGTCAGACGTAGATCATCGCTAAGACGAGGAAGACGATGATCTGTGCTGGAGAATGAGGGCTGAAGCCATTAAGTTTAATTACGTAAATAATCGTAGACGAACTTTGCACCACCCACGAAGGTCTAGCGTTCCCGCACGTAAAAGGCCAGAATCATAATACTTGAGAAACTATAAAGCATTTCCGTGTTGAGCAGACGGAAAAAGTGTGAAAAGCAGGAACGAAAGTTTGCTGTAAGGCATTTCGCTGTCCTCATTGGGGGGGAATTTTGTTGGTGTTAGCCTTTGGTCCTGTTGGTGTAGTTGTTGTTGGAGCATTATGGCGACCGGTGAGTTCGTCTTTCGTTGATTTAATCATTGTGTCTACCATATCCCGCGTAAAATTAGCTCGTTAGCTTGCGTTTTTGGATGCTTGGCGGGAAGCCCCGACCTGGACTTGCACCTAGCAAGCTCATAAGCATGCTTTCCGGTTAAGGGCACTGTATACCCGCGCAATTTGTGTACTTTCCATCGAACGTCAATACAATTTGGCGGGGATGTCGGATTTAGTTCTCGTGCATGCTCGGCGGATCTACACCTTGCAAGGCAGCGACAATCACAGCCCTGTCGCCGCCACCTACCGCGTATGAGGCGTGCCGAACTCAGTCGTCTCGTGCAGATTCATATCTCACGTGCGGCCCCATAATTGGTTTGGGCGATTCAAAACTGTTGCCCTGCCCCCTCCTCGTAAAGCATAAGACGGCAGGGCGATCCCCGTTTGGGTGCATTCACCACCACCACATCGGCAGTGGCCGGTGGTGGAGTCGCGATTGGGAGCTCTGACGACTTCGTCTTTGTTCCGTTTTGCATTATTAATATTTCTTCGTTGACGATTGCTGACGCTCTTCATTTCTGTCTAGACTTTTCTTTTCTATTTATTAATATTCGGTTTTTTACAGATTCAACACCCCTTGCTAACAGAGGAATGCCCGAAGAGCTGGCCGGCGTTATTACCGATGTCGTGCCAAGCTGTAAGCGGCGGAACAGTACCATCTGGCTGTTCCTCCTCGGGTGCATCCTGACATGCATCACAAACTTCCCCAGTGCCTACGTGCACACGGCGACCAATACGGCTGTGAAGTCGTTAGAACATTACATCAATTCCAGCTACGCTGCTCGTGGCTTGTACGATATCGAAGTTACGCACATCACGGGCATCTACTACAGTAGCTGGTATGCTGGACAAGTCGTTGGTGCTTTGTTCAGCCCGTATATCACTGATGTGTACGGTCGGAAGTGTAAGTTGACCCATCCAAAGTGACAGATTTTAATCATAACCATTTTCAGCGGCTTACATCATCGCCACAGCCGTAATGACAATCGCTTGTGTCTTCCAAACTCTCGCTACCTACACTTCATACCCAGAATTGCTCATCATTGGCCGCGTTATCGCCTCCATGTTCTCCCCGATGAGTGATGCTGTCCTTATCCTGTACCTGCAGGAAGTCTCCCCAACTGAATTGCGCGGTGTTATGAGTTCGCTCATGGCTACGGGTTATGCCGCAATGGCAGTTCTCGGTATCGTCCTCGGTACCGAAGGTGTTCTCGGTTACTCTTTAACTACTTTATTATTTGTCCCAGTGATTCCCGGTGTTTTGGCTCTTATTTTTCTGGCTTATCTGGAAGAAACCCCCAAGTTTTTGGCTATCACCAAGTAAGTCTAGCTAGCACATCATGCCTACATCATTCTTGACTAACGACGTCATTCCAGAGACCAAAAAGACAATGCGAAGCGCGCTCTTCGATTCTATCGTGGAAACATTTCCGACGACGAATGCGAAGCCATCATTGACACTTACGACAACGAAAAGCATACCGACAATGATAAGCACGCTTCATTCAGTCACGTAATCACAAAGAAGCATCTTCGTAAAGCGTTGTCCCTTAGTTTTGTGTTACTGTTGCTGACCCTTCCATTCTATCCGATCCTGCAAGCGTCAACTGCTATCTACACAAGTATCCATATTCCACCGTAAGTTAATTCCTAATTTTCAGTTAGCAATTACTGAATAAGTTTATTTTAGTTCCATCGCCCAAATCTCATCGACAATCACTATGGTGGCTCTGCTCATTGCATGCCTCTTCGCTGCTCTCTGCCTTAAGCACTTCGGTCGCGTCACTCTGATCATGGGCTTTGGAACCCTATCCTTCCTGTCTTTAGCCGTTTTCTCCTTTACGGCCCACTATTCCCAAGAATTCCCATCCTTGAAGTATGCGGCTTTCGGCGGTGTTGTGTGCTACATCATCTGCTATGGCCTCGCCATTGGCCCGATTTCCTACTTCATCGCGACGGAATTAGTGCCATTGCAGTATCGTTCCAGCATGTTCTGCATAGTCTTCTCGCTTAACAGCGTTCTGGTTGTCGCTGCAACTTACTTAACCGCCATTGCGTTGAAGGTAATTTTATTTGGTTTAAAAACGGTTTGACAATACTAATTATGATGTTTCAGCATTGCGGAGCATTGATTTTCCTTCCCATGTTCGTCTTCCCGTCCGGCATGGCTGTCATCTACTTGGGCCGACATCTTCCTGAAACCAAAGGTCGCGAAATCAACAGTATTGTTGAGGAGCTTAAAGGCAATAAGGAGGAAAAGAAGAAGAATAAGAAGACGAAGCTTGAAAAAATTAACGAAACCCAGGTTGAACCAGAAGTTCCAGATGTTTAACAGGTGCAATAGATTTATGGCTCTCACATGGTAATTGTAAATTGGATAATATTTTCGACGAGTGCATTAGCATTATTGTACATTTTTGAAAAAGACGAATAAATAAAATTACTTTATTTGGTCATACATTGGGACAAAGCGTGATTATTGCACAAATAACATAATTTTGACAAGCTTAATGCCGGCGCTTCTTCAATGTTGACATGAGCTTCAGAATCGGGCAGTATTGTTTCAACGCGCTGAAAAAAGTGAATGATAATTGATGTCATTTGATTTTTTGATGTCTACTCACTCCAATCCGCTTCCCACAGCACAATCACAGATTTCTCCAGCTTGTTGCTTCCAGTTGAGTCGTCTCGCGCATTTGCGGATAGACTTCTTCGAACTTTTGTCCGTGATCAACGGCAAACATCTTAGAAAACATGATTTACACACGTCATCAAAATGGTGACAATCTTACTTACCCCTTCCGGTCGAAACAGAATCCGTTCACGTTTTGCGCAATGAAACACTTATTGATGCATTGCGCGAAGTTTCCGGAAGTCGCAACGATACGCCGCACTGACGGTGTAAGCGTCTCTGTAAACGAACGTGGCGGGTGTTCTAGTTTCGATACGATTTGTTCGAAGTAACTGGCAAGATTGACCTTAGGCACTTGAGTCGATGTCATCGCATTGGTGCATCTGTAATTCATTATGACTTTTAAAGTTATCATTTTGGACAGATAATTGCGCTAACCCATGCAAGTTCTGTTCGAAACAGTCGATAAACGTCTCCATGAAAATGTGGGATCGGTCGAAACATCCTTTGAGTTTCATCGGATCGCTCATAACCTGCAAAATATTTGTGATTTTGATATCCTAAATCTGCCAAGGTCGTCGAAGTGCATACCTGGTCGAACTTTCCCCAACAAGGTGTCGCGCATTCCATCGCCTGTGTTTTCATTTCGGCGGTGCATTCAGCCTCTTCTTCGCAGGTACATTGACGAGTTGTCTCCGTGCCAACAGTGTTAACTGTAGGTAGTTCAGAAATCTCTGGTTTCGTCTGTAACCATGTTTGTCGCCTTTGTTTCGGTTCTAAACTTCTAAAAAAAGAAAACTCACGTCACTATCAATGATCAGCATTCGTTCTTTCGGTAAAACCGGCAATTGGGCATGTGGCGGCTCTTCAATGTCTTCTGCTAACATGGCAGGAATGCCACCCAGCAGTATTAAGACACAAGTCGAGGTGAGACAAAAATTTGTGACCGGCATCGTCGCTGTTGAGCAATGGCTACTACTGATAGAATGAAAGTTGAAACAATCGGATCGCAACGAATAATAAAACAGACGATCCGGGGCTTGCTCGAAACCTGTCTGTGAGCTAGTAGAGCAGCAAAAAACTGAGAAGATACGTTCTCGTCGATTCGACAAAAAGACGGCTACACTGACCCATAAAAAAGATGTAAAAAATGATTTTCAAGTATTTATTTGTTCGAATTCGGTTTTTTTTTCCGCACTTCAAATCGAATGTGTAACATTTTAAGCTTGATTATGCAAATAAAACGTTTAATATTCAAGATGCTTTTTACATTTACGTAGTCCAGTTCGTCTCTAATTTTGCTGATCATTGGTCTCCTCGTTCTCATTATCTGTCAATGGTACTTCAACAATGTTACCAATAGGGTTGTTTTCGTCCTCCGTAATGACTTCGGCTTCTGGCTGTGGAGGTGGCGGAGTGGTGGTAGTAGTAGTGGTAGTAGTCGTCGTTGTGGTCGTTGTAGTGGACAATGGAGTTGTTGGTCGCGTTGCGTGAACAACCGGAATCACTGGAACTACTGGCAATGGAACGAGGGAGGCGGGAGCATTCGGGTTTATTTGTGGCGGCGATATCGATGGCAAGTTAAGCCTGGAATTGACTTGTGAGAATACAAAATACACTTTTTTTACAAACCAGTTTAAAAACGGCAAGCCAGAAATACCACCGTAGTTATTTCCATAATTGTTGTAACCGCCATAGGGAGTTCGTGGTTGGGATGAACTGTGCCCTCCATAACTGCCGGCATAGACGCCAGCGTTCACACCGTAACCTAAATTGAGATTGCTTAGTTAGGTAAAGGAACAGTTAAGAAAGGTAGAAACTACCGTATTGAGATTGTGAACGTCCTCGACCCGAAGGCATAAAAGGCCCTCCAGGTCCATAAGGGAACGGTTCAGGCTCCGATGGCCCCATTAGTAAGTCCCCCAAACCACGCAGTAAAGCAACGGATACACCACCAAGAACGTCTGTAACCTCGAAAGATTTAAACTTTTGTTTAGCTTTTCGAAAACTACCTCCAAGCTCATTCTGACTGCCACCATAACCCGAGTTTACACAGCCAGGATTGTACCCGCTGTTGTAACCATACCCATTTGGATCACATCCAGCACTGTAACTGTCGCCATATGGACCATAATTAGGAGGGCTGTTTTGATAACTGCCATATCTCGGATATTCTAAACACGCCAATCATCATCTTTAACAAATCATAAACTTACTCGGTAATTGAAAACCTCCATAAACACCATATTGACCATAACAACCACAAATACTAACAAAAACAATAAAAACCACAAAATATGAACACATGTTCCCGCCAGAAATCACCGCTCTGACCATTTTCAGGAAACAAACAATGGCCAACTACCCCGTCAAGTGAACCACTAGATACACTTTCAATCCCGCTCTCGTGCATAATAAAGTTCGTTTTTCGCATTTAAACCATGACTAGTTTATTCCGACTATTATAGACATTAAGTACAAAAAACTGTACAAAAGATGGATTTACGGAAACATTGGGATAACAAAACAACGTTGATTCGATGAACTATAGCAATAAATTCGTTAGTCTAATCGGTTTCTCGTAAAGAAAGGTGCATGGTTTCATGTGATAATATGATATAATTGGGTGTTAACAAAACGTGACTACAGATAAGAACGGCGTATGATACTTAAACGTAAAATAAATTTAATTATGACTTAGTTTGGTATATGACTTTTTGGGAAGGGTAAGACGACTAGCAAGCAGATTGCACAAGCTACGAAAGTCTGGGAAGATACAGGTAAGTTAAGCAAAGGGTAGCTGAGTGTAGGATTAAAGGGGTAACAGTTAAAGAGATCTGGTAAATTAAAAATGCTGTAAATGCAAATAGGAAGCGTAACAAATGTAAATGTACAGAAATTACTGATCAACGTGATGGGACAAATTGTAGGGGTTGGAGAAAGTATGGTCGATGAAAGAGAGATCGACTTGTTGAAGTGGTTGACTGGGGAGTTGTGGTCGGAAGCCGGCACCGAGAAGGGACTCGACGTTGGAGGAATCGAGTTGGCTTTGGGAAAGCATGGAGACGAGTTCATCCGAGTTGTAGTCGATGTCCATGGAATTGCCGTGAGGGATGACCTCGCCAGGAGACCAATCGAGCTTGCCATTATTAGACATAGGGGACGGCGAATCCCCGCCGAAGACCGAGTTCATTTTGCTGGAAAAACTAAATTTTAAATAAATCACAACCCTTAACAATGTAAAAACGTACCCAGTTTTGGCGACCATAACAATTTCTGATTGGATGTATCCGGTTGGTGATTCAGATTTGGTGCGATCTTCGGAGTCGAAGTAGCGGAGCATCTCTTCTTTATCGATTTCGGGGTAGAGGAATCTAAAAAGATGAAATTCAATTAAAAGTAATGTGAAAAGAGAAAGCGAAAACCACTTACCGGATGTCTCTCAGCTGCGGGCAAGAAGCGATACGTTGAGCTAACGACAGTTGATCCAGATCTTTGATGGTGAACGGCGCCAAGTGGAACGGAACTTTCATGCCATCCTCTTCACAAACAAATCCAATGCTAACAGCACCGGTTTGAGTGTCGCTGAAGCGCAGCAAGAACGTCGGATGCGGCCTGTTGAGCATGTATGCCGACGCGTCCTGCTTGCTGATGAAGCCGATGAGCCAGCCTTCATCCCAGAATTTGAGAAGCTTCTGCTTGATGAGCTGCATGATGAGGAAGAACCATTCCCAGAAAGAGAAGTTGACGTCGTCGCGGAGGTTTTGCTGTAATTAGTTATTGTAACTTTGTTTGGCTGTGAAAAGTTGACAAACCTTGGCGAATCGCCCAAAAGTAATCAGCTTATTGTCGACTTGGCCAGGCAGAATCAACTTCTCAGCGAGATAGTTCAAATCAGACTCATTCAATGGTCGATGAGCGCCTGTGAAAAGTGAAAACTTGTGCCGAAGAACCTGGGCAAGGTCACTCCACGGGACGGCGGTGATGTCTTCGCCGCCTTGGGAGCGGTTCTGAAGATGTTTCAAATTAGTCCTTGTAGTGCAATTCTTCGGTAAAACTAACCACTTTGGCGAAAGCACGTTGCCACAGAATGACGCCCTGTGCATCACAATCTTGCGATCCATGGACAGTAACCATCAATGGCAAAGACAAAGTCCAGACGTCAAACTTCCCGAGATTCCCAAGTTGGAAGGGGGTAATATGGAAGAGCAGAGCATACTTCTGATCGGTAGCCGTCTGAACTGGCAGATTCTTGCAATCAGCTTGCATCCCCTTTGGCGGTGGCTTACGGTGTGCGATGCGGGTGAGCTTGGAGTTGTTGAACTTGGCTGCCATGTGGCACTTCTCATCCAAGGTCAACTTCTCAAAGTCGTTGCTGATCGTTCCGACGGTTTTACTGAAGCTACTTTAAGATACCCATTGTTTTCCTTCTATGGTATAAAACTACTCACACATCCTTCTCACTGATTTGTCCATTGCTAAGCATGCGAGCCTCTTCTTCCGCGATAATCTTCACCGTAACATTGGTGTTAACCAAATGCTGCTTGATGCCGAGCTTGTCTCCAATAAGCAGTCTCACTTCCGCGACAAACTTGTGTTGCGTCTTTAAAACTGGATCCGGTTGCACCGCAACCACAAAACTCTGTGAAACCAGCACACAGAGCATCTTGGTAAGACTATCCAAAACAGTCTTCAAGTTCGTAATATGGGACTGTGCAGTGTTATCTGACAGTTGTGGACTGCGGCCCAACAGGTCGAGTTGCCAACAAGCGAAGGTGCGTAGTTGCCAGTTTGTCTCGGCCAACATTTCGAATTCGACTTGAATGTCGTCCAGAACAAGATCACGGTTCTCGAAGGGCATGCCAATTTGTGACAGTTTTTGGTGGTTCTTCCATTCGAACAGTCTGTCATTGATAAGGTGTTGTTGGAGGTTGACTATGCGGTGAACACCGTCGTTTAGTTTTTTGACCTGTAAGGTATTGAGTTCAACACCTCTATGGAAACCCGGTGGGTTATGTGGCTTTTACATTATGTGGGTGTGTTTTGATTTTCAAAAATCCAATCTATTCCATAATTCTTATCAGCATAAGCTGCTTGTGATATGCCGTGGCCTGATGAAACAACCAGGGGCGTGAACTCCATCAAAACTCTAATCTTTTTTACTAGCGATAACTGTTTTGTCGTTCAAGGATAAATGTTTTCCCCCTGGTTAGCTACATCTCCCCAGGACGCCTGACGCATCTAGTTCATAAGTGGCCTAGGCTAATCAGTACCCTTTTAAAAGTACGACATAATTAGGGTCAAGTACAAACTATTAAAGTGGAAGTACTTAGGCCACCCTCCAAGCTTAAACTTGCGAAGTTAACCCCTCTGATTAGAAAGACTATACTTCCGTTAAAAGTACAACTATCAAAATGGATGTTCCTCTATTTCGCAAAATGACTAGGAGAGTACCCCCGCTAACTAGGAAAGGAACCCATGTAGTGAGGTGGGCGAAGAAAACAATTAGCCCAAATAGACTTGTTAGTCCTAAGTATTTAATAGTTATAGAGAATGCACTCTTACCAGACACATGCGACGATCAGTGAGCTGTTCATACAGCATGCTTGCCCGACGTTGCATGTCGACCATCGACCGCTGAGCATGTGATAGCTGATCATGACGGCCTTCGCTCTCCAGCTGACCAATGGCCATCTGGAACCGCTGAAGCTCGGCCAGATCATTGACGAATCGAGCTTGGGTGTCCTTGTTCTCTTCCCAGAGTCTCTGGCACTCCTTGGTCAGCTCGAGAAGACCGGTCTTCGAATCGTTGTATTGCATGGTCACGAAGAAGACCTGAATAACATTATTAATATATGCAAGTTGACAATGACAACATAAGAAGTATACAGTTGGTTTAAAAACCACTGATTCCAAATTCAATAGTCACAAATTTAAAATAAGTTTTATCAGGCGTCAAATCAACAATCAATAATAACAAATAATACCCATCAATGAACTTTAGCGCTTAACAGAAGTCCAGCCATCGTCCTCCTCGACGAAGCGCGGACCCTTTTTGGATTTGCTGGGAGCGTCATCAGTGTCCATCGGCTCATCATCATCGTCGTCATCACCAGAGCCTTCGCCATCGTCTTCGGAGCTGTCCTCCTCACCGGCCTTGGGCTGGATATTAGCGGATGTTTTCCCCGGAACCGCGTCCCAGAGAACCTTCAAATCGGCAGCGTTGTTTGTGCGGAAGCAGACCGAAGCACGAAGGAACAACTGGGAGAAGGCCGTGGTGGAGTCGTCTTCGGCGTACAGGTTGAACTCATGGTCCAAGATATCGTCCAACCATTCGGTGAGGCTGAAGGCGTCAAGGGGTTCCTTGTTGGATGCGATGTAAGTAGTGACCTCCTCGGCAAGCCTAAAAGAAACATATACTTAATGTAAGCATGGCCGGCGACCCCATTTCTTTAAACGGGCCACATAATATCCATGCTACACGACTTAAGCGCCAATAAAAAGCGGAATAAATAATCATGTGCACCTTTTGGCTAAATTCCTCATGACCTCGACGCATGACTGAGCCTGCTCAGGGATGCGAAGAAGGCTGGTTATCCAAAAATATCCTTGCTTCCATGCCGTTTTTCTCCTGCTCCTCTCGCAATTCGCTATGAGCGAGCATAACGTCCATGGGGACTATTACACTTGACACTTGGGGCCCCCGTGAGTCACAAAAAAACAAATGAAAAACCGACCATTTGTCCTTGGCAGCCGTGTCCGGTCCACCGGCACCGTGTTGAACCGCAAGCTGGTAGGCCGGCCATGACGAGAAGATCTTCTTGACGACGTCAATCAGAGTTATGGGTTGACCGATTCCGATGTCCATTGTTACCTAGAAAGGACGAATTTAGCTAATTTGAAGTTGACAGGACAAAGTTCACGTCATGGCAAAGTGCATCGGATACAATTCAACGAATACGTTTCCATAAGAAAGTCCATAGCTTTAAAAAGGAAGCATAATAAACCATGCCAACAACCCTACGGCAAAAACGCAAAAAAACGTGAACCAAGCAAGGCATAGCACACCAAAGAAGGCGGTACGCTTTCCTTCAGCTTAAGCTATGTCTCGAAAGACAACAAGAACAAGTTGTCAAAAAGAACTAACGAAGTTTTAGCACACGAAAAAGGGTTCGCAAAAAGTTGCTGCAAAAGGGCAAGTGAACGAAAAATTTCATGCTTTGCGCCAGGGGAGCAGACATTAGTAAAATATGAAAAAAAACTAAGCACGCGATAACATTGACTAAATAAATGCATGAGTGTGAAGTTGGAAGGCGCTAAGCACCTTAGGCCTAAAAAAATACATGGGATATGGAGTATGACAGTGGCCACCTGTGATTATTAGTAACAACAACGTACTCTAAAGTTGTGCGACTCTTATGCAGCGAAAAGTGCAACCCTCGCGCTCGCTCGCTCCCGAGGGCACGCCAGCTTGAAGCGTGGAGTAGCTGAACTCGTCACGTGCCCAACAGGATCCAATTAGTCCTTTTTCCGAGCACCAAATGACCCTAAATATCAAGCAACAGTTCACGTCACAAAATAGGCCGCAAAGAGCTTAGCATGTGAATCGATCAGAGCCTTAGGGGTTGCAGTTGTGCAAAATTAAACTGAGAAAAGCGACCGGAGACCGTTGAGAAAGACCTTTCATTTGTCTGGCCAAAAAACGCGTTCTTAAGGCACAAACTAAAACGTGCACAAAAACCCCTACATAATAACATAATTAAGTCCGACGAAAGTCACAATACGTCAAAAAAGGACGCCAGATTTAAAATGCCGCTTTTTAGGAAAACTAAGCTGCGTGCACTAAAGTACAAGTACTGATCATGTTTTATAATAAGTTACACGTAGAGTAATAACCAGAAAAGGTGAAACCGAGAAACCTACAAAGTTTAAAATATATAATGAAAACTTTTAAACTGTGTTATTATTAAACACGACTACGTCAAGTAATGGTTGTCAGACTACAAACTTGTTAGCAGGTCAATTTCGTGAAACAGATTAAGAACCAAAAGTTGTAAAGGAAGCAAATATTTTCAAGATATATGCAGAATACGTCAGTTCCAGGCGCTGCCAACAGGGAATGTATTTAATTATTCACAGCGTTTCTTAATATTGAAACCCCGTAGCAATACTCGAAATAAACAAGGTTGGAAGTGCCTGGACGTCGGACGAGTTTCTTCTCGGCTCACGTGGGCCATGCTATCGTACTTACTTGTTAGCTAGCTTGCAAGCCGGCAAAAGGGATGTAGAAAGATACGAAAGAAAGCGTAGAGCCCTTTTGGCACGACAAAAAGGGAAAGTAAAAATTGAGTATGCATATATTTTAAATAAGCACAGCGGGGCAAAAAAACGAGAAACGAGCGTGGTAAGCAAGTGTGGAGATAGCGCGAAGCGAGAAGAGGCATAAAACGGGAGAGAACTGACATGAGGCACAGCGCTAACACTCGTTAGAAACGCAACATTGAATGCTTTCAAACACCTATAAATGATTGACTCATACATTTGGCAACGCTTTGACAGTCAAGCTGATTTTACAAATGGCTTACATTGCGCTCTTTTTAATGAGTAAGGGCGCAACAGCCGTGGGCTGTTCATAGAAGATCGAATTTACGCGAGCGTGTTTTTTTAGCACACATGTTTTCCGACTCGTAAGTGAGTAGAAAATTGAGGCAAAGTTTTTTCTACATTGGAGGGGCGGCATTGGCCATCCATTTTTAGAGTTAGACACGCTGCAGCGGAAACGAGACAGATAACCATAGAAACAGTGAACTTTAAACCATTGGACTGTTTGCAGGGCTGTAATAAAAAGACTCTATCCAGCCTAGCCCTGAGGTGTTTCAGTTGCTTCCGTCAGCCTTGTGGCTAGGCTAGTAAAGCACCGTCCATCAATCGATCGAATTTCGAGAGGCGCACGGTTGAGGAAAAGGGAGGAGACAGATGAGTGTAAATAAGAAAGGGTGCTTTCACTTTTTGGAGGTGTTTTTGTTTAGAAAGAAAGAAAGTTTCAAAATTTGTTAAGAAGTTTGAAATTTGTGGCAGGAGGTTGGAGATTTTACTAATTATAAGATATGTAAAGCGAGGGTTGTCTGGGGAATTAACAACAAAGCGGTTGGACAGATGAAAAAAGCGATAAAAGTTGGCCTAAAAGCAGTTCCAGTCTTGTTTGTTTCAAGACCGGAAAAAACAAAAACGAGGCGCACCGATTCGAAATGCATCGCACCAAACCGTGACACAGCGCCACTACATTGTCGGCACATGCTGTGACAAGGTGCGAGAGAGACAAAGTGGGCCAAGACGACCGAAAACTCACGAACGTGCAATTACTAAACTTTATATATCCCGATCGAGAGCGAGCAAAAACGAACTCACCCTTCGCACACATTACGGACACTTTGCCAGACTTTTATACGCAGCCAACAAGCAGCAAGGAGGCAGTTGTGCAGTGTGTCGGGTCTGTCGGGCGAAGGACCGCTCCCGTCGTTGGATCGCGGACAGCGAAATCGATAAGACCCGTCGGGCTGCTCTTTGTTCGCATCCGTTCCCTGCGGTTTGCATCCAGCCGCAGGCAAGTCTAGTTCATGATTTATCGTCATGATCGATGCCTCCGTTTAGTATAACGAGGTTCCAATTTTCACTAAATCGAAGTCTTTTCGGACCCTTGACGATCGATTGCGCTCATGATGCTCCGGGCCGTTCTGGAAGTGGTGCGTGTTCACACGTATTCATATATATCAGGAACTTGTCTCGCCGGATGGGCTGATAGCTCGAGACAATGTGGTTGAACAGACGTGTTAGTCTTTTACTCGCTTGTTATCATACGTAGCGTTAACGGTTCACGATGTTGTTATAATAGATGGGCGCATTTTTTCATAGCGTAGGGATTCACGTGGGCGATTTCTCTTACTAATATACGTCATTCTTATATACCGTTTCGTTATACTAACGTTTTTCACCGGCTGTTTTCCTTTTTTCACAGCCACCACCGGGACGTTTCGATTCGACCTATTCCGGGGATATAAGAGGGTCCGACACTATCGGGAAGTTTTTTCTGCACGAACGAGTCCCTATCGAGTCGATTCCACGATGTTACGCCGCCAAGTACGGAATTCTCCTATTTGGACGTGGCCAACGCGTAAGTACGCTGGGTATTGATACGTACTTTTTGTACTTACAGTTTTATACTTCTTACTTTGTAGACCCCGGTTTCCTTCGTCACACAATGAACGACAACTCTATCCCGTCAGAGAATCTGTCTTCCAAAACGGCAGGCAATTCCGGTGAGTTTACTAGCTTTTTTCTCAACTTTCTCATGACTTCCACCTATTTAAGAAAAGCTGATTTCAGCCGTCATCATGAACCCCATCAACAACAGTGCCCACAGTGTCGCACCTCAGTTCAACGCAGCTAATGCTAATGGGGCACACCCGTCGGCCAGTTCTAGCGAGCTTCTATCCGCCTTCGAATGCCCTGTCTGCCTGGACTGTATGTTACCGCCGTACCTTCAGTGCCCAAGTGGCCATCTCGTCTGTGGATCGTGCCGGCCAAAGGTAACCTGCTGCCCGTCGTGCCGTGGTCCGGTGCCAAGCATTCGTAATCTGGCAATGGAGCGGATTGCGAGTACTCTCATATTTCCGTGCCGATATAATGGCTGTACCCAGTCCTTTGCCGCTCAAGAGAAGGTCGAACATGAGGAAGTTTGTGAGCATCGGTAAGTTTCTGTCGACTATTTTATCTTAACAACGTTAAAAACGAATCACTTCAGGCCATACTCCTGTCCCTGCCCCGGTGCCGCTTGCAAATGGCAAGGAGCCCTGCCCGAAGTCATGACCCATCTCGTCCGAAACCACAAATCCATCACGACCCTTCAGGGCGAGGACATAGTGTTCCTAGCCACAGATATCAATCTCCCCGGTGCCGTCGATTGGGTCATGATGCAAAACTGTTTCGGTTACTACTTCATGCTAGTACTCGAAAAGCAGGACAAGGCCGAACTCCAGACGTCTACGGCAAACACCCAAATGTTTTATGCCGTCGTTCAGCTCATAGGTGCCAAAAACGATGCGGAAAGCTTCATGTATCGGTGAGTCCGCCCCCGCTAATGCCATGAATGACTAATTTAACGACCCCATTTTCAGCCTAGAACTCAACAATCGCCGTCGTCGTCTCACCTTTGAAGGCACTCCCAGAAGCATCCACGAAGGAGTGTCAGGTTCAATCAACCAGAGCGACTGCCTATGCTTCGACACCAATCAGGCTCAACTCTTCTCAGAGAACGGGAATCTCGGAATCAACGTGACCATCACACGACTCAGTGATGCCGCCGATGATGGTTCGAGTGTTTCCTCCGGACGCGTGTGCAAAGTAGACAAATAATTGGTTATCCCGTTTCCAGCCATGCTTTGGATGCCAATTTTTAAACTTCTACGCCAACTTTTGTAGATTTATCTCTATGAAAGTCTTTCGCTTTCAACCGTGTTGCTTCACAGTAGCGTCCCAAAACTAACCTAGCGTCTGTTTTTTTTACTATGGCATTCGTAGTATGGTCCCTTCTTTACCTTCCCCACCCTTTTAATGAACATTGTCAGAAAATTCGTGTCGATTATTCGGCGGAGAACGACGAACGGAGTCGAAACTCGCGACGTTCTCCCGCTTTGGCGTCTATCTTTAGGATTGAACCCCCAAGGCTCCGATCTCCTCTTGTCTTCCTAATATTGTAATTACATCATGGGATTTTGTCTTCTATTGTTAATATACTACAGATTCATAAAGTTACTGTACTTTATATCGGAAACTATCGAGGAATTTGAATTTGAAACAATCTATTGAACCGTAACGTTGGACTTGATAATACCAGTGATACCGAATTCGATCACGTCGCCGGGGAGAACGCGGCAAACACCGGCCGGGGTTCCAGTCAGCAACAAATCACCAGGAGCGAGTGTGGTGTACTTTGTGATGTATTCGAGCAAGGTGGGGATGTCGAAGATCATGACATCTGTCTTGGAGCGCTGCTTCTCCGCGCCGTTGATAACACAGTAGAGCTCGACATTGTGCGGATCGGCGATGGCACTCTTCTCGATGAAGTTACTGACGGGGCAAGATGTGTCGAAGGACTTGGCGAGGAACCAGGGAGCACCTTCCTTCTTGGCTTCGTTCTGGAAGTCACGGGCTGTCATGTCCAGAGCGACGACATAACCGGCGACGTAGTCCTGCCACTGGTCCTTCTGGATGTTCTTGGCTTCCTTGCTGATGACCACACCGAGTTCGACTTCTTGGTGGAGATTCTCGCAGCCGGGAGGGATGACAATGGGCTTGCCGTCGGCAACGTAGCTGCTTGTGGCCTTGAGGAAGATCATGGGTTTCTTGGGGATGGCGTTACCAAGCTCGATCGCATGGTCCTTGTAATTGCGACCGACGCAGACGATTTTGCGACCGATCTCGCGGAAGTTGGCAAAGTTGACCATGATCTGTAACAGGGATCATTATAAGAATGAAAAAAGGGAACAGAACAATGAATAAAGCACGAGATCAGCGCAGTAAAATATAAGTAAAATGGACTATCGCAAGGTCACAAAATGTGTTGCCAGAGGCCGGTAGAATGTTTGTGACTTACATAAAAAAACATTCAATGTAAAGAATTGGAACAAATGTTAATAAACACTTCATATTTTCTCAAATATGTTGAATGGGACTAAAATGCTGTCTTTTGGAAAACGAAATAGGAAAAAAAGCAGAACACATCAAAAAATTTGAAATCTAACAGCGCTTTGCGTTCAAAAATATGTCGCATTTTTAGTCAGTCTGGCGACCACTAATCCGCGGATAAACTCTCGGCACGAAAATGTGTCCCTCACCGCAGTCAGCTTCGACTGTCCTGTTTCACAGGTTGAAACAAACTTCCTTATATAATTATCATGGGTCGTAGTCGTGTTACGTATCGCAAAAACGATGGCCAATCAAAAGGCCACCAACATCACCAGGCCAAGCATGAATCCTCCAGCGAACAAAGCGGTTCTGAAGATGAAGAAGGGACTTCCGTAAGTCGAAAACTACTACTTTATATATATTTAAATATAATCATATCACATTGCAGTCGTTCAACCCCACAATCCGTCTTGCCATGTTCGATTACAATCAATGCAACCCAAAGGTCTGCACCGGTCGCAAACTAGCTCGCTTTCATCTCATTGACTCCATTTCCCTGTCCGCCAAGTTCCACGGCATCCTGCTATCCCCTCTGGGCAAAACGACCGTCTCGAAACTGGACAAAAACATCATCCTCGAAAGCGGTCTCGGTGTTGTTGATTGCAGCTGGAACGAGGTCGATGCAACCCCTGTGGCCCAGCTCAAAGCCCGTGAACACCGACTTCTCCCATATCTCGTCGCCGCTAATCCCGTCAATTATGGCCGTCCCTGTAAACTGACCTGTGCCGAAGCCTTGGCAGCTGGTCTGGCTATTATCGGTCAAATGGACCATGCGAAACTGGTTATGTCTAAATTTGGCTGGGGACCGGAATTTCTTCGTTTGAATGAGGAATTGCTGGAAGTCTATGCCAACTGTAAGGATGGCAAGGAGATCATTGTGAAGCAGGATGAGTTTCTGAAGAAGGCCGAAGAAGACGCGAAGAAGCAACGCAATCAAGAGATCGACTTGCCTCCGGGTTTCAGTGACGAGGAGGATGAAGACGAGGAAGAGGAAGAAGATGATAAGGAATGATCTATTGTTGAGTGTTTGTTTTTGTTGAATTGAATTTTGTGATGGTTGTTTTATTATAAAAGTTTATCATTGTAAGCAGTGTTGCACGATGACTCCATTTTCCGAACCGAACCGAACCGCGAACCGGTTCGGTCCGGTTCGGTTCGGGTGGTTCGGTCCGAACCACGGCCAGTATGGCGATACTGTCCTTACAATTTAGCAGGGCTCATAACAAATAAACTAAAATAAACTATTTACTGTTGTTAAATAGTGTTTTTGTATTAATACCGTTAAGCTTTATCTATGCCGAACCGAAGCCGAACCGACTCGGTTCGTTTGGTTCGGGTGTTTTGGTTCGAAATCCGGTTCGCCGTGCAACACTGATTGTAAGCTTTTTTTCGATCTACGGATTGACATTTATCATTTTGTGTGATATCCGATGTGCAAAGAACTTGTTTTTTGCACACACAGTTGCCGCTATCATGTTAGCTGCAACGCTATCACTGTTTTCTTTATTAGGTGTCGTAAACCCTTGTTCACATGGATCCACTCTTTCGGGTTCTTGACAGCCGCTGGCCGTCGCCTGCCCGCATCAATCATACAAAAATAACTTATGCCTGAACTTGACCAACGTCCATGCTACATATATGAGTAAAATCCTCGCTCCGCAGTTTTTTCTCTGCTTCAACACGATGAATGAATATTTTAACCAATCTGGGACAGGATTTCCATCAATCACCAGTAAACAAAGCCATATTTGAACGCGTCATTTGCCACCGCTGATCCATCGGCAGTCGCACGCCGCCCCCTTTGTCGGTGCAACCCACCCTCGACCATTCGTCCCAGTGCACGGTGTTTTCGCGACCGTCAAAACTCTCTTGTTCTCCCTTGTTGAACGCGCGCTAAAGGGGGCCCATGTGCGACACTTTGTCTGACACTTTAATGTGTTACATTATAGCTTATTTTTTAACTTTTAAAAATTTCTTTTTCCCGAAACGTGTCAAAAGTAACCTTAAATCATTCTAGAAAAAATGACATAGCACAAAACAAAATTGGCTCTAAAAGTAACAATTATGGTCTTGTCTCAAGGGCACTGTCGGCACTTCTGAAGCGAGAAGTCCGTCAAAGTCGCTCGGATTCGTTTCAAATTTTGAGAAGGGATGCTAAAATTAAGTAGTTACAGCACTACGTTGGGCGATTTCGTCACGATTCACGTAGAGCTAAGCTATGCAGCATTTTACTATGCAAAAGTGGCCATGTTCGTACACTATAACCCCCATAGCTCCTCAAATTACACGTTGCACCTTAGAATATGTTAAAAAACAAAAACAAAGACAATGTAACACAACAACCATATTAGCTACAACCATTTAGCCCTATTTCACAAAGTGTAGGTACAGTATGCCTGGCAAACTTGAAAGAAAAAAATTAAAGGCAACAATGCCAAGCTAACATTATCGAAACGTAGGAAATGTGTTTTCACCACTAAAATCGGTATAACTCTTATTTTTTAACTAATTATGTGAATATAGCCACTTTTGCATAGTAAAATGTTGCATAGCTTAGCTCTACGTGAATCGTGACGAAATCGCCCACCGTAGTGCTGTAACCACTTAATTTAAGCATCCTTCCTCAAAATTTGAAACGAATCCCAGCGACTTTGGCGGACTTCTCGCTTCAGAAGTGCCGACAGTGCCCTTGAGACGAAACTAAAATTGTTACTTTTAGAGCCAATTTTGCTTTGAGCTTTATCATTTTTTCCATTATAATTTTTCTTTGGTTTAATCATGTTTTGGGAAAAGGAAATTCTTAAAACGACATAAAAATGTCATGAAATTATACATGACTGCATTGCACAATCTGTCGCACTTGGGCCCCCTTTCAGCGTTCGCTCAACAAGGGAATTTTGGCGGTGGGCAAGCCCAATCGAGAACACCGTGCCAGTGCTTTGATTTTGCGAATCGTCGAGCGTTATCATGACGGCTCAGGTCTTTCCTACCTCGACATTGTCGTTGCCTTCCGTCGATACCTCCTCATCCAGTGCCGATAGCCATGTTTCCCTCAGTCGGTCCGCCAAGATTCGTCGGTTTTTCCGGAAGTACTTCCTCGAAGGCCAAAAACTTGATCAAAGCCTGCAAAAACGGTTCAATGAGGACTACGATAGCCTGCCCTGGTATGAAAAAAACCGGAAGTACCTGGCCTTTCTGATCCCAATGACATTCTGGCATCTCGTCTGGTGGCCCCTCGCTATCCGTTACAACTTTTTTGCGCTATATCCCACGAGATACGCCATGGCTGTTGTGATGATTTTAGGGGCGACAGTCGCAGGTAAGCGGATTATCCGTGTTTTCTTTTTTGGGTCGAAATGTTCAATAGGACCAATGTTCGAGAGCACGCTATCATCCGTTTAATCCGATTTCCCCTACTTCTAGGTGCGACAAGTGAAGGCGGTGGTGCCGTGGCATTCCCTGTGATGACGCTACTTCTGAAGATTGATCCGATTGCGGCACGGGATTTCTCGTTGATGATCCAATCCTGTGGGATGGCATCCGCTTCATTTGCTGTGTTTTTCATGCGGGTTCAAGTGGAATGGATGGCACTTTTCTTCGTTTCGATTGGGGCTATGTTCAGTATTGTCATTGGCCTTCAGTTTGTTGATGATCTTTTTGATGCTCACGTTAAGAAGATGATGTTTGTATCCATTTGGTTTTCGTTTGCCATTTCTCTGCTTATTCTGAATCTTCAAAAAAAGCGAAAAACCTTTGATAAAATTCAAAATTTCAATTGGCAAAGGGCTCTCATTCTTTTCGTTACTGGTATTGTCGGAGGTGAGCCGTTTTTAAACAATCATTGCTGATTTTGCATTTTCCCTTCCTCTTTTCCAGGCCTGTGCAGCGCGTTTGCCGGTTCCGGTGTCGACATCTGTGCATTCTCGATGCTAACCCTGTTCTTCCGAGTCTCCGAAAAAGTCGCCACCCCGACGACCGTGATTCTCATGGCCATCAACACGGTCATCGGCTTTTACTGGCGACACGCGATTATGTCCGAAGTTGCGACCCTCACCTGGGAGTACTTCGAGGTCGCGATTCCCGTCGTCGTCGTCTGTGCACCCATCGGGGCCTTCCTGTCCTCACATTGCCACCGACAAGCCCTTGCTTCATTCGTGTACATTTTGGAGTTGGCCAGCCTTATCGGCTTTCTCGCGACATCGCCGCCACTTCGCCTCATTTTTATTGGTGCGGGTATTATTGTGTTCAGGTGGGTGTACTTCCAACTTTTAACTCGAAATGACAATACATCACCTTACCCCAGACATAGTACATCGTTTTTATGACCACTGGTTTTCAGTCTCGGCTTCTTCCTGCTCATAAGTCGTCTTGGCAGCCGCATTCACGGCCTTCGCCACAACAAAACTTCCTTCCGCGAACATCCGTTGGCCGTATCCTAAACCAAAATTGCTCTTATGTATAGCAATCCATCATTCCATGAACAAAAAATAATATTTTTATTTCTGTATAACGATAGAAATTGAAAAAAACTTGAAAATAAAAAAAGAAACTTGAAGGACGTGAGCATTAAAGTAGAGCAACTGAACCATTTTTCTGGGTATTACTTATTTAGATATTACTAGACTGAAACTATAGATGACCCCAAAGTCGTTTTAAGTTTTCCCTTTCAAGAATAAAAATTTTTGCAGCCCCAAAAAAGTCATGATCTTCGGACAGAGAAAAAGCTAATGTAACATAGGATAGGATAAGATTTCGTTTAAAGAGGTTGGATTTAAATTTCAGTGCTTTTCGACGTAGTTTCCGGGGAACGTGCCAAACTGTCCGGTACGGAGCAAAGTTCCTGAAAGAGCACGTAATTGAACCCATCTATCGTCTAGGATAAAGTGAATCATACCAATGAACCATCCATCATCGCACTTTTCGACGACAAAGATTATGTCGTTTTCTTGTAACTCGAGCTCATCAGAGTGTTCCGGCTTGTAGGAATACAGGGCACGATATCTATAATTGCAGGCTCTTATGATACTTCCATGTATTTTGGGAAACATGCCAAATTGCCTATCTTTATCCTTTGAAAAACACTTACGTTTCCGAGTTCTTAGGCACCATTCGAGCCGGACCCGAATATCCAAAATTGTCACGACGTTGCTCCCATTGTTGGACTTGCTGAGTACGGTCTAGGCTCTTCTTAGAAGGCGACGGACTCACGGCTCTGAAACGGCTCTTATTCATCACGATTTTAGTTTCTTGTCCCTCGCTAACTGAATGAAGGCACCCTCTTTCGTTGCGGCTTTGTTCATGTTCATCGTTAACAAGAGCACTGTGTGCCACACAAATTACCAAATTTTATTACTACTGCAAGAATTTCGAAGAAAAGGGTTCACAGAGAGGACGCATCAAGTCAAGAAAAGGGATAAACAAGGGCAAAGGTTACACATCGTCATCAATGTCTACAGCTCGAGCATTTGTGGAAAGAGACCGTCCGAGATTGCTGTTATTGCTGTTATCAAGTGTTTTCGAGAAGCGGGTGAATTTTGCCATGAGCTTCTTCATGATGGAAACTTTACGGTCGATGACAACTGCATAGGTGAAACAGTGCTTCAAGTCGACTTCATAGATGGTAGGCAGCGGGGTTGACGTGTAATCGCGCGCGACAGCACCACAGAATGCGTCGAACACCATGGCCGAAACGTGTTCAAGGAAAAGTTGCCATAGGAAAAGTTTGGTTGCGTTGTTACGGAAAGATGTGTTAAAACTGTCAATCATGCTTTGTCCGAGCATCTCCCAGCTGAGCGACTGATCAACATCCATCGCGCGGAAGACGGCTGCCATCTGACGTCCAAATCGGCGACACCGTAATCGCAACTGGGACCGCATTTCGTGACGTTTGAGGTCGCGCATTGCGGCATCGACAAAAGCAAGGACAATTTCGTACAACTCTTGTTGCGTCTTGTCATTCCACGAGTAAACAATGCCCATCGAAGTGCTTGGCTTGCAAATGAGCGCCTGGTCCGGAGAGTAGCTTAACGACCATACGACTGGCCGTTCGACTTGCTTAAACTTCTCGGCACGCATCTCACTCCATGTACGTTGAAGTAATTTGTAATGGTAATTGGTTAGATTCATTGTGGAACTGGACAGCTGTAAGTACAAAATCTCGTCATTGATACGAGGAGGAAAACACGTCGAAAAGAAGCGCATCCACGAGGGTTAATCAGTTAAAGTGGAACAATCTAGACGTGCAATTTGTAAATTCTAAACAAAGACAAGCCGCTTTTGTAAACGATACCAACAAACTAAACCGTATTGGGGATACATTGAAAAGGAAAGCGTTTCATCTCCTTAAAGAAAGCCCGCGCCCAACGGCACAAACCCCACCCAAACAAGGAATGACAGTCGTCGACGACTGGGAGGGGCGGTCTCGTATGCACGTCCCCGTCAGGAAACAGAAATCGCAACAAGGACTTTAGAAGTACTTCCATAAAAAAAAGCAAATAAACACAATTCGTGCCAGAACACGCCACCCCTTGACGGTGATAAACGTCATTCATCGGCGGCGATACTGTGATTTATGCAAAGTCAATTGAATTGTCGACGGAAGTTAGCCGGGGATAACCTTCCGCCACAGGCAGTTGCAAGAAAAAAGGCATACTGTAGCTTCGCTAGCAAAGAAAAAAACAGAAAAAAGTTCCA
>KB455565.1:155112-186934 GCA_000341325.1 Panagrellus redivivus | reverse complement strand
TTAATTTTTTTAAGTTTTGATTTTAAAAATTGTTGTTGTTCGTAAAAATTTAAAGGACTCCTAAGGACAGTTTATTGACCAAATTGAAGGAAGCAAATTGCATCTGACAGATTTCCTAATCTTACATTAGTTAGTACGACGTCCACCCAGTTTTAGAATCCTTCCAAATCCATCTCTTCTCCCCAAAAATGCCATGTCCACATCCACTCCCATGGCCCCATCATTGTCCCTTCCACCCTCGACTCTCTAATGTATCGTATGCCTGTCAATTGCGCGCCCTCAGTCCATAAATCGGCTTCCGACATGGCCCAGATTACAGGGTTAAAAAGCGCCTACAGTGATGGATGAGCTGGGTTGTCCTTGTAGCCACTCTTGTTGCACATTCCGTGTTTGTTGCCCCTGGCAAACTGGTGGCTAAGGACACGCAGAGACAAAGCAATGCATTGTAGATGAGGTCCAATGCTCAATGCCCCAGATGAAGGCCCAAGATACGCCCTCCGGCCTCGGCTCGAGGAAAGCCATTCCCGGCCAGATGTCCTACAAACTATGGCCTAAATAACTGGATTGCATCTTTTTGTTTTGGGCGGCGTTTGGTGGGGTTCGTTGGAATTTTTTATTGGTGTTGTTTCGTTTTCGATTTGGAGGTTGAGATTAGGCCGCTTTTGACGAGGGGCTTCAGTTTTGTGCTTGGCATTGTAATAGATGTAGGTCTGGTAATACAGTTTTAAAATTTGAATTTTGCTGTTTGACAAGGTCATCGACCTATTTTCGTCTCGAACTGTCTCTGAAAGTGCAAAAGCGTGATAAGCTCAAAAATAGCTGCATCAAAATTATGTCTAATTTGTTTTGTATGGTGTTTTTAAACACCACGAAACATAGCAGACTGTCTTTTCTAACGAGTTTAGCCTTCAGTTTACCATAAAACCGCCTAATTAGCCTCCCAAACTTCGTCATTCCCTCCCAATGCTACAAAAGCCACACACATTCAAAAGGCAAGTTTTACCTACCTATCCCCAACGTAGGTACCATGTACTTCAGTCAGTCAGGGTCACCCATCAGATGCGCATGGTCCCTTTGAAAAGGGGCATCACGCAATTGCAAAACACTATTGTGACACCCTCCGGTAGCCTTTTTCGATGATTACTCAACAGGGCCCTCCCCCTTTTTGGTCGGGTCGAACAGAAAAGCGGGTAATTGCTCCCAACTAGACCCCTATCGATTCACAAATTGATGACTGCCGATGGGTATCATACGGAAGCGAAGGAGAAACAAATCATTAGGTCGTGTTAAACACACTTTTGCTTGTTCGAGGTTGTCATTATTGTTGTAAGAAAAAGTTTGTTCGTGGCCAATAGTCGGTGGACACTTGTGAGGATTGGCTTGTAAACCAGCTGTTCGGTCATTGTGAAATTTGGGATGGTCGATGGCGGTAGGGGTGCGAAGAGGGGCATCGGATTACATGAAGGGGTGGTTGTGAATCGGTTATTATAGCGTTATTGTTTGAAAAATTTCTATAAAAGTTTTGATTTGTCATTAATTTTTACGATATTGCCACCTAAAGCGTGCCCCTATCGGTTAAACCAATTATTGCGAGTGCTTTTCCGCACTCCAGGTGCGTTCCCGAATCAATTTCCAAAATCCCACCTGTTTCCCCGCAGTTTCAAAGCCCTTCTCATTCCGAAAGTATTATAGGAAAGCCTTCACAGTCCTCTCCGCGCTCCCTCGAACCGACCTTTTCGAAGCCCCTTCACGTCCTCACATGTTGCGTGCGCGGAGTAGTGTCAATTGCGGCCCCTCTGTCGGTGACACTTTATTTATTCTAACAACCCCCCACCAAACAACAGCCCCTAATCCTTATTTTCAGCGTCAAGCATCTCCGACGTCCATGTCGAACCTCTATCCCTCGGCCCCGCCAGCTCCGTCCGCGCCGCCGCCAGAATCCGTGCCTTTCGTGGCGAGACCGCGACTTCTCGCCGTCGGCCGGGATCCCGTGCAAGCCGTCTGCAATGCCTGCCAGAAGGACGTGATCACCGAAGTCCAGTTCGAATGGGGCGCCTTCACCGTCTGTATGGCCCTGCCTTTTGCCCTTTTTTGCCTCTGTTGTGTGCCCTTCTGTATCCCCGCCTTCAAGGATGCCGTCCACTACTGCCCGCATTGTAAGGGTTTCATCGGGAAAGATAAGCGATTGTAAATTGTTTTTGTTTTTCTATTCTTAAATAAAACCCAGTGACCTCACGATCAGAAAATTTTCCTCAGTTTTAGTCAAAAAATTAAATTATTCAAATTTCACATCAAATTTCAATTCAAAAATAACAATGCAAAAAAAGCGAGATCACATACAGATTGGAATCCTTCAAGCTTCGGCCGCCGGGGCCTTCTTCTCTTTGCGGTTGTTCATGATCTCCTTCCGGGTCGAATCCTGGAGCAGCGGAAAGTTGACGCTTTCAGTCGGCAGATGCACGTATCGGATGACACTGCCACGGATGAAGGCGTTCTTGACGGAGATCATGTAGGGGTACTTTTCGGGGTTGTGCACGCTGATATCGGTGACCTTCATGTTGAGGTACTGGTCGACCGAATGCAGGGTACCCGTGAGCATGAAGTCGTTCTTGAATTCGACAATGACTTCCTTGCCGACCATCGATTTGAAGAATGAGAAGAAGAGCATCTAAATGGTCCGAAATAAAATATCTGCAGTTTTAAAGTGTTTAAATAATGAACCGTATCAAACGGAATGACATCCACAACCATATTTCCTAAGATAAGATAACAAATTTATCAAAATCAACAAAAATGTACAGTATGCCACATAAAACCACCTAAGAAGGCTTATTAAACTTCGGATACTTATCAATGGCAGCAATAACATCATCCCAAGATTCTGGGGGTGTTGAAGCCGGTTCTTCAACGCTACTACCAACTTTTGGCTCTTCCGCTTTCCTCCTTGTATCAGTTTTCGACTTCGAATTAACAATTACCGGAGGCTCAATCCGTTTCACCTTCCCTTTACCCGTGAAACCGTCATCCCAATCTGCATGTCGCGTATAGGTGACCTTCTTATCCGCCCAAACCACAGCTAACATGATCTGCTTCTTGACAGACCTAGCTAATCGTGTATATGTCCGGATCCATCTCGGCGTCACGACATCATTCTCCGTCATGACATGGCACATGAAATCGCTGTGAACATCGTTTGGACGGCCATCATAGACGAGATAGTCGCAGCCGAACTTGGATCCAGGTGTTAGCATGAATCCCCGCCTCCAGAGATCGGCATAGACAAGGCGTTGGTGCTCCAACCGGACAGTTAGTTGTAGGACTTCGGAGAGGTCGGCGTGGATGAAGTAGTCGTTGACTGGAAGAAAACTGTTATGAAAGTTTGAATTCCGTGAAACATACCAAGATATTTATCGGGACTTTGCTCGGGGCATCGTGTCTTCAAAAAGGCCAGCGCTTCAGCGACTTCTTCCTCCGTCACCTCGATCTCAGTCGGATCAAGTTTCTGTCGCTTTGGGGGAGGTAAGCCAGCATCTTCATACTGCTTCTTGCGTTTTAGTGCCATTGCGCGGACGTGAGCGTTTTCGAGTAGCTTGTCTTTCTCAAAACAGCACAGACGCTTCAGTTTATATATATTTTTTGATTTTAACTTACTTTTGGCTCTTTCACGGAGTGCAGAAAGCTTCCAGGTGTGTCTTGATCGGCGAATTTGAGAATGTCGCAGATTCCTGAAGAGATAAATATATAAATGGAACACAATCAACTTGCAGTTTATTAACCATTTTCTTTCATCAAACAAACCTCCTCTGGCTTGAAAAACACTCCAGCCTTATAGCCGCGCTTCCCATGTAGTTCCATGCCCTGCGGTTCGCCGAGGATTCGATGCTTTTTCGCGATTTCTTCGTATGCTAAAACAGCTCTACAGTTTTATATATATTTCTTTATCAAAACCACTTACCATCGAGTTCAAAGCACCCAAAATCGTCCCCACCAAGGTGTACAATAGACCAACGCTTATCACCTCCAAGTCTGACCTTCGATTCGGCATCCGGAGCGGAAATAAGCCTCGCGACATCCGCGTCCACATCGAGTACTCCGGAGAGGTCGCCAGGTGCGTCAGATTCCGCCGGTAACAACGTCCTCTGCCCGCCAGAAACTTCCTCCACAGCTTTAGAGATTGCCGCCAAAGTGTCAGGGTCCTCAGGGTCGATTGAAGCCATCTCTGGGGGATTACAGAATGCCACCGGCTTCGGCCTTCCCGCAGCCCTTTCGAATGTCGCACTCCTTTCGTGTCGGGACCACGCACTCGAATCGCGTGCGCGCGTTGTTGCTGCTTGCGTTTGGTGGCTTCCTTTCGTAAGTGGTTTTTTTTCCCGCTTCCATCGCAGCTGCTTCCCTAAAAAGACCGTCCCCTCTGGCGGTCATGTCCATGGTCATAAACTTGGCTACAATGATTCATCGTTTCCATTCTTTCTTGGCTCATGTTTAGCGTTTAAATTGATGCATGTTACAACAGCAATCCAACACGAAAAAAACGACCTCCCATAACTGTCACGTCATTTAGATACTGTAGGAATATAAATGATGTAAACAAAATTCTGTTTTCCCAGTTTGTGAAGATTGTGTTTTGTTTAGTTGTTTTAAAATTTTGTGAAAAAATAGGCAGAAATTTGGGAGAAATTTATAATTGCAATTATTTCCGCGCGTGCATTGTGGCGGTCCTTTTCGACCACCTTGTAGATGAGTGACGCGAGACCACATGGCCGAGTTTGGTTGAAATTTCGAAGTCCAATGGCACGATTGAGGCCCTCGGGCTAATGAGAAGGGCTGTCAATTGCAGGCTGGCTTGGATCTGCCACGCATTGCTCACTCATCTGTGCCTCTGGCCATCTTGGCGTGCCGTCCCCAACGCACTCGGCCTCGAACTAGCTTTTTCCGCGATCGATAATGGTACTGCGTGTTGGTGGTGTCATTCGTCATCTGAGTAAATCTCGGCGGCCGATGGCATATTTCCATTTCTTTTGACTTCTCGCCGTGAAACAACACCGTGCGACTCGAATGACAGTTTTTCACCCCTTTCCACCCCACTTTTCGAGTGTTTCCGCGTGTTGCAACTTTGAGCGCGCACTTTACTGCGTGTCGTCATATATCCGCTTTGCCAAATCCCACTCCCCACCCGTTAATATATACCCCTCTCATCTTCAGCCACCCCTACCTCGCGTTCGAATCCCTCGATCGCACATCCAAGACTCAACCGATTTGAAAGCGGGCCAAACTTCCGACGGCACGCGCTTCCGTGAAACCCCGTCAAACCCATTGTTTCCCCCTGAAGGTTGCGATGGTCGCGACAACGACGCGGATTCCGTTAACATATTTCTGTTAGGGGCGCAACCCCCTGCTTCTTGGTCAACGTTCTCATCTCCAACGACGGCACAGCGACGACTCGATGAGCTCACATTTTCAGTCGTCAGCCGCAACTACCGACGTTCTTCCCACGTCCACGTGCTTCGCGTCACCGCCGAGCTCCGACGAAGCTGATCAGATCACGTTTCCGTTCGGTATGCACGATAAAGGTGGGTATTTCTTTTCAAATTGCGTGTTTTTGGCTGTTATTTCTGTTTTGGACACTTGTACTTTGCTTTGTTGTTAAAATGTAAGGGACACCTAATTGTATGTTGATGTTTCAGAGTACACTCTCATATCCGCCGGCCCAAGTTACTCGGATATGAACATTCAATTGGAATATGACAAACCTAATTCTGGCTATGCAACACCGATGACAAGCTCCAGCGATGGCGACTATCCAGGAAAGACTGTGCTGGCAACGGGTTCCTCCGATTCAACGACATCGGTAGCGGTTTCTGAGGCGGGCAATTCGGCGACGGAGACAAACAGCAGTCAGGAATCCATAGCAAAGCCGAAACAAAACGGGTTGAAGCGAACGGCGAGCCAGGCGTTCCTTCCAAACGGCACTCAGGATGTTCCCGATGTCGGAACCAGTAAACAGAATCCGTCAGAACCATCGTCATCGAATTCGAACTCGACTTCCGTGAAGCCAGCTGAAAACAACTTCGATACACTGAATGCAACGATAGAATCTGTAGCATTGCGCGAAGGCAATCTCGCTCGCATCCGGAAGGAAGCGGAGGAAGCGTCCGCGGCGTTGCCAATTGAACAGCAACTGCAGCCGCATGCTAAACGTCCGCGTGTTGCCTCGCCGCCGCCGCCAGCTGCGAATACTAATGCCATTCAAAGTCAAAGTCACGCAGATCCGTCCCCGGCTCAAAGGCCGCCAGAAGTTGCAGTTTTCAATGAACCACAACCATCAACCAGCGCTGTTTCCTATGGCCCTGTCGATCCAATCGATACGGCTACAGCTGTTTCAACTGCCGCGTCGACGCCATTGGCTACACCGGCGTCTAAAACGACAGAATCAAAGGAAGAAACCAAGCCAGAGGGAAAAGGCAAGAAGCCAAAGAAGGAAAAACTGACATCATGTTCGTGCAACTTTGTTGATCCCGAGAAAAAGACAGCTGTAAGTTTGATTTTTACATCGGCCAGTTTTGATTAAATATCCATCTTTTCAGTGCAAGCAAAGATCCATCCTCCGATACAAGTTCTGTATCCGGCACATCCTCAGCGATGAAACCGCCCCCTACAAGCGATGTCAATACCGAAAAGTGGCCAACAACAAGCCAGACGATCCTGGCAAAGAATGTACAAATGCGATCCCGAAGGAAGCGACGGAAATCTATTGCACGACCCATCTGATCATGATGGGTGTCAAACAGCCTAAAAAGAAAAAGAAGAAGCCCGGCGCTGACGATTCTACAGTTTCTGTCGATGGCAGTGATCGTGACCACTACCTTGATAGTGTCATGACGAACGGGTCCAACCAATTCGGCGAAGACTTTTCGATGCCGTCCTTCCCGGACAATGACGATCGCAGTACACATATTGGGAACAGTCGGCCGCCAACGGCGAGCATGAATGGCTTCGATCAGCCGCCAAGTCGCACTTCTACTGCGGAGCATTGGGCACAGACGCCGCAATCGCATGGTGGAACCAATGGCTATCAAATGATGGATGCCCAGCCACTCGATATGGGATATGATCCGTCGCAGCCGGGACCGTCGACGGCCTATTATGGCAATATGGAGCCCCTGATGCCGATGCAGCCCCAACAGCAACCGCAACAACAGCCGCAAATGCACCCCCAACAACAGCAACAGCAAAACATTGTGTATCACCCGCCACCGCCGACGACGATTCAGCAGGAATTCAGTCGCTATGAAGGCCCAGCACCATCAGTGCCGATGCAACAGACACAGATGTTGCCCCCACCCATGCCAATGCCACCACCACCGCAAGTTACGTTGACGCTGACTCAGAATGCGAATGGCGAGCCGATTCTTGTCGATGAGAATAACGTGGAACAGCCACCCGGGTCGTATACCCTCATTCAGAACCCAGATGGCACATTGGCTGCGTCGTTCCATAACTTGGATCACAGACAGGGCGAGCTGACCCCAGATAGCGGATTCCCGTCCTCTACGCCACCGGAATCGGCTCCACCGATGTTTTCCGAGGATCCTCGACGGCAACTGTTTCATTCGCAGTCGGTTGATGGGTCAAAGGTTTGTTTTTCTTCGAAAACATAGATACTTTGCAGTTTTAAAACTGGGCCCGGGTTGAAGGCTTTGCTAACATAGCGTTTTCAGACCTACGATCCCCTCTCCTTCCCTCCGTCCCAGGCGCCATCAGTTACCCACACTCCGCAGCCGCAAAGTGCCCCGGTCCAATTTGGCGATGTTTCGAGACAACATCCGCAGCTATCGGCGAGACTGATGCAGCCATCGGTGTCGAACAATCACCAACAACCACATCAGCAGCAATTCGTATGTTTTAGTTACCATCATTGTCCCAGTTTAAAATTTTCTTTTCAGTCGTCTCACAACAACAATGACACCTTCATGGAGCCCGCCCCAACCATGGGCCCTCCTGGCAATCTCCACTACCAACAACCCTACGCCGCCAGACCCCCAACAGGTGACAATGTCATCTACGTCGATCCAACATGCAATCCTGAAATGCCACCTCCACCATTGCCGCAGCAGTCCCAGACGCAATCGCGATCTTCCAGTACTCGCTCAAATCAAGTTGCTCCGGTCCCCGAGCCTCAGTATTGTGCGGTAGTCACCTATGAAAATGGCGACATCCACGTTCTGCCAGAAGGCACGAAGATCATCGAAAACGCGGATGGCACGACGTCGATCATCACGCCGCCTGGAGTGCTGCTGCCACCTGGAAAGCCGGTCAGTGTTGCCCATGCTCAGGTTGTCAACACCCCGATGGCCCCGGAACCACAGCCCGAAGTCATCGTGGAACAGGTGGTGGAAGTGCCGCCGCCACAACCCCCGCCTGCCCCGATCAATCCGGACAACTTGCCGATCAGCACGAAAGCGCCGTACCCGTTTCTCCCGCATGAACGACCGCCGAAATACGCCAAAGTCGACATCGATGCCGACGATGAAGACGAAGCCGAACGCCTGCTTCGGGACTACATTGCCCAGGATACGGAACCGCCGCGAAGGAACAAAACCATCAAGTTGTATCAGAAGCGTCAACGCATGCGCATCGGTGGATCCTATCGCAAGATTCCTGTCGTTGATGAGATGTGTCGCACCCTCGAGGACTATGATTTCGATGGCACTGACTTCTTCCCACTCGGATTGGAACCCTCGGATGACGATGAATGGAGCGACGACGAAGATAAGGTCTTTCCGCCTCGAATGTCTGGTCTGAACCGGGTAATGGGCCCCCAAATCGAGATGTTTCTTTCCAAGAAGCAGTTGAAATTGGAGAAACACCGGTTGAAGCAGAATGCCGCCGCCTGTGGACCGATGATGGCTGCAGCTTTGCCGTTCCCGAACAGTGCCGGTGCCGCTCTGGCCACTCGGCATCACTATCGACGTGGATTGACTCTGCCCGAGACGAAGCCCCTCCGTGAACGTCGCTGTTATCACATGCAGAGCGTCTCCCATGGCTCCCTCATGGAACATCGCAGCCTGCGTTGCCCGAAGCCGTGCTTGCCGAGGACGAATCACTGCAGCGACCACATACAGCATAACATTGACCAGGATTTGTATGAAGATTGCTTGGTTCCAGACTGTGAGCGCCCACTTTTGCCGACTGAAGCCATGTTGACGAATGGGCTGTGCCGACAGCACTACGATCAAGAAGTCGCACGGAAAGAAGCCGAAGAAGCGGAAGCTGCTTTAGCCGAACAGGCTGCCAAGGAGGAGAAGATGGAATACATGATGCAAATGGGGCAGATGGACGGCATGCCGATGATGGCCGGTGAACCTGGCGGCCTTGACACCTATTTGATGTCGAATGGCGGCATGGACGGATACCATGACCAGATCATGCCCATGGCTCAGGATATGCTTCAACAGCCGTACATCCAGCAACACTCCATCATGGATCCCGGACATGATATGCCGTTCCAAGACCAACAGATGCTCTATGGCAATTCTCCGATGCATCAGATGACGGTCATGAGCTCCGAGACAGTCACGACGAACTCGAACGGCGGCATGCGACCCTATCCGACGCCCTCGAATCACTTTGATGACGCTAACGGCTTCTATGGCGAACAAGGCTTCGATTCCAGCGCTGAAGGTTTGAATTCCTTTAGTTTTTTGGATGACACATCGCTGTTTCCAGGAATGACCATTTCCGAAGAGCTGACCCTCGCCTCCGTCGTCAAAGACCTCGGCATCGACACTGAGGATTTCAATGAAGTCCTGGCTCAAGCCGATGAGCTCCATTGCGGCTCGGAAGTCCTCGACGAGTTCCCCTTGGGTATGAGCTTCTCTTGCTTTTCGCCTTCTCCATAAAACCCGTGTTAACGAAGACCCTGTGCCCTGTCCCTTTCCGTTGAATCTGCAAACCCCCAAGGTTTCTAGGCAAAGATCCGAGTCTCTCCCTCCACAATCACCACAGCAACACCCACTCCAGTCTCCTGCATCCGAGTCAGCCCAACCTCGACAACTCCTGGGAAGACATCCACAGCTTCCTCGAGGCCGAGGGCCATCCCTGTTCCCGGCAAAGGATGCTCGATGCCGGTCTGCATCACCGCAACACGCCCAACTTCATGGATGGCCTTCGCCGAGATGGACCCTACATGGACAATCTGCGTCGAGACAACTCCATCGCCTCAAATATCATGACACCCACGACCCCCACCGCCAATGGCAGCTTCCACGCTTCGTCCAGCAATGGCAACAATGGATTTGACACCCTCATGTATGACCTTTCCTAAATTGTAACATCTTTTGATGCCAAACGAGGTACGCCCACTTTGTAGTTTAGTATTCTTTCTCGATTTCGATTTTTCAACTTTGTAACTTTCATAACCATGGAACCTTTTGCACAAGACTAATAATTTTGCATTGTTACCCCTTTTTTACGAATCCTGATCGACCTTATTGTTTTTGTTTTGTTACTAATATGGCACAGCTAGCTGCCATCCCCAGCCCCCTCTCTTTTTTTGTTATTGTTGTAGATTTCCAAGTTTTCAATTTGCAAAAACAACCATCCACCTCTTCACATTGGTCTCAATCTACATGAAATAACCGGTCTCCTTCCTATTAATCTTTTTTTTCGATTTTTCTACTTTAAATTTTGTAAAACTTGTTTGTACGATTCAATCGTTTGAAATGGTTGTGTAAATAAATTTATATGATGGCCAGTAATGTGCGTAAGATAGAGAAAAATAAAGTTTTGTACTTAACTTTGGGCTGTGATGTGGATGGGGGAAAGCGTGGAGGTACTATGTACAAATAATGGTGGCCTATGAGCAGAAAGCAATTACAGGTTATTGGATTAAAGTGGCAGTTGTTTGGCGGAGCGTAACTCTGCCGTGGCATGGGGTGGGGAACATTGTGTATTTATGTTTGTAACTTTTTGGAATTGGTTTTTTGGACTTTGGGTGGGGTCGGGAAATGGCACTTTCGGGTGTTTTGGGCTTATGCCTAGTGTCAGGAATGAAAAGCAAGTCATTTGGCAGGGTGCATGACTAACTAAGTCGTTGTCTTTGGTCTCTATGAACTTGGAAGGGTAGTTTTTCGATGAATTGAGTAAAAACTGATTCTTTGGTTATATGTGGTCGTCTTTTTTGTATAAAATTCTTTGTACAGTCCTTTTTGTAGCCTCTAACCATTTCCCTTTTCCGATCAAAGTACCCTGACGTCTGTCTAGGGGACTTCCCCGTCTCGATGACAACGTTCAAAACCCCTTTAAGCCCCGCCCATTTAAAGCTAATACTATAACCGACTTAGTTAGCCTAGCCTACCCTCTATTTTCATGCATTGCCCTCCCTGCATGCCATGCCTTCCCTAACAACAGCCGCCAGGTGCCATTTCTCGCGCTCACATTTGTCAGCTTCCGACAAGCCGCCCAAATCCCGTCAACCATCAAAGGAGTGAGACTTTTTCCCCCTCATCCATCCATTCCTGGCACCGTAAAGGTGTGTTGTCGATGGCATTATGGGGTCCCCACCGGCAACTATGCCTTCCGTTGTTGGTCGGGGCGACAAGGCCTGTCTGTCCCTGTCTACGGCCCCGTTGTAAATCCAAATCCACTTTTTACGTTCACTCAACAAAGTTTTTCCCCTTTCCATTATAGTTTCAAACTGGCCAGAATCCTATTTAGTTGTGCCAATTGTGTGCCATGATCAACTTAAACGTAAATCTCTTAAAAACTGCAAGTCTGTCGTTGCCTTCGTAAAAAGCTTGCAAAAAGCATGTCGCAATGTAATTTGATGCATAAAAAGGATGTCCACTTCGCCATTTCGGCTTGTTTGTTTGATTTTTACTCATTATGGGCCTTGACTTCTCAACAATTTTTGTAAACATGGCATTCCGAGGGTCGTTATGGCTTATTTTTGTGATCTTTGTCGTGTAAAACTGTCAGCCGCGTGCCTATGTCTTTAAATCCACGCTTTTCGTGTGCCCTAATCAACTGAATTGGTCACTAAACCAAAAAAACTGTGCTCAAAGGCAGATTGACCAGTCTTTGAGCTTCGTTATCTTTTGGCTCAAGCAGAACTTAAGCAAGTTGTCAGTTCCCTGCAGACATCATGCCCTTACGCCCCGGTTAATGGCCTCTCCGAGACTTTTTTCGGCACACCACCGCTCCTTGCAAATAGAAAGAAATACTTACCAGAAGGCTGTCGCCTAAGCTTAAAACGACGACCATCTTATGTTAGACCAGGCGCAATGCCTCGGGCAACATATTCGAAATGCACTTTGACTTGGATTAAAAGCAAGCAAAGCAATGGCATGGCCTTTTTTGTTTACTTTTCAAGTGAGTCAACTGAACTTGAAATTAAATTAAAAAGGGGATTTGGATGTTTTAAACTGGTAACCAATAGTTGCTACGCAGAAAATGCACGCTACAGAATTCAAAATTAGAAGTGTACTGCGCAGCAAAGTGTTCACACCCTATTTTAGTCATAATTCACACTTCACACACTGCCACTTTTTGAAAATTCGTTCCGCAATTTGCTACAACTAACCACAAAATGTACCAAGGGAGTTCCCCGCTTTTTTCCTCGAGACACAATAAAAACCGGTAGTCGAGGTTGAATAATGGCACTTTTGTGTTGTCAGCGGTGGCATGCTGAGTGAAAGACCGACCCGTCGAGGAGCCTTAGGGTTACTTTTTCATTGTTAGGATAACCGTTGGTCGAGAGGGAGGGCATGGATTTTACGTGACTATTTTGAGGTTTTGGCATTTTAAAAACTGGTTTGGTTACAGGATTAAGTCAAAATGGCCGTGGATCTGGAGCAATCATTCCACTTTTACGACTACTTGGGTCCTGTGGCCGTGGGCCTGATCTTCGCGTTGACGCTTATTATTCTGTCGTTCTTCATCCTTAACTTTTGCCTCGTTTCGAGGAGGGATGAATTGACGGTCTTTGAGAAGGTGGGTTTTAAACTGAATGGATGCACATGCTTTTGCAGGCTAATTAAGCTTAATAATTCGAATAATATAAATTTTTAAACTGGCCCGAATAAGTTTCGGTTTTCAGTTCGGCTCAAAGCACAACCTGCGCCTTGGCCCCCACAGCTTGGGTTCAATCAAGCGTAAGGAAGAGCATGAGCGTATGATCGCCCTGATGGAGCAGGAAGCCAAGGACAACAAGAACCAGCCGATTGTTATGAATCAGCCAGCTCCGGCAGGCGAAGGCACTTGTCCTGTGGCTGCGGAGATTCCACAGGTCCAAGTTGAAGCTGCTTCTACTAGCTGATTTTTGCGTCCGTTTTGATAAACTGTATTTTTTTAACTATTTACTTTTAAAATGATCTCTATCGTAAAACTGATTTTTTAAATGTAGGAAAATTTAATCAAATTTCACTGTTTATAATTAAAAATAAAAATTAGCTTTGAGCAATACTTTGACTGACTATCACCAAATTTAACACTACTGTATCACAATTTCGTGGACTCAAAATAACCTCTAAGGCTGACTGACTCGAGTAAGAATGACATACGTAGAGTAGAAATCCCTGAAATCACAGCGATCGAGCATCCCTCGTGACTGATGGCACTTTGACGACGACTCCGGGCTTGTCCTCCTTGGTTAGGATGACTTGGCATCCGAGTCGGGATTGATCAGTGAGCTCTGGGGCCAAGTCAAGCATGTCGAGTTCTTCCTCTTCCGGCTTGGCAAGTCGATCGAAATGCTCCTCCGTCAAGACGACATGACACGTACAGCAGGCTAGAGTACCTTCACACGCGCCAAATCCGTCGAGTGGGACATCTTTGTTCACGACGACGTCCAACAGCGACTCGCCGATGGTTCCTTGGACTTCGAAGGTGTCTTCGGCCGTTTTGAAGGTTACGAGGACCTTGTCGTTGGCGCTGGAATGGTTTTTAATGTAAAACTGTGACGCAGGTTATTATTGGTTAAATTATCAACATCACACAATGCCATTCATGAAAAAATATATATAAAAACTGAGATCAAACTACTCACATCTTCTTAGCACCTGAAGCATAACCACAAAACCGTTGCCGCACCACTAACGGTCGTAATAATGAAGTATACACATGTCGTAACATTTTGAAATGAAAGAACGAACAAGAAAGTAGTCAAAATACCCGGAAAGTTGCGTTGAAAATGTTTCGCAAAATTATTAGACAGCAAGAACAAAAGCGTGCCCGCACAGTGCAGGCATGTCTTCCCTGTAAAAGCACCCACGCGCTCAGCTGAGCAAACGCAGACCCAGCAAAAACTAACTTTTTTCGCAGCTAAAAACGTGCAATTTCTTTATTGATCAATTTATCCACTTTCCCATGGTCCGAATTTAGTATATTTGTTCCCATTCTGATCGCGTCAAATGCTGCTTTCATTTGAAACCGTTAAAGCTTATATTTGCAGACGGCAATGGGCAGTGAAGTGCCCTTTCCAACTTCAAGCGCGGATAATGATGCGTGCGCGCCGCCGGCGGCAAAGAAGCCATGCATGTTTCCGACGCCAAAGGCGGCTCCTGTTTTTGACCCCAAATCGATGAAGAACGTATTGTGGGACGTCGATGACGATGGCCTAATCTCGACGACGAGCACTGTGAAGGCGCCGATGCGGCGGAACATCCGTGGCACCGGAACGGATGCGGCGTTGGTTGAAGCGCAGATTCGGGAATTGGAGGAGCTGGAGGCCAGGGAGAAGAGGATTGATGTGAGTTTTGATTGGTTTTTATGTTTAAACTGACTGTCGCTGATGCTCAAGATTGTTTTTTTTCTATTTTTTGAAATGTATATATTCCAGGCCTCAGAGTTGGCAAAATCATACATGCCGATAGCTGTATCAAACGACGTGATCGATCTCTGTGATTCCGATGATGAAGTCCGCACTATCGATGATGATATGCCGGAGTTTCTTGGTGTAGTACCGGCTAAGAATGGTGAGTCATGGATTTTTATATAAAAAAAGTTTTGTAAAACTGTGAAAATTTCTCAGAATATCGACGCGTTCCCCCACCACCCGTTTCAAATTACAAACCTTCATCCTCTACCACCACCTACACTGCTGCCACCGATGCCAGCACCTTATCTATACGACAAGCTCGAGAAGAAGAGGAAAAGCGTCTCCATCGTTCCAAACGTGATGCCGCTAAACTCGAATCCATCGAGCTAACCCCTCAGGGCAGATTACTCGTCAACCAAGGCAAACCCGAGGAGGATCCAGATGTCTTTGTGAATGATCATCTGACGAACATTTTGAAACCATATCAGCTGGCGGGTATTCGATTTATGTGAGTTTTTTAAACTGCCGTGCCAGTATTGTTATTTGTTTCCAGGTACGACAACGTCATTGAATCCATAACGAACTACAACCCAGACAACGGTTTCGGCTGCGTCCTAGCGCATTCCATGGGCCTCGGAAAAACCCTCCAAATCGTTAGTTTTGTCGACATTTTCCTGCGATACGTCGGTGCCCGCCATGTTTTGATCATTGTACCCGTCAATGTGATACAGAACTGGCTAGCTGAGTTTGAGAAGTGGTTGCCGATCCGAAGATTTCATGTTTTCATTGTTGGTGATACGTTGAAAACTTTTGAGGATCGTAGAAATGTTATTCGTATGTTTGATTGGTTTTAAACTGCCTTCTTGAGCCAGTGGGTTTAATTTTAGTCAAATGGCATCGCGAAGGTGGCGTCCTCCTGATGGGCTACGACATGTTCCGATTACTCGTCAACAACAAGTCAAACAAAGCCACTCCGCCGAGGACTCCTGAATCCAGAAAAGTGTTGAAGAGGGACGGTTTCGCTCCATCACAAGAACCAGGCTTTCTCAACGGCGCAGAAGATGCTAGGAGAGCTCTGTATCGAGCTTTGGTGGATCCGGGTCCAGATTTGGTCGTTTGCGATGAGGGACATAAGATTAAGTGCTTGAAGACGAGTATTTCGAATACGCTGAATCAGATTCGGACAAAGTGAGTTGTTTTTTTAAACTGCAGGTTGCGACAGGTATTGTTTTCAGACGCCGAATCGTCCTTACCGGCTACCCGCTCCAAAACAACCTTGTCGAGTACTACTGTATGGTCAACTTTGTCCGCCCAAACTTCCTCGGCAGCAAGAAAGACTTCTCCGCCCACTACGATCGACCGATTCGCAATGGCTCCTGCGTTGATTCGACCCCACACGATCACAAAGTGGCCCAATTGAAGGTACATCTGCTCTCGAAATTGGTGAAGGGCTTTGTCCAACGAAGAACGCCGAATTTGTTGAAGACGATGCTTCCGGAAAACCGGGAATTCGTTCTTGTCATGAGGAAGACGCCGGTTCAACACGCTTTATACCGGGCTTTTGTGCTTTACACCCGGGTTGAGATGTATTCGAGGGCTGTCAAGTTTTACAATCCGTTGAAGGCGCATTCGATTGGAACTAAGGTAGGGTTTAAACTGAAACTGTTGTTGCCATCCCCGCGTATTTTCAGATCTGGAACCACCCCGACCTCTTGTACGACGCCATACGGAAGAAGCAGAAAGAAAAGGCCCAAGCCAATGCGATCGCCAACACCCCGAAGATCACCAACTTCTTCAATGGAAGCCAAAACAACGGCATTTCCCTCGGGGAAGCTGCTGAACGGTCCCGTCTGCTCTACAACAACCAGCCTGACTATTTCCGGATCTATGGCCACCCTGGCATGCAGACTCTCACGAAACCGCCTCCGAAACCGAGGCAAAACGCGGCCTTTTCGATGGACGACGTAGATTTTGATGAACTCGACAACGAAAGCGGCGAAATCTCCTATGAATGGGCCGAACAACACATGGCTACCTATTCCGCTCGACGCCTCGAAAACAGCAACAAGTTGATCGCCGCTTTTGAGATCATACGCGAAACAACGGCCCTCGGCGACAAGATTTTGTTGTTTTCTTCGTCTGTGATGACGCTAAACTTGGTCGAGGAGATGCTCACAGCGTTGCCGGAGGACTTCCCAATGTTCAATGCCCAGGGACAGCCGATCAAGTGGAAGAAGAATGGGACTTTCTGCCGTTTCGATGGTACTACGAGTGGCATTGACCGGGAAAAGCTGATCAATCGGTTCAATTCGAGCCCGGAAGTGCATCTTTTCCTCATTTCAACGAAGGCCGGATCATTGGGTATCAATTTGGTCGCGGCGAATCGGGTGATCGTTTTTGATGCGTGTTGGAATCCGTGCCACGATGCCCAAGCTGTTTGCCGAGTGTATCGCCATGGACAGACGAAGAAGACCTACGTCTATCGGTTGGTCACGCATAACTCGATGGAACGGGCGATTTTCTATCGGCAAATATCAAAGAAGGGATTGCAAAGTGGGTCTTTTGAGGTTTTTAAACTGGAAAAAAGTTGAAAATCTCTTCTATTTTCAGACCGCGTCGTCGATGAGCTTCAACTCTCCGCAAACGTCACGACAAGCCAGCTTGAAGATCTCCTCCAATACGACGAAGCCCAGGACGTCGTAGTTGGTCCCCCACCAGATACGTCGGATTGGACTTTCGGCGATGAAGTCCTCGATGCCGTCGCTCAACGGATAGCTGGCCGGATAGCGGAGAAGCCGTTCCTTCACGATTCGATGATGTTCGCGACGGAGGACGCGTTGAGCGAGGAGGAGAAACTGGAAGCTGAGATCATGTTCGAACACAATTTTGCTACCAATAACTCTCGGGCTGATGCGTATGCGGCGGCTGATGTTTCTGCGAGGTCTGGAATTAATACTGGAGCGTTGACGGCGGAACAGATAATTGCCAGGAGGGAAATGTTGGCTTGCAGTAATGCGATGAAGGGCTCTTTGTAAGTTTTTTGTTGGTTTTTTAAACTGACATAAAAGCGTTTTACAGGAGTGACATGCAACGCAGCGTAGACTACTCCGAGATCGGCCTCAAATGGACTCAACATCAGATCCAGAATGGCCCAGTACAGACGTCCGTCCAATCCTATGCTCCGATGCCACGCCCACTGTATCACCCAATGCAAATGATGAATGGCATGCCTCCGCCGGGTTCTGGTGCCCTCTACTCGATGAACAACACTCCTGTCGTCCGGAATATGAGGCCCGATTCCTTTAGCATACGCTTGATCCAGGACGGTATGTAATTGCATTATCAGTTTTTGTTGTTAAACTGCAACGTCGTTGTCTTTTAGACATCGCCCTACCAACTCGCGACGGCAACCGCATCATGCTCCTTCGAGGTACCGAAGTCCGCGTCATGTGCATGTCCAATCGAACATGGCTCCAGCCAACGGCAGCTGGCAGCCAAATCGTCGATGGCACCGGCACCATCTACGATCCGCGCGGTGGACAGCCCGAGATCATCCAGCTCGACTAACCCCCTACTTCTTTCCGCTTTATCAACTAACAACTGCAAATATGTCGTTCATCATGCTTTCCACGCGATCTGTTAAGAGCAAATCTCTAAGAAGTCACTCATGGAGCTTTTCTAATATTTATTTATTAATATCGGCATTTAACAAATATAATGTAAATAAACTTTCAAATTGAAAGGTTGAATTGTAAATAAAAGGCGTGATTGTTGTTTGCAATGTGTAAAGAATGTGGAAAACGGGTTTTGATTGCTTTATCGGTTCTGGTGACCGTGAATATTGAAAAGAAAACTGCTCTGAGTAAGATGTTGAGCGCTTCAGATTACGGGTCTGATGTCGGAAGTGCCAACAAAACGGGCAAAAATGATAAAACGGTATTTGTTCGTGTTCTCGCAGACCCACGTCGTCTTCCGCGCCCCTGAAGTTGCGGCTATTTGCGATCTTTTGGGAATTCCGTTTGACAGAAAGTCGTTGGATAACCAATCGGTGAGTTTGTTATTTGAAATTTTACAAATTTTAATTTTGAACTGCCACTTGAGTACATGCGAAAATTTATTCAAAGCTTCATACGACTTACAATATTAGTAGTGAGTCAAAAAATACCATCAATGCCCCGTAGCCATAGGCGTCGGCGGCACACGTTGTTCGAAGTTGCCATCGGGGCCGCGGACAATCGAAATGATTGGATGTTTCGATTTGGTCCCGTGGTCTTCGAGCTGCGAGACGTTACTGTAGGAGTCGTCTTCTTCCTGAAAATTCAAGAATTATGGTTTCATTTAAACTGATGTATCTGTTAACGTACGACAGATCCTTTGCTGTTTGGCACAGGCTTCACGGCCTCAGGTTTTCCGGTGGTTGCCGCATTCTTCGGGGTGTGAACGCTCAAGGTTTGGGTCTTCTCGACGGTCTTGACAGGCTCTGCAGAGATGCTTTGATGGAGCGACGTTTCTGGAGCCATCGAAGATTGAGCTGCCACCGAAGAGGGTCCTGGTGGATTCTGGGATTGGCACGAACTCGGTGTATTAGGTGCCATCGGCATGCCCTTTTTGGGAAGGGCATTTGGTTTACGATTGGCACAGGATAGAAGGGTCGAAGCGGGGATGACGAAAACTGCTGCAATAGTTGCTATTATCCCGAGAATGACGTCCAACATGTTTTGGGCCGACGTGGAATTGGATGGCACGGGAGTGCCGCGGGCGATGGGGGACTGAGATTCTTTTGCCTGGGGCTTTTTGGCGATTATGCTAATTTAAACTGACCAGAACTGGCGAGTGATTTTTTTTAAATTTCAGACCCATCTCCACATCCTTGAATTCCCGTCAGACGAGCCAATCAAGCAAATCCTGAGCCGCTCAACACGTATCCGAGCTGTCTATGAAATCCTCGAAGAAGGCCGCGATCTCGATGAACTTGAAGCCCGCCTCCGTGCCAAACCGGAACTCTTCAAGCCATTCGACGGCCCAGAGGATTCCTGGCGATTCCGCGTTCGCCCTCAGGGCAAGAAGCCGGGGAATGATCTCTTCAATGAGTTGAGAGAGGTTTGTTTTCTGTAAACTGCATATATTAGTAACATCCGTGACACTTTAGCGCTTCACATCGGTCATGACCAACACCTCCGCCCCCGTCGATCTCAAAAACCCTGTCCATGAATTCAACTTGATCGAAGACTTCACCACTGAATCCCAAGATCTTCGACGCGCGTATCTCTGCCGGACGGTCGGCGAGGGCCAGCTTCTGTTGAAGTCGATTTACAACCTCAAAGAGCGCAAGTACATCGGAAACTCGACGATGGACCCGGAATTGGCCTTCATTCAAGCCAATTTGATCCAGGCTCGACCGGCTAGCTTGGTTTTGGATCCGTTTTGTGGCACTGGTGAGTTGGTTTTCGGCTTTTAAACATAAAACTGAACAGTGACTTTTCTTATTTCATTTACTTTCTAACGTTATCAGTCATTGCCTATTCAATTTATTTCACGTCCAAGGCCCCCTACTATCCATCCAGTCGGATTAGAAACATAACTTTTGTCGTCCACCGTAGCTCCAGACGCCCTCTACTTCTTGAATATGTCCTCATTAAGGCCAGCCAGTGTCTGATATTGGGGATCTTTCGCGTCAGCTTTTGCGAACGCTTTCGGTGCTTTGAATTCCTTTTTGGCCGGTTTGGCGCCCTCCTTTCCTTTGGCATCTTTGGCGAAGAGTTCGTCATTGTTGAGACCGGCGAGCGTCTGGTATTGCGGGTCTTTGGCGTCGGCTTTGGTGAATTCCTTTGGTGCCTTGAAGTTCTTCTTTTTCGGCCCTCCGAAGAGTTCATCATTGTTAAGGCCGGCGAGTGTCTGAAAACTAAGGATTAGCAAAAACTGTGATTCGAAAAGCGGTACCTGATATTGTGGATCTTTGGCGTCAGCTTTCGCGTCTCCGGCCTTTTCGGGTGCTTTGATGTTGTTGTCTTTGTTGCCGCCGAAGATGTCATTGTTAAGACCCATGAGCGTCTGATATTGCGGATCTTTGGCATCGGCTTTTCCGAGCTTTTCGGGCATCTTGAATTCGGCCTGCTTAGCCGCAGCAGCAGCGGCGGCGGCATCCTTCAGAGGGGCTGCGGCAGCGGCGCCTTCCGGAGGTGGCGCGCCGTTTTTGGATTCGCCGTGCTCCTTCGATGGCGGCTCTTCCGCGGTTTCACCGACCAGACGCTGATTCTCCGGACCGTCCTGGCCCTGGGGCTTCATCGACGGACCCGCTGGGCCACCGGCCGGCCCTCCGATGGCACCGAATTCGATGGGTGGTGGCAGCTTGTGATCCTTGCTGCGTGCCATGCGACGTGTTTTTTCCTGGAATCGGAATTTTTTCAGTTTTTATCAAAACTGTCGAACGTTGATAGCGAACCTCCGGAATAACTCGACACAACTCAGCCCGCTTCTCCTCCTCATTGTCATCGACGTCAAAGTTGGCCACCTGACTCAAATGCATCAACACCGCCGCACTCAGATTCCGACGATCCAGCGCCTGCGTACATTGATCCACCTTGTTGCGTGAAATCGTGACGCTGCGCACACTACGCGCTGTCTTCAACACCGTGAGCCATGCGAAGAAGTGGGCGATGACGGCGAGAGCGTAGGACGCCAGGAAGCCCACGGCGTACCACGTGAACGGATCGCCCAGCATCCTTTCAAGGCGGGGGCGTCACGAGGGGCGCGTCTGTCGTTCAGTGCCTTGTGAAGCGACGAATAAAGCCCTCGAGAGGGGTTCGTGCCATTGGGCGGATTCTATGCAAATTGGGGATGGCACTTTTGTTGACCAATGCTCAAAACTGTTACGTCTTTTTCGAATTTCAGGCGGACTTTTGATCCCATCAGCCCACTTTGGCGCTACCGTCATCGGAACCGAGATCAACTACCAAGTTGCCCGTGGAGAAGGGAAGTCGTCGCGTCAGGGCGAAACTTGGCTCGCTAAAGATCAGACGGTGTACAACAACTTTGTCCAGTATGGGCTCACGAAGCAGTATGGCGATGTGATCGTTGGCGATGCTAGTCAGCATGGACTTTGGCGGGAAGCGATGAAGTTTGATGGGATTATCGCCGATCGTGAGTTTTATAACATTAAACTGTGGCTCAAAGCGCGCCTCTCTTAACACCTATCAATTTTAGCGCCGTATGGCATACGTGAAAAGAGCTCCAAAGTCGGTGTCAAGAAGGATAAAGACGGCAATGTCTATCCGCAACAGCCTCAGTTAGTCATTTTTTTCTTTCTTCAACGATTTTAACTATTGTAAGCGCCATTTTAGCGATAACCACTACCCCGAGAAGGCTAAATACTCCCTGAATCAAGCCTTCATCGACATTATGGATCTCGCTGCTGTGAAGCTTGTTGTCGCTGGCCGGGTTGCGTTTTGGTTTCCGGTTGCTCGGGACACGTGGGTTTTTTTATTTTTTAAACTGTTTTTTTTATAAATCAAGATTATTGGCCTATACATAGATCAAAATCTTAATGGCAACATATCTTGTTTCCCTGGCCGGCAAGTTTGTCAAAGTTCGTAGTGCTTTCGACACATTCATAGCTATCAGGGCACTGATCACTGCTCGTGCAAACGACTCCGGTGTTCTTGCCGACTGACAGGATTTGACGGTTGTTGGGGCATTCTATAAGGGGTTCCATATTTAAAAGTAAAACTGTGGTTTAGCTTACTCGGTAAAACAGCGCCAGCCTTGGGTTTGCAACAAATGTGCTTGCCATCATTGATACTGTAAAGACAGTCAGCTGTGGCATCGCCACAATCCGATGCCGTGGCACATGTCTTGCCAGGCATGCGCTCGCTCCAGGCGTAGTAGCATTCGGGGACTGGAAATAGGGTTTGGGATAAACTGTGGGAATTTGGAGCTTCATTTTGAACATACCTGCATTAACGGTAACAAGAACGACAACAACGCTAAAGACAAGCATAGTTTTTGCCATGGAGCACATTTTTTGGAAGCAAGCGTAGCCTAGATGTCGCAAGAAACCTAGAATAGCTCCAAAATGATTTGGCTTACAAAAATGTTTCCCGAAATAGAAATGAAAAGAGATAGGCGGAAACCGCCAACCCCATCTTTTCTGAAAGCTAAACGCATAAAACCTCACTTGATCTCGAATGAGGTGTGCCGGGGTGAGCCGATGAATCCCTCCTTTTATAACTGCGAAATGGCTAAAAAGGTCTTGTAAGCTCCGGGAGGAGTGACACCACCCCGCCACCGGATACCCATTGTCTTCCTCAAATGGAGACGGATCACCGGAACACACAAATCCGGACAGGTGCACTGTGAAATGGCTTTGTTTCGGCACATTTCCGGGTTTCACTTCACACCTTTTGATTGCATTGCGTTCTAAATTTATTTTTTATACCTCCGGTTGGCCTATATTGTCCCCTTTGTTCTTGCATGAGGCTAGACGAGCTAAAAACTGCTGGGCGATCCAGTTTTTGGGGGGTGATCATTCGATACGGAACTACCCCTTGGGGGCTATGAACACTTTCCTTGTGGATTCAGTTGACGTTCGCCTCGAGGCTGGCTTTGATGTAATGTTTGATTTTTGCAGATACAACGAGAATGTGCTGCCGCGCCATGAAGCCCTCCAACTTATCGACAACTGTGAGCAGATGCTTACACAACGTGGCTCTCGGTGAGTGTTTGCTTGACTTTTTTTGGTATCGGTTTCAAGTTTTGTGTTTTTTGAAGTTTTTTAAAATTTAAAAACTGCTTGGGACGGTCTCATTCTGAAGGATTGCCAAAAATAGCCTATACTTCCTAATAACATAACCCAATTACAGGCGCCTTCTCGTCTACAAAAAGCAGCGGGAGCCCATAGCCGGCGAAGCGGCCTACATCCTCGAAGACCCCTACGCCAATGGCACTTTCCGCGAAAGCATGTTTGTCCAAGGCCGCACGACCAACGCCAAGCCAGAGGCTGCAGGTGATGCTCCAACGGTTTAGCGGCCACTCCAAACCGCCCGTCCGCCTACTTCCGAATGCACTTTTGTTACGGCCTCGGGAGAGGACCACGTTGTTTTGTTGATTTCTGGCCTTTGGGCTTCAGTTCTGTTTTTTTATCTTTGTTGTTGTTTGCGGAAATGTCCGAATGAAAAGCGAGAGAAAAGTGTGTTTTCTTCTTTGTATCGATCATCTGCTGTTTTCTGGCCACTGGTACGCATCTTTTAAAACTGCATTCATACCGAGACCCTTCCTATGACCGACCACGTGTGGTTTGTAGTACTGGTATTAGTTCTCGACTTTGCTTCGGTACTTTATTTTATCACTCGTGTTTGTTGATACGTACGCGTGCGTTAAGAGTATGTTGATTGCGACTTTCGTGTACGGGAAGCGATTGATTTATAGCGGGAAACGTGTTTTTGGGTTTTAAGCCTGCTTGACGTGTACGGCTTTACATGGATTTTTAAACTGTTATCGGTTTGATTTGCTTACGTTTTTATGAAATTCTGAAAACTGTCATTCTGTCCCATTTTAGTGAATCATGGAAGATCCAGCAGCTCGTCACGTCACCTTATTCGATCACTATGGTGGCCGTTTCATGCTCAATGCCGGAGCACCAGGGCCACATGTCCTCAAAAAAGTCGCGGCGATGATGAAGGAAGCCACGTCGGCCGTGATGGACCGAACTATTGGCACGGACGGAAACCTCCTTCAATACGGTACTCCTGATGGACCACCTGAGTTTTTAGATGCGTTGACGGCGTTTTTGTCGGCGGAATATCGGGAACCGGTTGATCGGTGGGTTTTTGAATTATTAAAAAACTGGAGAGAACTGTACATAACGATGAAGTTGTGTTTTCGTAAACTTTCAGTTATGTTCGTTTTTTATTTATCATTATATTTCAGAGACAATCTGGTCCTCTCCGCTGGCGCCACGTCCGGCTTCGTCTATCTCCTTACCCAGATATTCCCCCACAAAACGACTGTCTGGACCGAAGAGCTTACCTATTTCCTTGCTGTGAAGATGCTGAAAACGCTTGAATTCCCTGTAGAGGCGGTCAAAATAGGCATGGATGGCATTGACACCGACCATTTGGCACAATTATGGTCTGAACGTTACTCCGAAGCTGAAGTTGTCAAAGCCAGGCAAGAAAAACGGTTTCTCGGTGTACTGTACCTCGTCCCGCACTACCAGAACCCCACTGGAACAGAATTAGCACCTGAAAAGTGCGCCAAAATAGTTGAATTGGCCAGGAAATACGCGATTCTCGTACTCTGCGATGATGTTTACAACATTTTGCACTATGATGATAAGGTCAATCGGCGGTTGTTCGCCTACGATAATGCGTGGGTGGTTTTTTGTTGTTTTTGTAAACTGTTTCTGGCAAATTTTGCATCTAAAACGCTTTTAGGAGAGATGCCGACTATGGCACCGGACACGTCGTCAGCAATGGCACATTTTCAAAGTTACTGTCACCGGGGTTGAGAATTGGCTGGGTCGAGATGCCGGCGGAGCTGAAGAGGAAGTATTGGACACAGAGGTGGGATAAAAACTGACAAGCGGTCTTGAGTAATCCGAACAGGCAATTTTCAGTTGGATAATGATATCCGGCGGCAGCGTCAACACCTATACAGCAGCCATAGTCACAGAATTGCTGAAAAGTGGCCAAGTCTCCTCCCTGATCCACGATATCCGGGGCGAAAACAGGACCAAACTCGAAGCACTTATCACAATTCTCAATTCTGAGCTACCATCGCCCTGTAGCTTGCTTCATCATCCAACTGGAGGCTATTTTGCGTATGTTGTACTTCCGAAAAAGTTGAATTCATCGGAAGTTACGAAAGTATTGCGGCAGCAGCATGAACTTTTAGTCAGTGATGGTCGGAAGTGAGTTTCTTTGGAATTTTATTAAAAATTAAAACTGAAACGCTGTTCAGCTTCTGGTCCGGTAATCCAGATGACCCCAACATCGACCCTGTCGCCAATGGCATCCGTCTCGCCATCGCATATCCACTGCTTGATGAAGTCATGGAAGCTGCCCATCTCTTTTGTGCCTGTCTTCGTACTATGCTTGATAATTGATCGTTGAATTGGTTTTTTTTGTCAGTAACTGTGCCATTTTTGTTTTGCGTTGGATATTTAATTGAATTCAAATGTTAATGAAAACCCATAAAGTCGACCATCCACTCCATTGTCGTCTATGTACACAAATTAACATAAGATAACGCCGCAATGGCACCAACGCCATCGCCTTTTTTCACACTCACTCGACTGACCCCCAACTGACCGAGATTTGTGATGCTTTCCTGGATTTATGATGTGTGGACTTCTTTCGTTGGTGGGTTTTATGGATTTTTAAATTTTCATCACATTTAACTGATATAACGTTGTCCGCAGATCGCATAACAGTGCACAGTACCCTGCACAAAACGATCGAAGAAGAAACGGGTGACGTGTACTTCCGCCGCGAAGATGGCCCCAACAATGGCCCTAGCAATGGCGGTGGTAGTGTCAACTGGAAGGCCACGGAGCACCTCAAGCAACTGCCAGAGGCACTGGAGGCTCCTTCGGCCGAGCTGGAGGCATCGTGGGTTTTGGCTACGGAAAACTGGCATTTTTACTTTGCAATTTTTTTCAGAATCGTGACCGCCATGTCATTCAGTGACCATTCGTCGTCTTCAAAGAGTGTTTCTGTTCGTAGTCCGGTTGAAAATGCTAACAATTGATAAGATGTTTGACAAAAAATAAAACTGATGAGTTTTTTTGCGAATGATGTGGTGAATTGTCTGAAAATTTACAATTATAATAAATAGATTTAAACTGCAGGTATGTGACATTGACCAAACTTTGTGAATGTGACTTTCTGTCAAAAGATTTAGAAAAATATCAATTTTTTTCTAAAATAAATTAACATAATGCAGAAATCACAAACCCATTGATGCATCTATCCACAATCCGTTCATTCGGTGCCCTAATTTACTGAAAGGTAGTCGTCTAGACGCCTGAACTAACCGACTAACTGACTGACCCGCCATGATCAACAACCACAATGCTCGACGTCGAGACCCTGAAGTGAGTCACATTCTACAGTATCTTTCTTAAACTGCAAACTTATTTAAGCGCCTGGACCGCCTCCGCCCCGTTGAGCTCCGTGAATACCTCATTCTCGGTTTCACCGAAGCCGCTGGCTTCCTCCCCGAGCGTCCGCCCCGTTTCACCGACAGTGACCCCGTCCTGTACCCTCTCTCTTACACGGCATCTGAAAAGAAGACACGAAAGCGCTATGATCGCCCGATTTCGCGTGGCCCGATGAACTGGAGGCTAGGCTGGTTCGGCAATGTCGAAACCCGGCATCGCGCCACAGCCCGACTGGTCGATATCGATGAAGCCATGCGTGACGACGACTACATTTCGATGCGTCGTTATTTGACTTCATTGGCGATCGATTTGTACATTGCGCACTTCTTTAACAGCAAACACTTCCTCAAAGCTTATACCACTTTCGTCGTTAGGGAAGGATTCTACTGTACATTGTTTCCTCGCCATGGAAGTTTGGAAACGTTCATTGATGTTATGAAGAAGAATCAGCGTGAATTCAAGACTGATATTGTTTATTACGTGACCTCGAGTGTTCTCGATGCACTGTCGTTCCTGCACTGTGCCGCACTTGTCCACAATGACCTGACCCCGGGGGCGGTTTTCTTCGACGAGAATGGCAACATCAAGCTTGGGGACTTCATCTATGCCGATTATGTCAGCGAAGAACAAGAAAACGATCAATACAGCGCAGTTGGCGTTACTGGATTCAGATTGGACGTGATCGCCGCGGGCAATATCATGGCTGAGATGGTTTTGGGCGCAGATTTTGATAAGATTGAGTCTGACCATGTACCGGTCTTTAATTTTGTGGGTTTTAAACTGATATCCGGCTTTGTAAGAGGTATTTATGAAGTTTATTTAGAATAATGACGCCCTCGCCGCCTTGCAATTCGGCCGAATCACCCGTAACATCCTCGTCAAAACTACCGGCGAAAACAGCCTCTACGGCCGGGCTATTGCTGCCATTCATGAAAGCACTTATCGTGATGCATCCCTGGCTAACAACATGTACATTAACTTATTCGGCGATGAACAGATGATTAAGGCTGGCCAGAAGCGGTTCGTCAAGTATTTGGAGGAGTTTAAACTGAGGCCTAAGCCATTTACGCGCGAGAATACGGTAAAACTGTTTTATTAAAAGTTTCTTTAAAAAATGATTAAATCCATCGAAATTCCAGCTCCTAAATCGCCTCAAACCCCAAACCAGCCAACCCTCCCTCGTCCTCGCCAATGCGCAACGCCCAGAAACATCGAGCATCCTGAATGACGGCCGTTCCGACTTCCTACGCCAAGCCAACGATTCCGTCATCGATCTCGACATCTTTATGCCTCATCACGAGAATGCCGTCAACCCTGACTATCAATTTCGGGTTAACTTCCAGAAAGAACCACGAATTCTGATGAATTTGCTTCGTTTTGTTGAAACCGAAGACTTAGACGCGAAGAACATCAAAAATAGGCATGTCTTCTTCCCGTGGGAGATTCTGACCTTCCGACGGGCTTTGTATGATTACGTCAAGAAGAGGGTTTGTATAAGGTTTTTAAACTGTAAATCCTGGGCATTTGTAGATTATTCTCAACGTGGCATCAACGCGATACTTCCGCTACGTCGAGCTGTCTCCGGTTCACGGCAATGGCATCTACGTCAAGTTTAAGGAAGTCAAACGTATGGGTGATCGAGTCACCAAGTTGGACGAGACTGAGTATGATCTTGATTAAACTGGATTCAACTTGGAGAAAGATGATACTATAAAATATTGGAATCTTGCGCAGTGCTACCTTTTTGAAAAACTGTTTAGTAACCGAACTGAAGCTAACAATTTACAGCTAGCTGATGCAGATCAAGCTGTGTTTAGGCGCATGCAATTGGAATAAACTGGTTGTAATTCAATCTGCTATAAACACTTTATTGTAACTTCACTAGTGATTATTAGTCTATGACAGAATTGATAATAAAAAATTTTTTCCGCACTCTGTTAATTTTCATCAACACGTTGAATTAGAGCTTTACACTTTTGCCTCTCAGTTAGCTCTGAACCAGATTCATTTTGAACGACTGAATGTGCCCATGGCTGCACGGCTGTCGTTCCAAAGAATCCAAATACGACGCTTGAAATCAAGTTTATCATTGCGATGACAACAAAGATGGCTGCCCATTCGTCGCGCGTGCCCTAAAAACTGGATATTAATTCTACTCGAATTGAAAATTTCACTATATTAACCTTCTTAACAATGAACGCAACCGACCATGGACTTAAAATGTTGGCGAAAGTAGCGACCACAAGCGAACATGATGTCAATGTTCCCGCATAAGATGGAGCAATGCTTACAAGTGCCGTAAAACAGCCAGGAACGGTACCACTGATGCCTATACCGTAAAGGCAGAGGACGAAAATAATAAAAACTTCATGAGAACAGTCAATGTAGAGACCGAGAATCAGACTCGCAATAGCTGTTATCGTGTTGGCTGAAAATGCGTAAACTGTTGTGGTTCTACAATTTAACAAGATAGGTATGGAAAGCTTACAGAAAACCTGGAATATCTTGGCTGAAGTAGTATGTGACAGTATCTTTTTTGATTTTAAAACATCAGCGGTGACTGACAAAATGAGCTTGCTGAATAGTTGGATAAAGAACACCACTGACGCGTAAATGCCATTCTGAAAACTGCGAACTATACAGTGCTTTGTAAATACAACATACTTCTTTCAAATCAAGTTGCATAACATCCCTTAAATACGTCGGCAGATAAAAAGAAAGAACGCAATTTGTGAAAGAGTACGCAAATTGGCCAACAACAATGGCAAAAAATGCTGGCGATGTAAATATTTTTGCCACTGGCAGTTTTTCACCGGCAGATTTTCGTTGTTTGAAGGTTCTGTGATGGTGGCCCGTTTTGTTTTGAAGATAACGTTTTTCAGATTCCGATAGAAAGCGGCTGGTTTGTGGGGAATTGGTGGCGAAGATCACGAGTAGGATTAGCCAGGTGATCGTAATGAATGCTAAAATTGTCAGAGCTGTTATCAAAACTGCATTCTTTATGTATGATATTACCGTTAAGATAGAAGATCAATGGCCAGCCACCCAAAAATTCCAAATTGCATAAATTACTCGCAATCACAACTCCGATCGAAGAGGATATTTCACTTCCGGAACTGTAGATACAGCCAACAGTGCTGCGTTCAGATGCCGGGAACCAGCGAGCTATTATGGCGGCGAAAGACGGCATCAGGGTGGTCTGAAAAAAAACTGGGTTCGTTAATTAGACGTTTCATAATGTCCAACCTCAAAAAGACCATTAACTGCTCGAATTCCCACAAATCCGGGATAACTATGAACTGCGGCAGTTGGACTCAACAGCGCAATAATACTTATGCCAGTGGCGCCGATGAAAAGCAACTTTGTCGGACCGAAGCGATCCGCCAAGTAGCCTGACATCCACATTATGGCCAAATTTCCGTAGAATCCGGCAGAAAATAGCAATGATTGCTCTTCCGGAGTCCACACAAATGTTCCCTAAAACTTTTTACTAACTTCACGCTTATATTTCAATGTTTAAAACTGTTGATCCTGGTGATAAAACGGATATTCTGGGAAAACCGAACACCCTTGTGACATTCCAAATTTCAAAGTTATTTTATTTTGCTGAAACTTTTTGACTATACCAATATAAGAGCGTTGATGACGAATTCGCTTGAAATTTACCTATCGGGCGCCTTCTGAATCCGCTAAGCTCCAGAATCTGCCTCGAGTCACTCATGAAACGGAATCTGGTCTTGCGCTATATCAGTCGATTGCCCACATCATGGCGATCATTTTGACCTATATGTTGACGGTAATTGGTTCACGTCGTAAAAAGTTATTACACGTCAAAGTCGAAAAAAACGACGAGATAGCTTTCTGAGGCTTCTAGCAAAAAATTTTTCTAGGTTGTCCAGCGAGATAATGGTAAATTTGGATGGAGCTTGGAAAAAACAACATTTCATTTCTTGGAATCATCTTTACCACACTCAGGGAAAGATGTCAAATTACGGTAATAAGAAGTCCACAACAAGTAATTTACAAATATAAAAGCTATTTCGTGCAAACAACAAAATCCGTTTTCGGAAATACTTAGTTTTACCACCATTGTTATGTACTGAAAATAGTTTTACGATACTTTAAGTATCTAACGCTCACTTTATAATTAAAGTTTTTCCCTTATGCTCCTTATGTGCACGCGTTGCAGAGCAGGTCCGATATTACCCAGCGTCCAAAAACCGCTGGTTCGAGCCCGGTGAGCAGTTTCTGTTTTTATTTATGTAAGTGAACTTTCTTTTAATGAAAAGTAACATTTTTAAACATTTTAACAAAATAATCACATATCAAAAAATTTTTAATAATAAAAATTTCAAAAAATCAATAAATTGTAAAATTTACTTTGAATACGCGATACCGGGTAATGATATTTTATCAACATCAAGAATTACTTATAATAAGTATTTCCGAAAACGGATTTTGTTGTTTGCACGAAATAGCTTTTATATTTGTAAATTACTTGTTGTGGACTTCTTATTACCGTAATTTGACATCTTTCCCTGAGTGTGGTAAAGATGATTTCAAGGAATGAAATGTTGTTTTTTCCAAGCTCTATCCAAATCTTCCGTTATCTCGCTGGACAACCTAGAAAAATTTTTTGCTAGAAGCCTCAGAAGGCTATCTCGTCGTTTTTTTCGACTTTGACGTGTAATAACTTTTTACGACGTGAACCAATTACCGTCAATGTATAGGTCAAAATGATCGCCATGATGTGGGCAATCGATTGATGTAGCGCAAGCCCAGATTCCATTTCATGAGTGACCCCAGAATCCTACAGGATTCTGAAGGCTCCGCACATAAAAAATTAATAC